>OY804585.1:72489547-72995535 GCA_963680875.1 Bathymodiolus brooksi | reverse complement strand
AGGTATGGTAAACCTCATTATTTACTATAGAAGACAGCTTATTATTCATTCTACCTACCAGTAGCTTTAGCTATGTATATGGTAAACCTCATTATTTACTATAGAAGACAGCTTATTATTCATTCTACCTACCAGTAGCTTTAGCTATGTATATGGTAAACCTCATTATTTACTATAGAAGACAGCTAATTATTCATTCTACCTACCAGTAGCTTTAGCTATGTATATGGTAAACCTCATTATTTACTATAGAAGACAGCTTATTATTCATTCTACCTACCAGTAGCTTTAGCTATGTATATGGTAAACCTCATTATTTACTATAGAAGACAGCTTATTATTCATTCTACCTACCAGTAGCTTTAGCTATGTATATGGTAAACCTCATTATTTACTATAGAAGACAGCTTATTATTCATTCTACCTACCAGTAGCTTTAGCTATGTATATGGTAAACCTCATTATTTACTATAGAAGACAGCTAATTATTCATTCTACCTACCAGTAGCTTTAGCTATGTATATGGTAAACCTCATTATTTACTATAGAAGACAGCTTATTATTCATTCTACCTACCAGTAGCTTTAGCTATGTATATGGTAAACCTCATTATTTACTATAGAAGACAGCTTATTATTCATTCTACCTACCAGTAGCTTTAGCTATGTATATGGTAAACCTCATTATTTACTATAGAAGACAGCTTATTATTCATTCTACCTACCAGTAGCTTTAGCTATGTATATGGTAAACCTCATTATTTACTATAGAAGACAGCTTATTATTCATTCTACCTACCAGTAGCTTTAGCTATGTATATGGTAAACCTCATTATTTACTATAGAAGACAGCTTATTATTCATTCTACCTACCAGTAGCTTTAGCTATGTATATGGTAAACCTCATTATTTACTATAGAAGACAGCTTATTATTCATTCTACCTACCAGTAGCTTTAGCTATGTATATGGTAAACCTCATTATTTACTATAGAAGACAGCTTATTATTCATTCTACCTACCAGTAGCTTTAGCTATGTATATGGTAAACCTCATTATTTACTATAGAAGACAGCTTATTATTCATTCTACCTACCAGTAGCTTTAGCTATGTATATGGTAAACCTCATTATTTACTATAGAAGACAGCTTATTATTCATTCTACCTACCAGTAGCTTTAGCTATGTATATGGTAAACCTCATTATTTACTATAGAAGACAGCTTATTATTCATTCTACCTACCAGTAGCTTTAGCTATGTATATGGTAAACCTCATTATTTACTATAGAAGACAGCTTATTATTCATTCTACCTACCAGTAGCTTTAGCTATGTATATGGTAAACCTCATTATTTACTATAGAAGACAGCTTATTATTCATTCTACCTACCAGTAGCTTTAGCTATGTATATGGTAAACCTCATTATTTACTATAGAAGACAGCTTATTATTCATTCTACCTACCAGTAGCTTTAGCTATGTATATGGTAAACCTCATTATTTACTATAGAAGACAGCTTATTATTCATTCTACCTACCAGTAGCTTTAGCTATGTATATGGTAAACCTCATTATTTACTATAGAAGACAGCTTATTATTCATTCTACCTACCAGTAGCTTTAGCTATGTATATGGTAAACCTCATTATTTACTATAGAAGACAGCTAATTATTCATTCTACCTACCAGTAGCTTTAGCTATGTATATGGTAAACCTCATTATTTACTATAGAAGACAGCTTATTATTCATTCTACCTACCAGTAGCTTTAGCTATGTATATGGTAAACCTCATTATTTACTATAGAAGACAGCTTATTATTCATTCTACCTACCAGTAGCTTTAGCTATGTATATGGTAAACCTCATTATTTACTATAGAAGACAGCTTATTATTCATTCTACCTACCAGTAGCTTTAGCTATGTATATGGTAAACCTCATTATTTACTATAGAAGACAGCTTATTATTCATTCTACCTACCAGTAGCTTTAGCTATGTATATGGTAAACCTCATTATTTACTATAGAAGACAGCTTATTATTCATTCTACCTACCAGTAGCTTTAGCTATGTATATGGTAAACCTCATTATTTACTATAGAAGACAGCTTATTATTCATTCTACCTACCAGTAGCTTTAGCTATGTATATGGTAAACCTCATTATTTACTATAGAAGACAGCTTATTATTCATTCTACCTACCAGTAGCTTTAGCTATGTATATGGTAAACCTCATTATTTACTATAGAAGACAGCTTATTATTCATTCTACCTACCAGTAGCTTTAGCTATGTATATGGTAAACCTCATTATTTACTATAGAAGACAGCTTATTATTCATTCTACCTACCAGTAGCTTTAGCTATGTATATGGTAAACCTCATTATTTACTATAGAAGACAGCTTATTATTCATTCTACCTACCAGTAGCTTTAGCTATGTATATGGTAAACCTCATTATTTACTATAGAAGACAGCTTATTATTCATTCTACCTACCAGTAGCTTTAGCTATGTATATGGTAAACCTCATTATTTACTATAGAAGACAGCTTATTATTCATTCTACCTACCAGTAGCTTTAGCTATGTATATGGTAAACCTCATTATTTACTATAGAAGACAGCTTATTATTCATTCTACCTACCAGTAGCTTTAGCTATGTATATGGTAAACCTCATTATTTACTATAGAAGACAGCTTATTATTCATTCTACCTACCAGTAGCTTTAGCTATGTATATGGTAAACCTCATTATTTACTATAGAAGACAGCTTATTATTCATTCTACCTACCAGTAGCTTTAGCTATGTATATGGTAAACCTCATTATTTACTATAGAAGACAGCTAATTATTCATTCTACCTACCAGTAGCTTTAGCTATGTATATGGTAAACCTCATTATTTACTATAGAAGACAGCTTATTATTCATTCTACCTACCAGTAGCTTTAGCTATGTATATGGTAAACCTCATTATTTACTATAGAAGACAGCTAATTATTCATTCTACCTACCAGTAGCTTTAGCTATGTATATGGTAAACCTCATTATTTACTATAGAAGACAGCTTATTATTCATTCTACCTACCAGTAGCTTTAGCTATGTATATGGTAAACCTCATTATTTACTATAGAAGACAGCTTATTATTCATTCTACCTACCAGTAGCTTTAGCTATGTATATGGTAAACCTCATTATTTACTATAGAAGACAGCTAATTATTCATTCTACCTACCAGTAGCTTTAGCTATGTATATGGTAAACCTCATTATTTACTATAGAAGACAGCTTATTATTCATTCTACCTACCAGTAGCTTTAGCTATGTATATGGTAAACCTCATTATTTACTATAGAAGACAGCTAATTATTCATTCTACCTACCAGTAGCTTTAGCTATGTATATGGTAAACCTCATTATTTACTATAGAAGACAGCTTATTATTCATTCTACCTACCAGTAGCTTTAGCTATGTATATGGTAAACCTCATTATTTACTATAGAAGACAGCTTATTATTCATTCTACCTACCAGTAGCTTTAGCTATGTATATGGTAAACCTCATTATTTACTATAGAAGACAGCTTATTATTCATTCTACCTACCAGTAGCTTTAGCTATGTATATGGTAAACCTCATTATTTACTATAGAAGACAGCTAATTATTCATTCTACCTACCAGTAGCTTTAGCTATGTATATGGTAAACCTCATTATTTACTATAGAAGACAGCTTATTATTCATTCTACCTACCAGTAGCTTTAGCTATGTATATGGTAAACCTCATTATTTACTATAGAAGACAGCTTATTATTCATTCTACCTACCAGTAGCTTTAGCTATGTATATGGTAAACCTCATTATTTACTATAGAAGACAGCTAATTATTCATTCTACCTACCAGTAGCTTTAGCTATGTATATGGTAAACCTCATTATTTACTATAGAAGACAGCTTATTATTCATTCTACCTACCAGTAGCTTTAGCTATGTATATGGTAAACCTCATTATTTACTATAGAAGACAGCTTATTATTCATTCTACCTACCAGTAGCTTTAGCTATGTATATGGTAAACCTCATTATTTACTATAGAAGACAGCTTATTATTCATTCTACCTACCAGTAGCTTTAGCTATGTATATGGTAAACCTCATTATTTACTATAGAAGACAGCTTATTATTCATTCTACCTACCAGTAGCTTTAGCTATGTATATGGTAAACCTCATTATTTACTATAGAAGACAGCTAATTATTCATTCTACCTACCAGTAGCTTTAGCTATGTATATGGTAAACCTCATTATTTACTATAGAAGACAGCTAATTATTCATTCTACCTACCAGTAGCTTTAGCTATGTATATGGTAAACCTCATTATTTACTATAGAAGACAGCTTATTATTCATTCTACCTACCAGTAGCTTTAGCTATGTATATGGTAAACCTCATTATTTACTATAGAAGACAGCTAATTATTCATTCTACCTACCAGTAGCTTTAGCTATGTATATGGTAAACCTCATTATTTACTATAGAAGACAGCTAATTATTCATTCTACCTACCAGTAGCTTTAGCTATGTATATGGTAAACCTCATTATTTACTATAGAAGACAGCTAATTATTCATTCTACCTACCAGTAGCTTTAGCTATGTATATGGTAAACCTCATTATTTACTATAGAAGACAGCTAATTATTCATTCTACCTACCAGTAGCTTTAGCTATGTATATGGTAAACCTCATTATTTACTATAGAAGACAGCTAATTATTCATTCTACCTACCAGTAGCTTTAGCTATGTATATGGTAAACCTCATTATTTACTATAGAAGACAGCTAATTATTCATTCTACCTACCAGTAGCTTTAGCTATGTATATGGTAAACCTCATTATTTACTATAGAAGACAGCTTATTATTCATTCTACCTACCAGTAGCTTTAGCTATGTATATGGTAAACCTCATTATTTACTATAGAAGACAGCTAATTATTCATTCTACCTACCAGTAGCTTTAGCTATGTATATGGTAAACCTCATTATTTACTATAGAAGACAGCTAATTATTCATTCTACCTACCAGTAGCTTTAGCTATGTATATGGTAAACCTCATTATTTACTATAGAAGACAGCTAATTATTCATTCTACCTACCAGTAGCTTTAGCTATGTATATGGTAAACCTCATTATTTACTATAGAAGACAGCTAATTATTCATTCTACCTACCAGTAGCTTTAGCTATGTATATGGTAAACCTCATTATTTACTATAGAAGACAGCTAATTATTCATTCTACCTACCAGTAGCTTTAGCTATGTATATGGTAAACCTCATTATTTACTATAGAAGACAGCTTATTATTCATTCTACCTACCAGTAGCTTTAGCTATGTATATGGTAAACCTCATTATTTACTATAGAAGACAGCTTATTATTCATTCTACCTACCAGTAGCTTTAGCTATGTATATGGTAAACCTCATTATTTACTATAGAAGACAGCTTAATTATTCATTCTACCTACCAGTAGCTTTAGCTATGTATATGGTAAACCTCATTATTTACTATAGAAGACAGCTTATTATTCATTCTACCTACCAGTAGCTTTAGCTATGTATATGGTAAACCTCATTATTTACTATAGAAGACAGCTAATTATTCATTCTACCTACCAGTAGCTTTAGCTATGTATATGGTAAACCTCATTATTTACTATAGAAGACAGCTAATTATTCATTCTACCTACCAGTAGCTTTAGCTATGTATATGGTAAACCTCATTATTTACTATAGAAGACAGCTTATTATTCATTCTACCTACCAGTAGCTTTAGCTATGTATATGGTAAACCTCATTATTTACTATAGAAGACAGCTTATTATTCATTCTACCTACCAGTAGCTTTAGCTATGTATATGGTAAACCTCATTATTTACTATAGAAGACAGCTAATTATTCATTCTACCTACCAGTAGCTTTAGCTATGTATATGGTAAACCTCATTATTTACTATAGAAGACAGCTTATTATTCATTCTACCTACCAGTAGCTTTAGCTATGTATATGGTAAACCTCATTATTTACTATAGAAGACAGCTAATTATTCATTCTACCTACCAGTAGCTTTAGCTATGTATATGGTAAACCTCATTATTTACTATAGAAGACAGCTTATTATTCATTCTACCTACCAGTAGCTTTAGCTATGTATATGGTAAACCTCATTATTTACTATAGAAGACAGCTTATTATTCATTCTACCTACCAGTAGCTTTAGCTATGTATATGGTAAACCTCATTATTTACTATAGAAGACAGCTTATTATTCATTCTACCTACCAGTAGCTTTAGCTATGTATATGGTAAACCTCATTATTTACTATAGAAGACAGCTTATTATTCATTCTACCTACCAGTAGCTTTAGCTATGTATATGGTAAACCTCATTATTTACTATAGAAGACAGCTTATTATTCATTCTACCTACCAGTAGCTTTAGCTATGTATATGGTAAACCTCATTATTTACTATAGAAGACAGCTTATTATTCATTCTACCTACCAGTAGCTTTAGCTATGTATATGGTAAACCTCATTATTTACTATAGAAGACAGCTAATTATTCATTCTACCTACCAGTAGCTTTAGCTATGTATATGGTAAACCTCATTATTTACTATAGAAGACAGCTTATTATTCATTCTACCTACCAGTAGCTTTAGCTATGTATATGGTAAACCTCATTATTTACTATAGAAGACAGCTTATTATTCATTCTACCTACCAGTAGCTTTAGCTATGTATATGGTAAACCTCATTATTTACTATAGAAGACAGCTTATTATTCATTCTACCTACCAGTAGCTTTAGCTATGTATATGGTAAACCTCATTATTTACTATAGAAGACAGCTTATTATTCATTCTACCTACCAGTAGCTTTAGCTATGTATATGGTAAACCTCATTATTTACTATAGAAGACAGCTTATTATTCATTCTACCTACCAGTAGCTTTAGCTATGTATATGGTAAACCTCATTATTTACTATAGAAGACAGCTTATTATTCATTCTACCTACCAGTAGCTTTAGCTATGTATATGGTAAACCTCATTATTTACTATAGAAGACAGCTTATTATTCATTCTACCTACCAGTAGCTTTAGCTATGTATATGGTAAACCTCATTATTTACTATAGAAGACAGCTTATTATTCATTCTACCTACCAGTAGCTTTAGCTATGTATATGGTAAACCTCATTATTTACTATAGAAGACAGCTTATTATTCATTCTACCTACCAGTAGCTTTAGCTATGTATATGGTAAACCTCATTATTTACTATAGAAGACAGCTTATTATTCATTCTACCTACCAGTAGCTTTAGCTATGTATATGGTAAACCTCATTATTTACTATAGAAGACAGCTTATTATTCATTCTACCTACCAGTAGCTTTAGCTATGTATATGGTAAACCTCATTATTTACTATAGAAGACAGCTTATTATTCATTCTACCTACCAGTAGCTTTAGCTATGTATATGGTAAACCTCATTATTTACTATAGAAGACAGCTTATTATTCATTCTACCTACCAGTAGCTTTAGCTATGTATATGGTAAACCTCATTATTTACTATAGAAGACAGCTTATTATTCATTCTACCTACCAGTAGCTTTAGCTATGTATATGGTAAACCTCATTATTTACTATAGAAGACAGCTTATTATTCATTCTACCTACCAGTAGCTTTAGCTATGTATATGGTAAACCTCATTATTTACTATAGAAGACAGCTTATTATTCATTCTACCTACCAGTAGCTTTAGCTATGTATATGGTAAACCTCATTATTTACTATAGAAGACAGCTTATTATTCATTCTACCTACCAGTAGCTTTAGCTATGTATATGGTAAACCTCATTATTTACTATAGAAGACAGCTTATTATTCATTCTACCTACCAGTAGCTTTAGCTATGTATATGGTAAACCTCATTATTTACTATAGAAGACAGCTTATTATTCATTCTACCTACCAGTAGCTTTAGCTATGTATATGGTAAACCTCATTATTTACTATAGAAGACAGCTTATTATTCATTCTACCTACCAGTAGCTTTAGCTATGTATATGGTAAACCTCATTATTTACTATAGAAGACAGCTAATTATTCATTCTACCTACCAGTAGCTTTAGCTATGTATATGGTAAACCTCATTATTTACTATAGAAGACAGCTTATTATTCATTCTACCTACCAGTAGCTTTAGCTATGTATATGGTAAACCTCATTATTTACTATAGAAGACAGCTTATTATTCATTCTACCTACCAGTAGCTTTAGCTATGTATATGGTAAACCTCATTATTTACTATAGAAGACAGCTAATTATTCATTCTACCTACCAGTAGCTTTAGCTATGTATATGGTAAACCTCATTATTTACTATAGAAGACAGCTTATTATTCATTCTACCTACCAGTAGCTTTAGCTATGTATATGGTAAACCTCATTATTTACTATAGAAGACAGCTTATTATTCATTCTACCTACCAGTAGCTTTAGCTATGTATATGGTAAACCTCATTATTTACTATAGAAGACAGCTAATTATTCATTCTACCTACCAGTAGCTTTAGCTATGTATATGGTAAACCTCATTATTTACTATAGAAGACAGCTTATTATTCATTCTACCTACCAGTAGCTTTAGCTATGTATATGGTAAACCTCATTATTTACTATAGAAGACAGCTTATTATTCATTCTACCTACCAGTAGCTTTAGCTATGTATATGGTAAACCTCATTATTTACTATAGAAGACAGCTAATTATTCATTCTACCTACCAGTAGCTTTAGCTATGTATATGGTAAACCTCATTATTTACTATAGAAGACAGCTAATTATTCATTCTACCTACCAGTAGCTTTAGCTATGTATATGGTAAACCTCATTATTTACTATAGAAGACAGCTTATTATTCATTCTACCTACCAGTAGCTTTAGCTATGTATATGGTAAGCTTCATATTTACTATAGAAGACAGCTAATTATTCATTCTACCTACCAGTAGCTTTAGCTATGTATATGGTAAACCTCATTATTTACTATAGAAGACAGCTTATTATTCATTCTACCTACCAGTAGCTTTAGCTATGTATATGGTAAGCTTCATTATTTACTATAGAAGACAGCTAATTATTCATTCTACCTACCAGTAGCTTTAGC
The DNA here is from genome assembly GCA_963680875.1 of Bathymodiolus brooksi. NCBI lineage: Eukaryota > Metazoa > Mollusca > Bivalvia > Mytilida > Modiolidae > Bathymodiolus > Bathymodiolus brooksi. The sequence goes on along the minus strand of OY804585.1, from coordinate 72,986,288 downwards.
TATGTATATGGTAAACCTCATTATTTACTATAGAAGACAGCTAATTATTCATTCTACCTACCAGTAGCTTTAGCTATGTATATGGTAAACCTCATTATTTACTATAGAAGACAGCTAATTATTCATTCTACCTACCAGTAGCTTTAGCTATGTATATGGTAAACCTCATTATTTACTATAGAAGACAGCTAATTATTCATTCTACCTACCAGTAGCTTTAGCTATGTATATGGTAAACCTCATTATTTACTATAGAAGACAGCTTATTATTCATTCTACCTACCAGTAGCTTTAGCTATGTATATGGTAAACCTCATTATTTACTATAGAAGACAGCTTATTATTCATTCTACCTACCAGTAGCTTTAGCTATGTATATGGTAAACCTCATTATTTACTATAGAAGACAGCTTATTATTCATTCTACCTACCAGTAGCTTTAGCTATGTATATGGTAAACCTCATTATTTACTATAGAAGACAGCTAATTATTCATTCTACCTACCAGTAGCTTTAGCTATGTATATGGTAAACCTCATTATTTACTATAGAAGACAGCTTATTATTCATTCTACCTACCAGTAGCTTTAGCTATGTATATGGTAAGCTTCATTATTTACTATAGAAGACAGCTTATTATTCATTCTACCTACCAGTAGCTTTAGCTATGTATATGGTAAACCTCATTATTTACTATAGAAGACAGCTAATTATTCATTCTACCTACCAGTAGCTTTAGCTATGTATATGGTAAACCTCATTATTTACTATAGAAGACAGCTTATTATTCATTCTACCTACCAGTAGCTTTAGCTATGTATATGGTAAACCTCATTATTTACTATAGAAGACAGCTTATTATTCATTCTACCTACCAGTAGCTTTAGCTATGTATATGGTAAACCTCATTATTTACTATAGAAGACAGCTTATTATTCATTCTACCTACCAGTAGCTTTAGCTATGTATATGGTAAACCTCATTATTTACTATAGAAGACAGCTTATTATTCATTCTACCTACCAGTAGCTTTAGCTATGTATATGGTAAGCTTCATTATTTACTATAGAAGACAGCTAATTATTCATTCTACCTACCAGTAGCTTTAGCTATGTATATGGTAAACCTCATTATTTACTATAGAAGACAGCTTATTATTTATTCTACCTACCAGTAGCTTTAGCTATGTATATGGTAAACCTCATTATTTACTATAGAAGACAGCTAATTATTCATTCTACCTACCAGTAGCTTTAGCTATGTATATGGTAAACCTCATTATTTACTATAGAAGACAGCTAATTATTCATTCTACCTACCAGTAGCTTTAGCTATGTATATGGTAAACCTCATTATTTACTATAGAAGACAGCTAATTATTCATTCTACCTACCAGTAGCTTTAGCTATGTATATGGTAAGCTTCATTATTTACTATAGAAGACAGCTTATTAAACATTCTACCTACCAGTAGCTTTAGCTATGTATATGGTAAGCTTCATTATTTACTATAGAAGACAGCTAATTATTCATTCTACCTACCAGTAGCTTTAGCTATGTATATGGTAAACCTCATTATTTACTATAGAAGACAGCTAATTATTCATTCTACCTACCAGTAGCTTTAGCTATGTATATGGTAAACCTCATTATTTACTATAGAAGACAGCTAATTATTCATTCTACCTACCAGTAGCTTTAGCTATGTATATGGTAAACCTCATTATTTACTATAGAAGACAGCTTATTAAACATTCTACCTACCAGTAGCTTTAGCTATGTATATGGTAAGCTTCATTATTTACTATAGAAGACAGCTAATTATTCATTCTACCTACCAGTAGCTTTAGCTATGTATATGGTAAACCTCATTATTTACTATAGAAGACAGCTTATTATTCATTCTACCTACCAGTAGCTTTAGCTATGTATATGGTAAACCTCATTATTTACTATAGAAGACAGCTTATTATTCATTCTACCTACCAGTAGCTTTAGCTATGTATATGGTAAACCTCATTATTTACTGACATAATACAGATATAAATAAACAATAAAAAAAACCTGATCGGGTCAAACCAAAGATTAAAATTGATATTTGTTGTGTATCCACTAAGCAAGTAGCATTAAGGAGAAAGAGCAAAGACTGGTTGGCTCAGAATCAGGCTAATGTGTCCAAGTGGGGCTACATGTCTATCCACAGACTGCTGTTTCAGTGAGCTAGCACTATAAAAATTGAACTAAACGTGTTGGTCTAGTATAAAGCAGACCCCATCATCATCTCATTTAAAATTAACTTGTTCTCGCCATGATATTGCTGAACAGAGATGGCATTAAACTACACATCACTATCACAAAGAAAACTGCACATATTCCCTTCCAAGAATAGATTAAAGGCAATATAAGTAAAAGTTGGATGATAATTGCATATGCATGTATTTACACTATCATGATGCTATCAGTACATGTCAGAATTTTTGGAAAAGGTTTAATATAAGGACATAAACTTTGACTCAAATTGAAGCTAATTTGTTGAAATAATTGTTTTTGTGAAATTGGACCATGATCATATGTGTCTTACAGCCATTGTTTATCTAGATTATTTACTAAATATTTTCTATGACGATGGATTGTTTTATGTTTTGTATATAAATTGCTTTATGACTTACTAGAAACTTTTTTTTTCTCCCCACAGGCTGGTATACCCAGTGAAGATTTACATTCTAAAGCAAAAACAATCCTACTTGAGATGGGAATATTCTTTCAGATACAGGTAGGTATTTTATAAGTTTATCTGGCCCTAAAGTGTTATGTGAGCTATTGTCATCACTCTTATTGTTGTCTGTATCATTGTTTGTCCTTTTATTCTGTTTCTTTTCATTATTGTGTTATCTGTCCTTCTTCGATTTACAGCTTCTGGTTACCCATTTGATATCTTCAAACATTTCTCAGTAGCAATGACAGTTATGTAAGATTTTTTATCTACAAAAGAAACCACACCATGCAGTCGTCATTCATTCACAGTTTGTGTGGAAATGGTCTGAGAAGACTGTTTAATAACATTTTCCCAATAGAATCAAATGGTGACCTATGGCGAGCAGTGGGGGCAATCTTGTATCTTGAGCACAGTATTCTGGTTTATAAAGGACTCATTTTAGACAAAATTCATTGTATGGTATTGGAACTGTCGTGAATGTGTCTCTTTTTGTAGGTGAAATGATATTATAGGGTTCTGGTTCTGGTGTTTCAACAATATTTCAGTTATATCGTGGCAGTCAGTTTTATTGGTGGAGAAAACCGGAGAAAACCATGACCTGTCACAAGTCACAGACAAACTTTAGCACATAATGATGTATCGAGTACACCTCGCCTCAGCAGGATTCGAACTCACAACGTTAGTGATGATAGGCACTGATTGCATAGGTAGTTGTAAATCCAACTACAATACGATCATGACAGCCCCTGTATGATATTGGAACTGTCATGAATGTGTGTCTTTTTGTCTGTGAAATGATATTATAAATTATTTACATTTACCAATGAACATTAATCAATTGTATATTTAAAATTGCACTTTAATTGCACAACTGGCAATGGACATCTTGATTGATTGACATTGATATTTTAGGATGACTATCTGGACTGCTTTGGAGATCCAGAGGTGATAGGTAAAATAGGGACTGACATTCAGGATAATAAATGTAGTTGGTTAGTCATACAAGCGTTGAAGAAAGCCAATCCAGAACAAAGGACAGTACTACAGGTGAATATAATAGAAACAAAATCTTTATAATAGATATAAGCTACGCTAAAAGGTTGATCCTAGAAAAATCTTTATGATAAATATAGGCTAAAAGGTTGATCCTAGAAAAATCTTTATGATAAATATAAGCTAAAAGGTTGATCCTAGAAAAATCTTTATGATAAATATAAGCTTAAAGGTTGATCACACTCAAAACTACCTTACCTGAGAGACAAGCGTATCAATGTTGTAAAGTCTGAAGCTTTTAATAAAAACCTATATCAATTTATTTTGAATTAATACTGGGTAAAATGTCCATTTTCTGAATAGTAAAATTAAAGATCATTAAAATGAATCTTGGCCTTTAATATATAACCAATATGTGACAATTTGAACAAAATGGTGCAAGGAAATAGTGATAATTATTAAAACAGGAACGAAAGAAACAAAATCCATAAAGAAACCCCAGATGGACAAATTTAGAAGTTTGAAATTTAGAGTTTTTAAATAATGTAATTTAATAAAATTATGGTCAATCACCACAGGCATATGTATCCTTAGCTTATTTTGTAAGCCCAAAGATTTTTAAATTATTTGACTTGAAAAATGTTTGACTATGAGCATACCTGGTGAAGATTATCCTATGAGCATACCTGGTGAAGATTATACTATGAGCATACCTGGTGAAGATTATCCCAGAATTGTGTAGTGCATACTAATTTAGATAGATATGTTTTTATTATAAATGTCTAGAATTGCTGATAATATGATTATGGATGACAAATGTAATAGGATAGTCAATAAATGCTACTGCATCGGTGGTATAATGCTTAGCACCCCTTTGAGATTTATAGCTAACTAATCAAAAATAAGAATTGTTATAAAGAAAAAGTTGAGTGGTGAGTTTAACATTTCTTCATAATTACAGATATTATATTCAAATAATTTGTTTAAATGATGAAGTAAAATCAGTGGTGTAATGGTTACCATGCTTACCTCGGGTGGAGTAGATTGTGGGTTTGAGCCACGATCGGGTCAAACCAAAGACTATAAAATTGGTATTTGTTGCTTCTCTGCTAAGCATGCAGCATAAAGAAGCAAGAGCAAAGGCTGTTTGGCTCAGTATAAGGATAATGTGTCAGAGTGGAGCGACATATCAATCCGCAGACTGTTGTTTCAGTGAACTAGCACTGTAAAAATCCAACTAAGCATGTTGGCTGGTACAAGATGTAACTTCTTCATTTGATATAGCTGAGAAATTGCACACAACATTCACTCACTCACTATTATTGTAGAAATTATCATTTTTAGCTCACGTGGCCATAGGCCAAGTGAGCTTTTGTCATGGGTAAGCATCCGTCGTCCGTCCGTCCATTAGCTTTTCACATTTAAATCTTCTTCTCTGAAACCGCTGAACAGATTTCAACCAAACTTGCCAGAAATGTTCATTGGATGGTCCTCTACCAGATTTGTGTTTTTGGTGCTGATTTGAAATCCAACATGGCTGCCAGGGTCCATAATGTGTTCTCATTGGCTGAAATTTTAAAAATCTTCTTGTCAGAAACCACCAACCAATTGAATTGTGACTTTGCAGGAATGATCATTGGGTGGTCCTGTACTAAATTTTGAATCGTTTGCCGATCGGAAATTCAAGATGGCCACCATGACTCGACTTAGTTTAACATTGGACCCTATGGGAATTTCACATTTTCATCTTTTTTTCTGAAACCACAAAACAGATTTGAACCAAACTTGGCAGAAATGTTCATTGAACGATCATATACAAGATTTTTGTTTTTGGCGCTGATCGGAAATCCAACATGGCTGCCAGGGCCCATAATGTGTTCTGATTGTTCGAAATTTTAAAAATCTTCTTGTTAGAAACCACCAAGCCAATTGAATTGTGACTTTGCAGGAATGATCATTGGGTGGTCCTGTACTAAACTTGTGAATCGTTTGCCGATCGGAAATTCAAGATGGCCACCATGACTCGACTTAGTTTAACATTGAACCCTATGGGAATTTCACATTTTCATCTTGTTTTCTGAAACCACAAAACAGATTTGAACCAAACTTGGCAGAAATGTTCATTGGATCGTCATATACAAGATTTTTGTTTTTGGCGCTGATCGAAAATCCAACATGGCTGCCAGGACCCATAATGTGTTCTGATTGGTCGAAATTTTAAAAAATCTTCTTGTTAGAAACCACTAAGCCAATTGAATTGTGACTTTGCAGGAATGATCATTGGGTAGTCCTGTACTAAACTTGTGAATTGTTTGCCGATCGGAAATTCAAGATGGCCACCATGACTCGACTTAGTTTAACATTGGACCATATGGGAATTTCACATTTTCATCTTTTTTTCTGAAACCACAAAACAGATTTGAACCAAACTTGGCAGAAATGTTCATTGGATGGTCATATACAAGATTTTTGTATTTGGCGCTGATTGGAAATCCAACATGGCTGCCAGGACCCATAATGTGTTCTGATTGGTCAAAATTTAAAAAAATCTTCTTGTTAGAAACCACTAAGCCAATTGAATTGAGACTTTGCAGGAATGATCATTGGGTGGTCCTGTACTAAACTTGTGAATCCTTTGCCGATCGGAAATTCAAGATGGCCACCATGACTCGACTTAATTTTAAGATAGGACCCTATGGAAAAAATGTTTAAAAGTCTTCTCCTCTGAAAACAGTAAGTCAATTTAAAGCAAACATGGCACGAATGGTCCTTAGGTGGTCAACTTTCAAAATTATGTCCTGTGACCCCGACCTCCATCCACCGTTAGCGGACATAGTTTTAACATAGGACCCTATGGGAAAAATGTTTAAATTTTTTTTTCTCTGAAACCAGTAAGCCAATTTAAAGCAAACATGGTATGAATGGTCCTTAAATGGTCAACTTTCAAAATTATATCCAGTGACCCAAACCTCCATCCAAGATGGCCACCATCAGCGGACATAGTTTTAACATAGGACCCTATGTGAAATATGTTTAAAAATCTTCTCTTCTGAAACCAGTAAGCCAATTTAAAGCAAACATGGCATGGATGGTCCTTAAGTGGTCAATTTTCAAAATTGTGTCCAGTGACCCTGGCCACCTTCAGCGGACATACTGTAGTTTTAACATAGGACCCTATGGGAAAAATGTTTTAAAATCTTCTCCTCTGAAACCAGTAAGCCAATATAGCAAACATGTCATCGATGGTCCTTAGGTGGTCAACTTCCAAAATTGTGTTCAGTGATCCCGATCTCGGTTCAAAATGGCCGCTGTCAGCGGACATAGTTTTAACATAGGACCCTATGGAAAAATTGTTTAAAAGTCTTCTCTTCTGAAACCAGTCGGCCAATTTAAAGCAAACATGGCATGGATGGTCCTTGGGTAGTATACTTTCAAAATTGTGTCCGGTGACCACGACCTCCATCCAAGATGGCAGTATGGGATTTGAATAGTAACTTAGATGTATTCGGCATGCAGACATTCATAAGCGATACAGGCTCACCTGAGCCTCTAGTTAATCTTTTAACTTTGTCTATTTTTAGAACAATTATGGTTGTGATGACCAGATCAAAGTTCAAAAGGTCAAAGAATTATACAAACAACTAGATCTACAAGCTGTTTACAAAGAATATGAAAAAAATAGTTTTAAATCTTTAATAAATTTGATAGACAAGAAATGTGACGATCTGCCGAAAAAAGTGTTTACGTCGTTTGCATATAAAATTTACAAGCGTGAAAAATAATGAAATTAAAAATATTTTTTTAAAACAATGATGTAGTGATTATTTATTGAACAGTGCAATGTAGATCAATCAAGTATTATTTTTAATAAATATATGTAAAAATATTATTTGTTTTCTAGGATTGACAACCTAAAATTTTATAAGCTATCTAATTAAAAATAGATCTTTGAAAGATTTTTTTTTTTGGCAATACACTAAAATCTGACAACATCCTGTATGGGGTAATGTTATCTTTCATTTATCTTTTACTGTCCAATCATTTTTAAGACAGGTTATAATATTGACCAATCGACAACAGCACATGTGCTCAGTTTTAATAATTCTTATAGAATTAAAGTATATCATTTCCGTGCCTTTTGATTGGACAAGGACACTGTCCACAGGGTTTTAATTTCTTCGGTTTTTTTACGGCTGCGAACACAAATGAAAAGAACACACAAACAAATTTATTAAGTTTTATTCAGAATGAAAAGTATTCAGTTCAGGGTTGTAAAATTTTATTGTAAAGAAAACAATGAACTGTTTTCACAGCGATATCTGTTTGCCTTGACTGCTTGTTTACTTACCTTGATTGACAAGCAGTTCTAAAATCACCGAGGTGTGATATTATTGATTGGCATTATGATCGAGGTTTAAATAACAGTAAATTGACCGTTTGATCTTTAATTACCATGGCGGATGGCGATATGTGATTTTGGCATTTAAACGGGGTTATTACTACATATGGAAAACGGGACTGCAGAAATTCTTGGCGATACACAAGTTTGGCAGTGAATCGAGGGGCAATAAAGCGGGGTTTTACTGTATAAGTATTAAACGGTTCTTTTCAGGAGTTCATGCATGTGTAAACGGTGCCGATGCACTCACAAACTTTACATAAACGCCCTTCGGATGTTTAATCAGTTTGTGAGTGCATCAGCACCGTTTACACATGCATGAACTCCTGAAAAGAAGCGTTTAATACTATAATACCTAAAAATTTAGTAGGCTCATCAGTGATTGGTCAGTTGACAATACAATGCGATACAAATCTCTAAGCAACAACTCCTCTTAGATCATTCTACAGAAGCCAATCAAATTTACTCAAGACATGAAGTTGTGCACCTGCTATTTTATTTATTTTATTATCTCATTGATTTCTGTGTATTTACCAGAGCCAAACATGGATTTTCAATGTTACAGAGGGGAAACACATTTCTAATTCACAACTCCTGATAGACCACACAACAGAAGACAATTAAATTTAGACCTTTTACAGTCATGCATTTATTATTTATTTTATGATCATATTGATTTTCTGGTTTTCTGGAATCATACATATATTAAGTGTGGGTCACAAAAGAAAATCACAATAATGGTGTAACGTATACAAATATAATACATGTATTTTATTGGTCGTCTTATATTGAGAAGAATCCAATGAAATATGTTGTTTACTAGGCAAGATATATACAGCTACATTTTGTGAGGGATTCAAGGACAAGTGGACATTATAACCCCATAATGTGAGGATATACATAATTTTCTTGCAAAATGCATTCACACTGATTCTCAAACAAGGGTAGATGCTTACTTGTAGTTCTAAAGTGAACATTCTTCTCTTCATTTCAGGAGACAATTATTCATTTTTTGATGTATCGATTTTGTCTCTTTCTATGATTTTTCTATTGGATTTTTCTTCTGTTCCTACAGTACAGCCTTTTATTGTTTTTCTTCTGTTCCTACAGTACAGCCTTTTATTGTTTTTCTTCTGTTCCTACAGTACAGCCTTTTATTGTTTTTCTTCTGTTCCTACAGTACAGCCTTTTATTGTTTTTCTTCTGTTCCTACAGTACAGCCTTTTATTGTTTTTCTTCTGTTCCTACAGTACAGCCTTTTATTGTTTTTCTTCTGTTCCTACAGTACAGCCTTTTATTGTTTTTCTTCTGTTCCTACAGTACAGCCTTTTATTGTTTTTCTTCTGTTCCTACAGTACAGCCTTTTATTGTTTTTCTTCTGTTCCTACAGTACAGCCTTTTATTGTTTTTCTTCTGTTCCAACAGTACAGCCTTTTATTGTTTTTCTTCTGTTCCTACAGTACAGCCTTTTATTGTTTTTCTTCTGTTCCTACAGTACAGCCTTTTATTGTTTTTCTTCTGTTCCTACAGTACAGCCTTTTATTGTTTTTCTTCTGTTCTGACAGTACAGCCTTTTATTGTTTTTCTTCTGTTCCTACAGTACAGCCTTTTATTGTTTTTCTTCTGTTCCTACAGTACAGCCTTTTATTGTTTTTCTTCTGTTCCTACAGTACAGCCTTTTATTGTTTTTCTTCTGTTCCTACAGTACAGCCTTTTATTGTTTTTCTTCTGTTCAGACAGTACAGCCTTTTATTGTTTTTCTTCTGTTCCTACAGTACAGCCTTTTATTGTTTGTCTTCTGTTCCTACAGTACAGCCTTTTATTGTTTTTCTTCTGTTCCTACAGTACAGCCTTTTATTGTTTTTCTTCTGTTATGACAGTACAGCCTTTTATTGTTTTTCTTCTGTTCCTACAGTACAGCCTTTTATTGTTTTTCTTCTGTTCCTACAGTACAGCCTTTTATTGTTTTACTTCTGTTCTGACAGTACAGCCTTTTATTGTTTTTCTTCTGTTCCTACAGTACAGCCTTTTATTGTTTTTCTTCTGTTCCTACAGTACAGCCTTTTATTGTTTTTCTTCTGTTCTGACAGTACAGCCTTTTATTGTTTTTCTTCTGTTCTGACAGTACAGCCTTTTATTGTTTTTCTTCTGTTCAGACAGTACAGCCTTTTATTGTTTTTCTTCTGTTCCTACAGTACAGCCTTTTATTGTTTTTCTTCTGTTCAGACAGTACAGCCTTTTATTGTTTTTCTTCTGTTCCTACAGTACAGCCTTTTATTGTTTGTCTTCTGTTCCTACAGTACAGCCTTTTATTGTTTTTCTTCTGTTCCTACAGTACAGCCTTTTATTGTTTTTCTTCTGTTCCGACAGTACAGCCTTTTATTGTTTTTCTACTGTTCCAACAGTACAGCCTTTTATTGTTTTTCTTCTGTTCCGACAGTACAGCCTTTTATTGTTTTTCTTCTGTTCTGACAGTACAGCCTTTTATTGTTTTTCTTCTGTTCCTACAGTACAGCCTTTTATTGTTTTTCTTCTGTTCCTACAGTACAGCCTTTCATTGTTTTTCTTCTGTTCAGACAGTACAGCCTTTTATTGTTTTTCTTCTGTTCCTACAGTACAGCCTTTTATTGTTTTTCTTCTGTTCCTACAGTACAGCCTTTTATTGTTTTTCTTCTGTTCCTACAGTACAGCCTTTCATTGTTTTTCTTCTGTTCAGACAGTACAGCCTTTTATTGTTTTTCTTCTGTTCCTACAGTACAGCCTTTTATTGTTTTTCTTCTGTTCCAACAGTACAGCCTTTTATTGTTTTTCTTCTGTTCCTACAGTACAGCCTTTTATTGTTTTTCTTCTGTTCCTACAGTACAGCCTTTCATTGTTTTTCTTCTGTTCTGACAGTACAGCCTTTTATTGTTTTTCTTCTGTTCTGACAGTACATCCTTTTATTGTTTTTCTTCTGTTCAGACAGTACAGCCTTTTATTGTTTTTCTTCTGTTCCTACAGTACAGCCTTTTATTGTTTTTCTTCTGTTCCTACAGTACAGCCTTTCATTGTTTTTCTTCTGTTCCTACAGTACAGCCTTTTATTGTTTTTCTTCTGTTCCTACAGTACAGCCTTTTATTGTTTTTCTTCTGTTCCAACAGTACAGCCTTTTATTGTTTTTCTTCTGTTCCTACAGTACAGCCTTTTATTGTTTTTCTTCTGTTCCTACAGTACAGCCTTTTATTGTTTTTCTTCTGTTCCTACAGTACAGCCTTTTATTGTTTTTCTTCTGTTCCAACAGTACAGCCTTTTATTGTTTTTCTTCTGTTCCAACAGTACAGCCTGTTATTGTTTTTCTTCTGTTCCTACAGTACAGCCTTTTATTGTTTTTCTTCTGTTCCTACAGTACAGCCTGTTATTGTTTTTCTTCTGTTCTGACAGTACATCCTTTTATTGTTTTTCTTCTGTTCCTACAGTACAGCCTGTTATTGTTTTTCTTCTGTTCCTACAGTACAGCCTTTTATTGTTTTTCTTCTGTTCTGACAGTACAGCCTTTTATTGTTTTTCTTCTGTTCCTACAGTACAGCCTTTTATTGTTTTTCTTCTGTTCAGACAGTACAGCCTTTTATTGTTTTTCTTCTGTTCCTACAGTACAGCCTTTTATTGTTTTTCTTCTGTTCCTACAGTACAGCCTTTTATTGTTTTTCTTCTGTTCCAACAGTACAGCCTTTTATTGTTTTTCTTCTGTTCTGACAGTACAGCCTTTTATTGTTTTTCTTCTGTTCCTACAGTACAGCCTTTTATTGTTTTTCTTCTGTTCCTACAGTACAGCCTTTTATTGTTTTTCTTCTGTTCTGACAGTACAGCCTTTTATTGTTTTTCTTCTGTTCCTACAGTACAGCCTTTTATTGTTTTTCTTCTGTTCCTACAGTACAGCCTTTTATTGTTTTTCTTCTGTTCCTACAGTACAGCCTTTTATTGTTTTTCTTCTGTTCCTACAGTACAGCCTTTTATTGTTTTTCTTCTGTTCCAACAGTACAGCCTTTTATTGTTTTTCTTCTGTTCTGACAGTACAGCCTTTTATTGTTTTTCTTCTGTTCCTACAGTACAGCCTTTTATTGTTTTTCTTCTGTTCCTACAGTACAGCCTTTTATTGTTTTTCTTCTGTTCTGACAGTACAGCCTTTTATTGTTTTTCTTCTGTTCCTACAGTACAGCCTTTTATTGTTTTTCTTCTGTTCCTACAGTACAGCCTTTTATTGTTTTTCTTCTGTTCCTACAGTACAGCCTTTTATTGTTTTTCTTCTGTTCCTACAGTACAGCCTTTTATTGTTTTTCTTCTGTTCCTACAGTACAGCCTTTTATTGTTTTTCTTCTGTTCTGACAGTACAGCCTTTTATTGTTTTTCTTCTGTTCTGACAGTACAGTCTTTTATTGTTTTTCTTCTGTTCCTACAGTACAGCCTTTTATTGTTTTTCTTCTGTTCCTACAGTACAGCCTTTTATTGTTTTTCTTCTGTTCTGACAGTACAGCCTTTTATTGTTTTTCTTCTGTTCAGACAGTACAGCCTTTTATTGTTTTTCTTCTGTTCAGACAGTACAGCCTTTTATTGTTTTTCTTCTGTTCTGACAGTACAGCCTTTTATTGTTTTTCTTCTGTTCCTACAGTACAGCCTTTTATTGTTTTTCTTCTGTTCTGACAGTACTGCCTTTTATTGTTTTTCTTCTGTTCCTACAGTACAGCCTTTTATTGTTTTTCTTCTGTTCAGACAGTACAGCCTTTTATTGTTTTTCTTCTGTTCAGACAGTACAGCCTTTTATTGTTTTTCTTCTGTTCCTACAGTACAGCCTTTTATTGTTTTTCTTCTGTTCTGACAGTACTGCCTTTTATTGTTTTTCTTCTGTTCCTACAGTACAGCCTTTTATTGTTTTTCTACTGTTCAGACAGTACAGCCTTTTATTGTTTTTCTACTGTTCAGACAGTACAGCCTTTTATTGTTTTTCTTCTGTTCTGACAGTACAGCCTTTTATTGTTTTTCTTTTGTTCCTACAGTACAGCCTTTTATTGTTTTTCTTCTGTTCTGACAGTACAGCCTTTTATTGTTTTTCTTCTGTTCCTACAGTACAGCCTTTTATTGTTTTTCTTCTGTTCCTACAGTACAGCCTTTTATTGTTTTTCTACTGTTCAGACAGTACAGCCTTTTATTGTTTTTCTACTGTTCAGACAGTACAGCCTTTTATTGTTTTTCTTCTGTTCTGACAGTACAGCCTTTTATTGTTTTTCTTTTGTTCCTACAGTACAGCCTTTTATTGTTTTTCTTCTGTTCCGACAGTACAGCCTTTTATTGTTTTTCTTCTGTTCCTACAGTACAGCCTTTTATTGTTTTTCTTCTGTTCCTACAGTACAGTCTTTTATTGTTTTTCTTCTGTTCCAACAGTACAGCCTTTTATTGTTTTTCTTTTGTTCCTACAGTACAGCCTTTTATTGTTTTTCTTCTGTTCAGACAGTACAGCCTTTTATTGTTTTTCTTCTGTTCTGACAGTACAGCCTTTTATTGTTTTTCTTCTGTTCAGACAGTACAGCCTTTTATTGTTTTTCTTCTGTTCCTACAGTACAGCCTTTTATTGTTTTTCTTCTGTTCCTACAGTACAGCCTTTTATTGTTTTTCTTCTGTTCCTACAGTACAGCCTTTTATTGTTTTTCTTCTGTTCCTACAGTACAGCCTTTTATTGTTTTTCTTCTGTTCCTACAGTACAGCCTTTTATTGTTTTTCTTCTGTTCCTACAGTACAACCTTTTATTGTTTTTCTTCTGTTCTGACAGTACAGCCTTTTATTGTTTTTCTTTTGTTCCTACAGTACAGCCTTTTATTGTTTTTCTTCTGTTCCGACAGTACAGCCTTTTATTGTTTTTCTTCTGTTCCTACAGTACAGCCTTTTATTGTTTTTCTTCTGTTCCTACAGTACAGTCTTTTATTGTTTTTCTTCTGTTCCAACAGTACAGCCTTTTATTGTTTTTCTTTTGTTCCTACAGTACAGCCTTTTATTGTTTTTCTTCTGTTCAGACAGTACAGCCTTTTATTGTTTTTCTTCTGTTCTGACAGTACAGCCTTTTATTGTTTTTCTTCTGTTCAGACAGTACAGCCTTTTATTGTTTTTCTTCTGTTCCTACAGTACAGCCTTTTATTGTTTTTCTTCTGTTCCTACAGTACAGCCTTTTATTGTTTTTCTTCTGTTCCTACAGTACAGCCTTTTATTGTTTTTCTTCTGTTCTGACAGTACAGCCTTTTATTGTTTTTCTTCTGTTCCTACAGTACAGCCTTTTATTGTTTTTCTTCTGTTCCTACAGTACAGCCTTTTATTGTTTTTCTTCTGTTCCTACAGTACAGCCTTTTATTGTTTTTCTTCTGTTCCTACAGTACAGCCTTTTATTGTTTTTCTTCTGTTCCTACAGTACAGCCTTTTATTGTTTTTCTTCTGTTCCCACAGTACAGCCTTTTATTGTTTTTCTTCTGTTCTGACAGTACAGCCTTTTATTGTTTTTCTTCTGTTCCTACAGTACAGCCTTTTATTGTTTTTCTTCTGTTCAGACAGTACAGCCTTTTATTGTTTTTCTACTGTTCAGACAGTACAGCCTTTTATTGTTTTTCTTCTGTTCCTACAGTACAGCCTTTTATTGTTTTTCTTCTGTTCAGACAGTACAGCCTTTTATTGTTTTTCTTCTGTTCAGACAGTACAGCCTTTTATTGTTTTTCTTCTGTTCTGACAGTACAGCCTTTTATTGTTTTTCTTTTGTTCCTACAGTACAGCCTTTTATTGTTTTTCTTCTGTTCAGACAGTACAGCCTTTTATTGTTTTTCTTCTGTTCAGACAGTACAGCCTTTTATTGTTTTTCTTCTGTTCTGACAGTACAGCCTTTTATTGTTTTTCTTTTGTTCCTACAGTACAGCCTTTTATTGTTTTTCTTCTGTTCCTACAGTACAGCCTTTTATTGTTTTTCTTCTGTTCAGACAGTACAGCCTTTTATTGTTTTTCTTCTGTTCCTACAGTACAGCCTTTTATTGTTTTTCTTCTGTTCTGACAGTACAGCCTTTTATTGTTTTTCTTCTGTTCTGACAGTACAGCCTTTTATTGTTTTTCTTCTGTTCTGACAGTACAGCCTTTTATTGTTTTTCTTCTGTTCTGACAGTACAGCCTTTTATTGTTTTTCTTCTGTTCCTACAGTACAGCCTTTTATTGTTTTTCTTCTGTTCCTACAGTACAGCCTTTTATTGTTTTTCTTCTGTTCCTACAGTACAGCCTTTTATTGTTTTTCTTCTGTTCCTACAGTACAGCCTTTTATTGTTTTTCTTCTGTTCTGACAGTACAGCCTTTTATTGTTTTTCTTTTGTTCCTACAGTACAGCCTTTTATTGTTTTTCTTCTGTTCCTACAGTACAGCCTTTTATTGTTTTTCTTCTGTTCAGACAGTACAGCCTTTTATTGTTTTTCTTCTGTTCCTACAGTACAGCCTTTTATTGTTTTTCTTCTGTTCTGACAGTACAGCCTTTTATTGTTTTTCTTCTGTTCTGACAGTACAGCCTTTTATTGTTTTTCTTCTGTTCTGACAGTACAGCCTTTTATTGTTTTTCTTCTGTTCTGACAGTACAGCCTTTTATTGTTTTTCTTCTGTTCCTACAGTACAGCCTTTTATTGTTTTTCTTCTGTTCCTACAGTACAGCCTTTTATTGTTTTTCTTCTGTTCCTACAGTACAGCCTTTTATTGTTTTTCTTCTGTTCCTACAGTACAGCCTTTTATTGTTTTTCTTCTGTTCTGACAGTACAGCCTTTTATTGTTTTTCTTCTGTTCCTACAGTACAGCCTTTTATTGTTTTTCTTCTGTTCCTACAGTACAGCCTTTTATTGTTTTTCTTCTGTTCCTACAGTACAGCCTTTTATTGTTTTTCTTCTGTTCCTACAGTACAGCCTTTTATTGTTTTTCTTCTGTTCTGACAGTACAGCCTTTTATTGTTTTTCTTCTGTTCCTACAGTACAGTCTTTTATTGTTTTTCTTCTGTTCCTACAGTACAGCCTTTTATTGTTTTTCTTCTGTTCCTACAGTACAGCCTTTTATTGTTTTTCTTCTGTTCCTACAGTACAGCCTTTTATTGTTTTTCTTCTGTTCTGACAGTACAGCCTTTTATTGTTTTTCTTCTGTTCCTACAGTACAGCCTTTTATTGTTTTTCTTCTGTTCCTACAGTACAGCCTTTTATTGTTTTTCTTCTGTTCCTACAGTACAGCCTTTTATTGTTTTTCTTCTGTTCCTACAGTACAGCCTTTTATTGTTTTTCTTCTGTTCCAACAGTACAGCCTTTTATTGTTTTTCTTCTGTTCCTACAGTACAGCCTTTTATTGTTTTTCTTCTGTTCCTACAGTACAGCCTTTTATTGTTTTTCTTCTGTTCCTACAGTACAGCCTTTTATTGTTTTTCTTCTGTTCCTACAGTACAGCCTTTTATTGTTTTTCTTCTGTTCCTACAGTGCAGCCTTTTATTGTTTTTCTTCTGTTCTGACAGTACAGCCTTTTATTGTTTTTCTTCTGTTCCTACAGTACAGCCTTTTATTGTTTGTCTTCTGTTCCTACAGTACAGCCTTTTATTGTTTTTCTTCTGTTCCTACAGTACAGCCTTTTATTGTTTTTCTTCTGTTCCTACAGTACAGCCTTTTATTGTTTTTCTTCTGTTCCTACAGTACAGCCTTTTATTGTTTTTCTTCTGTTCTGACAGTACAGCCTTTTATTGTTTTTCTTCTGTTCCTACAGTACAGCCTTTTATTGTTTTTCTTCTGTTCCTACAGTACAGCCTTTTATTGTTTTTCTTCTGTTCCTACAGTACAGCCTTTTATTGTTTTTCTTCTGTTCTGACAGTACAGCCTTTTATTGTTTTTCTTCTGTTCCTACAGTACAGCCTTTTATTGTTTTTCTTCTGTTCCTACAGTACAGCCTTTTATTGTTTTTCTTCTGTTCTGACAGTACAGCCTTTTATTGTTTTTCTTCTGTTCCTACAGTACAGCCTTTTATTGTTTTTCTTCTGTTCCTACAGTACAGCCTTTTATTGTTTTTCTTCTGTTCTGACAGTACAGCCTTTTATTGTTTTTCTTCTGTTCCTACAGTACAGCCTTTTATTGTTTTTCTTCTGTTCCTACAGTACAGCCTTTTATTGT
Organism: Bathymodiolus brooksi; assembly: GCA_963680875.1. NCBI lineage: Eukaryota > Metazoa > Mollusca > Bivalvia > Mytilida > Modiolidae > Bathymodiolus > Bathymodiolus brooksi. The sequence continues at coordinate 72,969,005 of OY804585.1, read as the reverse complement.
TTTTCTTCTGTTCCTACAGTACAGCCTTTTATTGTTTTTTCTTCTGTTCCTACAGTACAGCCTTTTATTGTTTTTCTTCTGTTCCTACAGTACAGCCTTTTATTGTTTTTCTTCTGTTCCTACAGTACAGCCTTTTATTGTTTTTTCTTCTGTTCCTACAGTACAGCCTTTTATTGTTTTTCTTCTGTTCCTACAGTATAGCCTTTTATTGTTTTTCTTCTGTTCCTACAGTACAGCCTTTTATTGTTTTTCTTCTGTTCCTACAGTACAGCCTTTTATTGTTTTTCTTCTGTTCCTACAGTACAGCCTTTTATTGTTTTTCTTCTGTTCCTACAGTACAGCCTTTTATTGTTTTTCTTCTGTTCCTACAGTACAGCCTTTTATTGTTTTTCTTCTGTTCTGACAGTACAGCCTTTTATTGTTTTTCTTCTGTTCTGACAGTACAGCCTTTTATTGTTTTTCTTCTGTTCCTACAGTACAGCCTTTTATTGTTTTTCTTCTGTTCCTACAGTACAGCCTTTTATTGTTTTTCTTCTGTTCTGACAGTACATCCTTTTATTAGTTCACCTGGACCAAAGGTCCATGTGAACTATTGCCATCACTTGGCGTCCGTCGTCTGTCGTCTGTCGTCTGTCATCTGTCGTCTGTAAACTTTTCACATTTCAAGCTTCTTCTCCAAAACCACTTGGCCGATTGGAACCGAACTTAGCAGGAATGTTCCTTGGATGGTCCTCTACAAAGTTACTGTTTTTCGTTCCAGTCGGATATTCAATATGGCTGCCAGGGCCAATAATATGCTCTGATTGGCTGAAATTTCAAAGATCTTCTTCTCCGAAACTAATGAACTGACTGAACCCAAACTGTAAAGGAATGATCATTGGAATGTCCTTTACCAAGTTACTGTTTTTTATGCCGATCGAAAATCCAAGATGGCCGCCATCGCAGGACATAGATTAACATTGGACCCTATGGGAAAATGTTCAAATGCCTTCTTCTCAGAAACTACAAATATGATTAAAGCCAAACTGTACATGAATGTTGATTGGATGGTCCTCTACAATCTTAAGGTTTTTTGTTCCGATATGAAATTCAAAATGGCGGCTACGGCAGGACTTAGTTTAACATTGGACCCTATGGGAAAAATGTTTCAAAATGCTTCTTCTCTGAAACCACTTGGACAGTTGAAACCAAACTGCCCAGGAATGATCATTGGAAGGTCCTCTACAAATTTTCTGTTTTTTATGCCGGTCGGAAATCCAAGATGGCCGCCACCGCAGGACATAAATTAACATTGGACCCTATGGGAAAATGTTCAAATGCCTTCTTCTCAGAAACTACAAATATTATTAAAGCCAAACTGTACATGAATGTTCATTGGATGGTCCTCTACAATCTTAAGGTTTTTTGTTCCGATATGAAATTCAAAATGGCGGCTACGGCAGGACTTAGTTTAACATTGGACCCTATGGGAAAAATGTTTCAAAATGCTTCTTCTCTGAAACCACTTGGACAGTTGAAACCAAACTGCCCAGGAATGATCATTGGAAGGTCCTCTACAAGGTGTGTGTTTTTTATGCCGGTCGGAAATCCAAGATGGCCGCCACCGCAGGACATAGATTAACATTGGACCCTATGGGAAAATGTTCAAATGCCTTCTTCTCAGAAACTACAAATATTATTAAAGCCAAACTGTACATGAATGTTCATTGGATGATCCTCTACAATCTTAAGGTTTTTTGTTCCGATATGAAATTCAAAATGGCGGCTACGGCAGGACTTAGTTTAACATTGGACCCTAAGGGAAAAATGTTTCAAAATGCTTCTTCTCTGAAACCACTTGGACAGTTGAAACCAAACTGCCTAGGAATGATCATTGGAAGGTCCTCTACAAATTTTCTGTTTTTTATGCCGGTCGGAAATCCAAGATGGCCGCCACCGCAGGACATAAATTAACATTGGACCCTATGGGAAAATGTTCAAATGCCTTCTTCTCAGAAACTACAAATATTATTAAAGCCAAACTGTACATGAATGTTCATTGGATGGTCCTCTACAATCTTAAGGTTTTTTGTTCCGATATGAAATTCAAAATGGCGGCTACGGCAGGACTTAGTTTAACATTGGACCCTATGGGAAAAATGTTTCAAAATGCTTCTTCTCTGAAACCACTTGGACAGTTGAAACCAAACTGCCCAGGAATGATCATTGGAAGGTCCTCTACAAGGTGTGTGTTTTTTATGCCGGTCGGAAATCCAAGATGGCCGCCACCGCAGGACATAGATTAACATTGGACCCTATGGGAAAATGTTCAAATGCCTTCTTCTCAGAAACTACAAATATTATTAAAGCCAAACTGTACATGAATGTTCATTGGATGATCCTCTACAATCTTAAGGTTTTTTGTTCCGATATGAAATTCAAAATGGCGGCTACGGCAGGACTTAGTTTAACATTGGACCCTAAGGGAAAAATGTTTCAAAATGCTTCTTCTCTGAAACCACTTGGACAGTTGAAACCAAACTGCCTAGGAATGATCATTGGAAGGTCCTCTACAAATTTTCTGTTTTTTATGCCGGTCGGAAATCCAAGATGGCCGCCACCGCAGGACATAGATTAACATTGGACCCTATGGGAAAATATTCAAATGCCTTCTACTCAGAAACTACAAATATGATTAAAGCCAAACTGTACATGAATGTTCATTAGATGGTCCTCTACAAACTTTACGTTTTTTGTTCCGGTATGAAATTCAAAATGGCGGCTACGGCAGGACTTAGTTTAACATTGAACCCTATGGGAAAAATGTTTCAAAACGCTTCTTCTCTGAAACCACTTGGATAATTGAAACCAAACTGCCTAGGAATGATCATTGGAAGGTCCTCTAGAAATTTTATGTTTTTTATGCCGATCAGAAATCCAAGATGGCCGCCACCACAATACATAGATTAACATTTGACCCTATGGGAAAATGTTCAAATGCCTTCTTCTCAGAAACTACAAATATGATTAAAGCCAAACTGTACATGAATGTTCATTGGATGGTCCTCTACAATCTTAAGGTTTTTTGTTCTGATATGAAATTCAAAATGGCGGCTACGGCAGAACTTAGTTTAACATTGGACCCTATGGGAAAAATGTTTCAAAATGCTTCTTCTCTGAAACCACTTGGACAGTTGAAACCAAACTGCCCAGGAATGATCATTGGAAGGTCCTCTACAAATTTTCCGTTTTTTATGCCGGTCAGAAATCCAAGATGGCCGCCACCGCAGGACATAGATTAACATTGGACCCTATGGGAAAATATTCAAATGCCTTCTACTCAGAAACTACAAATATGATTAAAGCCAAACTGTACATGAATGTTCATTGGATGGTCCTCTACAAACTTTACGTTTTTTGTTCTGGTATGAAATTCAAAATGGTGGCTACGGCAGGACTTAGTTTAACATTGGACCCTATGGGAAAAATGTTTCAAAATGCTTCTTCTCTGAAACCACTTGGACAGTTGAAACCAAACTGCCCAGGAATGATCATTGGAAGGTCCTCTACAAATTTTCCGTTTTTTATGCCGGTCGGAAATCCAAGATGGCCGCCACCGCAGGACATAGATTAACATTGGACCCTATGGGAAAATATTCAAATGCCTTCTACTCAGAAACTACAAATATGATTAAAGCCAAACTGTACATGAATGTTCATTAGATGGTCCTCTACAAACTTTACGTTTTTTGTTCTGGTATGAAATTCAAAATGGCGGCTACGGCAGGACTTAGTTTAACATTGGACCCTATGGGAAAAATGTTTCAAAACGCTTCTTCTCTGAAACCACTTGGATAATTGAAACCAAACTGCCTAGGAATGATCATTGGAAGGTCCTCTACAAATTTTATGTTTTTTATGCCGATCGGAAATCCAAGATGGCCACCACCGCAATACATAGATTAACATTGGACCCTATGGGAAAATGTTCAAATGCCTTCTACTCAGAAACTACAAATATGATTAAAGCCAAACTGTACATGAATGTTCATTAGATGGTCCTCTACAAACTTTACGTTTTTTGTTCTGGTATGAAATTCAAAATGGCGGCTATGGCAGGACTTAGTTTAACATTGGACCCTATGGGAAAAATGTTTCAAAATGCTTCTTCTCTGAAACCACTTGGACAGTTGAAACTAAACTGCCCAGGAATGATCATTGGAAGGTCCTCTACAAATTTTCCGTTTATTATGCCGGTCGGAAATCCAAGATGGCCGCCACCGCAGGACATAGATTAACATTGGACCCTATGGGAAAATATTCAAATGCCTTCTACTCAGAAACTACAAATATGATTAAAGCCAAACTGTACATGAATGTTCATTAGATGGTCCTCTACAAACTTTACAATTTTTGTTCTGGTATGAAATTCAAAATGGCGGCTACGGCAGGACTTAGTTTAACATTGGACCCTATGGGAAAAATGTTTCAAAACGCTTCTTCTCTGAAACCACTTGGATAATTGAAACCAAACTGCCCAGGAATGATCATTGGAAGGTCCTCTACAAAGTTTCTGTTTTTTTATGCCGATCGGAAATTCAAGATGGCCGCCACCGCAGGACATAGATTAACATTGGACCCTATGGGAAAATGTTCAAATGCCTTCTTCTCAGAAACTACAAATATGATTAAAGCCAAACTGTACATGAATGTTCATTGGATGATTCTCTACAAACAATACGTTTTTTGTTCCGATATGAAATTCAAAATGGCGGCTACGGCAGGACTTAGTTTAACATTGGACCCTATGGGAAAAATGTTTCAAAATGCTTCTTCTCTGAAACCACTTGGACAGTTGAAACCAAACTGCCCAAGAATGATCATTGGAAGGTCCTCTACAAAGTTTCTGTTTTTTATGCCGGTTGGAAATCCAAGATGGCCACCACCGCAGGACATAGATTAACATTGGACCCTATGGGAAAATGTTCAAATGCCTTCTTCTCAGAAACTACAAATATGATTAAAGCCAAACTGTACATGAATGTTCATTGGATGGTCCTCTACAAACTTTGCGTTTTTTGTTCCGATATAAAATTCAAAATGGCGGCTACGGCAGGACTTAGTTTAACATTGGACCCTATGGGAAAAATGTTTCAAAACGCTTCTTCTCTGAAACCACTTGGATAATTGAAACCAAACTGCCCAGGAATGATCATTGGAATGTCCTCTACAAGGTGTGTGTTTTTTATGCCGATCGGAAATCCAAGATGGCCACCACCGCAGGACATAGATTAACATTGGACCCTATGGGAAAATGTTCAAATGCCTTCTTCTCAGAAACTACAAATATGATTAAAGCCAAACTGTACAAGAATGTTCATTGGATGGTCCTCTACAAACTTTACGTTTTTTGTTCCGATATGAAATTCAAAATGGCGGCTACGGCAGGACTTAGTTTAACATTGGACCCTATGGGAAAAATGTTTCAAAATGCTTCTTCTCTGAAACCACTTGGACAGTTGAAACCAAACTGCCCAGGAATGATCATTGGAAGGTCCTCTACAAATTTTTTGTTTTTTATGCCGGTCGGAAATCCAAGATGGCCACCACCGCAGGACATAGATTAACATTGGACCCTATGGGAAAATGTTCAAATGCCTTCTTCTCAGAAACTACAAATATGATTAAAGCCAAACTGTACATGAATGTTCATTGGATGGTCCTCTACAAACTTTGCGTTTTTTGTTCCGATATAAAATTCAAAATGGCGGCTACGGCAGGACTTAGTTTAACATTGGACCCTATGGGAAAAATGTTTCAAAACGCTTCTTCTCTGAAACCACTTGGATAATTGAAACCAAACTGCCCAGGAATGATCATTGGAAGGTCCTCTACAAGGTGTGTGTTTTTTATGCCGATCGGAAATCCAAGATGGCCACCACCGCAGGACATAGATTAACATTGGACCCTATGGGAAAATGTTCAAATGCCTTCTTCTCAGAAACTACAAATATGATTAAAGCCAAACTGTACATGAATGTTCATTGAATGGTCCTCTACAACATATACGTTTTTTATTCTGATATGAAATTCAAAATGGCGGCTACGGCAGGACTTAGTTTAACATTGGACCCTATGGGAAAAATGTTTCAAAATGCTTCTTCTCTGAAACCACTTGGACAGTTGAAACCAAACTGCCCAGGAATGATCATTGGAAGGTCCTGTTTTTTTATGCCGATCGGAAATCCAAGATGGCTGCCACCACAGGTCATAGTATTAACACAGAACCATATGGGGAAAATACAGAAATATATTCTTCTCTGAAACTATTGCACTGATTGAACCTAAACTGTGCATCAATCATTGGAAGGTCCTTTACAAACTTTGTGTTTTTTATGTTGATCGTAATTCCAAGATGACGCAGGACATAGTTTTTACATAGGACCAATTGGTTTTTTTTATTACCAGGTGAACGATACAGGCTCTTGAGAGCCTCTGGTTGTTTTTCTTCTGTTCCTACAGTACAGCCTTTTATTGTTTTTCTTCTGTTCCTACAGTACAGCCTTTTATTGTTTTTCTTCTGTTCCAACAGTACAGCCTTTTATTAGTTCACCTGGACCAAAGGTCCATGTGAACTATTGCCATCACTTGGCGTCCGTCGTCTGTCGTCTGTAAACTTTTCACATTTCAAGCTTCTTCTCCGAAACCACTTGGCCGATTGGAACCGAACTTAGCAGGAATGTTCCTTGGATGGTCCTCTACAAAGTTACTGTTTTTCGTTCCAGTCGGATATTCAATATGGCTGCCAGGGCCAATAATATGCTCTGATTGGCTGAAATTTCAAAGATCTTCTTCTCCGAAACTAATGAACTGACTGAACCCAAACTGTAAAGGAATGATCATTGGAATGTCCTTTACCAAGTTACTGTTTTTTATGCCGATCGGAAATCCAAGATGGCCGCCATCGCAGGACATATATTAACATTGGACCCTATGGGAAAATGTTCAAATGCCTTCTTCTCAGAAACTACAAATATGATTAAAGCCAAACTGTACATGAATGTTCATTGGATGGTCCTCTACAATCTTAAGGTTTTTTGTTCCGATATGAAATTCAAAATGGCGGCTACGGCAGGACTTAGTTTAACATTGGACCCTATGGGGAAAATGTTTCATAATGCTTCTTCTCTGAAACCACTTGGACAGTTGAAACCAAACTGCCCAGGAATGATCATTGGAAGGTCCTCTACAAATTTTCTGTTTTTTATGCCGGTCGAAAATCCAAGATGGCCGCCACCGCAGGACATAGATTAACATTGGACCCTATGGGAAAATGTTCAAATGCCTTCTTCTCAGAAACTACAAATATGATTAAAGCCAAACTGTACATGAATGTTGATTGGATGGTCCTCTACAATCTTAAGGTTTTTTGTTCCGATATGAAATTCAAAATGGCGGCTACGACAGGACTTAGTTTAACATTGGACCCTATGGGAAAAATGTTTCAAAATGCTTCTTCTCTGAAACCACTTGGACAGTTGAAACCAAACTGCCCAGGAATGATCATTGGAAGGTCCTCTACAAATTGTCTGTTTTTTATGCCGGTCGAAAATCCAAGATGGCCGCCACCGCAGGACATAGATTAACATTGGACCCTATGGGAAAATGTTCAAATGCCTTCTTCTCAGAAACTACAAATATGATTAAAGCCAAACTGTACATGAATGTTGATTGGATGGTCCTCTACAATCTTAAGGTTTTTTGTTCCGATATGAAATTCAAAATGGCGGCTACGACAGGACTTAGTTTAACATTGGACCCTATGGGAAAAATGTTTCAAAATGCTTCTTCTCTGAAACCACTTGGACAGTTGAAACCAAACTGCCCAGGAATGATCATTGGAAGGTCCTCTACAAATTTTCTGTTTTTTATGCCGGTCGGAAATCCAAGATGGCCGCCACCGCAGGACATAGATTAACATTGGACCCTATGGGAAAATGTTCAAATGCCTTCTTCTCAGAAACTACAAATATTATTAAAGCCAAACTGTACATGAATGTTCATTGGATGGTCCTCTACAATCTTAAGGTTTTTTGTTCCGATATGAAATTCAAAATGGCGGCTACGGCAGGACTTAGTTTAACATTGGACCCTATGGGAAAAATGTTTCAAAATGCTTCTTCTCTGAAACCACTTGGACAGTTGAAACCAAACTGCCCAGGAATGATCATTGGAAGGTCCTCTACAAATTTAAGGTTTTTTATGCCGGTCGGAAATCCAAGATGGCCGCCACCGCAATACATAGATTAACATTGGACCCTATGGGAAAATATTCAAATGCCTTCTACTCAGAAACTACAAATATGATTAAAGCCAAACTGTACATGAATGTTCATTAGATGGTCCTCTACAAATTTTAGGTTTTTTGTTCCGGTATGAAATTCAAAATGGCGGCTACGGCAGGACTTAGTTTAACATTGAACCCTATGGGAAAAATGTTTCAAAACGCTTCTTCTCTGAAACCACTTGGATAATTGAAACCAAACTGCCTAGGAATGATCATTGGAAGGTCCTCTAGAAATTTTATGTTTTTTATGCCGATCGGAAATCCAAGATGGCCGCCACCGCAATACATAGATTAACATTGGACCCTATGGGAAAATGTTCAAATGCCTTCTTCTCAGAAACTACAAATATGATTAAAGCCAAACTGTACATGAATGTTCATTGGATGGTCCTCTACAATCTTAAGGTTTTTTGTTCCGATATGAAATTCAAAATGGCGGCTACGGCAGAACTTAGTTTAACATTGGACCCTATGGGAAAAATGTTTCAAAATGCTTCTTCTCTGAAACCACTTGGACAGTTGAAACCAAACTGCCCAGGAATGATCATTGGAAGGTCCTCTACAAATTTTCCGTTTTTTATGCCGGTCAGAAATCCAAGATGGCCGCCACCGCAGGACATAGATTAACATTTGACCCTATGGGAAAATATTCAAATGCCTTCTACTCAGAAACTACAAATATGATTAAAGCCAAACTGTACATGAATGTTCATTAGATGGTCCTCTACAAACTTTACGTTTTTTGTTCTGGTATGAAATTCAAAATGGCGGCTACGGCAGGACTTAGTTTAACATTGGACCCTATGGGAAAAATGTTTCAAAATGCTTCTTCTCTGAAACCACTTGGACAGTTGAAACCAAACTGCCCAGGAATGATCATTGGAAGGTCCTCTACAAATTTAAGGTTTTTTATGCCGGTCGGAAATCCAAGATGGCCGCCACTGCAGGACATAGATTAACATTGGACCCTATGGGAAAATATTCAAATGCCTTCTACTCAGAAACTACAAATATGATTAAAGCCAAACTGTACATGAATGTTCATTAGATGGTCCTCTACAAACTTTACGTTTTTTGTTCTGGTATGAAATTCAAAATGGCGGCTATGGCAGGACTTAGTTTAACATTGGACCCTATGGGGAAAATGTTTCAAAACGCTTCTTCTCTGAAACCACTTGGATAATTGAAACCAAACTGCCTAGGAATGATCATTGGAAGGTCCTCTACAAATTTTATGTTTTTTATGCCAATCGGAAATCCAAGATGGCCACCACCGCAATACATAGATTAACATTGGACCCTATGGGAAAATGTTCAAATGCCTTCTTCTCAGAAACTACAAATATGATTAAAGCCAAACTGTACATGAATGTTCATTGGATGGTCCTCTACAATCTTAAGGTTTTTTGTTCCGATATGAAATTCAAAATGGCGGCTACGGCAGGACTTAGTTTAACATTGGACCCTATGGGAAAAATGTTTCAAAATGCTTCTTCTCTGAAACCACTTGGACAGTTGAAACCAAACTGCCCAGGAATGATCATTGGAAGGTCCTCTACAAATTTTCTGTTTTTTATGCCGGTCGGAAATCCAAGATGGCCGCCACCGCAGGACAGATTAACATTGGACCCTATGGGAAAATATTCAAATGCCTTCTACTCAGAAACTACAAATATGATTAAAGCCAAACTGTACATGAATGTTCATTGGATGGTCCTCTACAAACTTTACGTTTTTTGTTCTGGTATGAAATTCAAAATGGCGGCTACGGCAGGACTTAGTTTAACATTGGACCCTATGGGAAAAATGTTTCAAAACGCTTCTTCTCTGAAACCACTTGGATAATTGAAACCAAACTGCCTAGGAATGATCATTGGAAGGTCCTCTACAAATTTTATGTTTTTTATGCCGATCGGAAATCCAAGATGGCCACCACCGCAATACATAGATTAACATTGAACCCTATGGGAAAATGTTCAAATGCCTTCTACTCAGAAACTACAAATATGATTAAAGCCAAACTGTACATGAATGTTCATTAGATGGTCCTCTACAAACTTTACGTTTTTTGTTCTGGTATGAAATTCAAAATGGCGGCTACGGCAGGACTTAGTTTAACATTGGACCCTATGGGAAAAATGTTTCAAAATGCTTCTTCTCTGAAACCACTTGGACAGTTGAAACTAAACTGCCCAGGAATGATCATTGGAAGGTCCTCTACAAATTTTTTGTTTTTTATGCCGGTCGGAAATCCAAGATGGCCGCCACCGCAGGACATAGATTAACATTGGACCCTATGGGAAAATATTCAAATGCCTTCTACTCAGAAACTACAAATATGATTAAAGCCAAACTGTACATGAATGTTCATTAGATGGTCCTCTACAAACTTTACATTTTTTGTTCTGGTATGAAATTCAAAATGGCGGCTACGGCAGGACTTAGTTTAACATTGGACCCTATGGGAAAAATGTTTCAAAACGCTTCTTCTCTGAAACCACTTGGATAATTGAAACCAAACTGCCCAGGAATGATCATTGGAAGGTCCTCTACAAGGTGTGTGTTTTTTATGCCGATCGGAAATCCAAGATGGCCACCACCGCAATACATAGATTAACATTGGACCCTATGGGAAAATGTTCAAATGCCTTCTTCTCAGAAACTACAAATATGATTAAAGCCAAACTGTGCATGAATGTTCATTGAATGGTCCTCTACAAAATATACGTTTTTTATTCTGATATGAAATTCAAAATGGCGGCTACGGCAGGACTTAGTTTAACATTGGACCCTATGGGAAAAATGTTTCAAAATGCTTCTTCTCTGAAACCACTTGGACAGTTGAAACCAAACTGCCCAGGAATGATCATTGGAAGGTCCTGTTTTTTATGCCGATCGGAAATCCAAGATGGCTGCCACCACAGGTCATAGTACTAACACAGAACCATATGGGGAAAATACAGAAATATATTCTTCTCTGAAGCTATTGCACTGATTGAACCTAAACTGTGCATCAATCATTGGAAGGTCCTTTACAAACTTTGTGTTTTTTATGTTGATCGTAATTCCAAGATGACGCAGGACATAGTTTTTACATAGGACCAATTGTTTTTTTTTATTACCAGGTGAACGATACAGGCTCTTGAGAGCCTCTGGTTGTTTTTCTTCTGTTCTGACAGTACAGCCTTTTATTGTTTTTCTTCTGTTCTGACAGTACAGCCTTTTATTGTTTTTCTTCTGTTCTGACAGTACAGCCTTTTATTGTTTTTCTTCTGTTCCTACAATACAGCCTTTTATTGTTTTTCTTCTGTTCCAACAGTACAGCCTTTTATTGTTTTTCTTCTGTTCTGACAGTACAGCCTTTTATTGTTTTTCTTCTGTTCCTACAGTACAGCCTTTTATTGTTTTTCTTCTGTTCTGACAGTACAGCCTTTTATTGTTTTTCTTCTGTTCCTACAATACAGCCTTTTATTGTTTTTCTTCTGTTCCAACAGTACAGCCTTTTATTGTTTTTCTTCTGTTCTGACAGTACAGCCTTTTATTGTTTTACTTCTGTTCCTACAGTACAGCCTTTTATTGTTTTTCTTCTGTTCCTACAGTACAGCCTTTTATTGTTTTTCTTCTGTTCCTACAGTACAGCCTTTTATTGTTTTTCTTCTGTTCCTACAGTACAGCCTTTTATTGTTTTTCTTCTGTTCCTACAGTACAGCCTTTTATTGTTTTTCTTCTGTTCCTACAGTACAGCCTTTTATTGTTTTTCTTCTGTTCTGACAGTACAGCCTTTTATTGTTTTTCTTCTGTTCTGACAGTACAGCCTTTTATTGTTTTTCTTCTGTTCCTACAGTACAGCCTTTTATTGTTTTTCTTCTGTTCTGACAGTACAGCCTTTTATTGTTTTTAGTTCACCTGGACCAAAGGTCCAGGTGAACTATTGCCATCACTTGGCGTCCGTCGTCTGTCGTCTGTTGTCTGTCGTCTGTCGTCTGTAAACTTTTCACATTTCAAGCTTCTTCTCCGAAACCACTGGGCCGATTGGAACCAAACTTAGCAGGAATGTTCCTTGGATGGTCCTCTACAAAGTTACTGTTTTTCGTTCCAGTCGGATATTCAATATGGCTGCTAAGGCCAATAATATGCTCTGATTGGCCGAAATTTCAAAGATCTTCTTCTCTGAAACTAATGAACTGACTGAACCCAAACTGTACAGGAATGATCATTGGAATGTCCTTTACCAAGTTACTGTTTTTTATGCCGATCGGAAATCCAAGATGGCCGCCATCGCAGGACATAGATTAACATTGGACCCTATGGGAAAATGTTCAAATGCCTTCTTCTCAGAAACTACAAATATGATTAAAGCCAAACTGTACATGAATGTTCATTGGATGGTCCTCTACAATCTTAAGGTTTTTTGTTCCGATATGAAATTCAAAATGGCGGCTACGGCAGAACTTAGTTTAACATTGGACCCTATGGGAAAAATGTTTCAAAATGCTTCTTCTCTGAAACCACTTGGACAGTTGAAACCAAACTGCCCAAGAATGATCATTGGAAGGTCCTCTACAAATTATATGTTTTTTATGCCGATCGGAAATCCAAGATGGCCGCCACCGCAGGACATAGATTAACATTGGACCCTATTGGAAAATATTCAAATGCCTTCTTCTCAGAAACTACAAATATGATTAAAGCCAAACTGTACATGAATGTTCATTGGATGGTCCTCTACAATCTTAAGGTTTTTTGTTCCGATATGAAATTCAAAATGGCGGCTACCGCAGGACTTAGTTTAACATTGGACCCTATGGGAAAAATGTTTCAAAATGCTTCTTCTCTGAAACCACTTGGACAGTTGAAACCAAACTGCCCAAGATTGATCATTGGAAGGTCCTCTACAAATTATATGTTTTTTATGCCGATCGGAAATCCAAGATGGCCGCCACCGCAGGACATAGATTAACATTGGACCCTATGGGAAAATATTCAAATGCCTTCTTCTCAGAAACTACAAATATGATTAAAGCCAAACTGTACATGAATGTTCATTGGATGGTCCTCTACAATCTTAAGGTTTTTTGTTCCGATATGAAATTCAAAATGGCGGCTACCGCAGGACTTAGTTTAACATTGGACCCTATGGGAAAAATGTTTCAAAATGCTTCTTCTCTGAAACCACTTGGACAGTTGAAACCAAACTGCCCAGGAATGATCATTGGAAGGTCCTCTACAAAGTTTCTGTTTTTTATGCCGATCTGAAATCCAAGATGGCTGCCACCGCAGGACATAGATTAACATTGGACCCTATGGGAAAATATTCAAATGCCTTCTTCTCAGAAACTACAAATATGATTAAAGCCAAACTGTACATGAATGTTCATTGGATGGTCCTCTACAATCTTAAGGTTTTTTTGTTCCGATATGAAATTCAAAATGGCGGCTACGGCAGGACTTAGTTTAACATTGGACCCTATGGGAAAAATGTTTCAAAATGCTTCTTCTCTGAAACCACTTGGACAGTTGAAACCAAACTGCCCAGGAATGATCATTGGAAGGTCCTCTACAAAATTTCTGTTTTTTATGCCGACCGGAAATCCAAGATGGCTGCCACCGCAGGACATAGATTAACATTGGACCCTATGGGAAAATATTCAAATGCCTTCTTCTCAGAAACTACAAATATGATTAAAGCCAAACTGTACATGAATGTTCATTAGATGGTCCTCTACAAACTTTAGGTTTTTTGTTCCGGTATGAAATTCAAAATGGCGGCTACCGCAGGACTTAGTTTAACATTGGACCCTATGGGAAAAATGTTTCAAAATGCTTCTTCTCTGAAACCACTTGGACAGTTGAAACCAAACTGCCCAGGAATGATCATTGGAAGGTCCTCTACAAATTTTCTGTTTTTTATGCCGATCGGAAATCCAAGATGGCCGCCACCGCAGGACATAGATTAACATTGGACCCTATGGGAAAATATTCAAATGCCTTCTTCTCAGAAACTACAAATATGATTAAAGCCAAACTGTACATGAATGTTCATTAGATGGTCCTCTACAAACTTTAGGTTTTTTGTTCCGGTATGAAATTCAAAATGGCGGCTACGGCAGGACCTAGTTTAACATTGGACCCTATGGGAAAAATGTTTCAAAACGCTTCTTCTCTGAAACCACTAGGACAGTTGAAACCAAACTGCCCAGGAATGATCATTGGAAGGTCCTCTACAAATTTTATGTTTTTTATGCCGATCGGAAATCCAAGATGGCTGCCACCGCAATACATAGATTAACATTGGACCCTATGGGAAAATATTCAAATGCCTTCTTCTCAGAAACTACAAATATGATTAAAGCCAAACTGTACATGAATGTTCATTAGATGGCCCTCTACAAACTTTAGGTTTTTTGTTCCGGTATGAAATTCAAAATGGTGGCTACCGCAGGACTTAGTTTAACATTGGACCCTATGGGGAAAATGTTTCAAAATGCTTCTTCTCTGAAACCACTTGGACAGTTGAAACCAAACTGCCCGGGAATGATCATTGGAAGGTCCTCTACAAAGTTTCTGTTTTTTATGCCGATCGGAAATCCAAGATGGCCACCACCGCAGGACATAGATTAACATTGGACCCTATGGGAAAATATTCAAATGCCTTCTTCTCAGAAACTACAAATATGATTAAAGCCAAACTGTACATGAATGTTCATTGGATGGTCCTCTACAATCTTAAGGTTTTTTGTTCCGATATGAAATTCAAAATGGCGGCTACGGCAGGACTTAGTTTAACATTGGACCCTATGGGAAAAATGTTTCAAAATGCTTCTTCTCTGAAACCACTTGGACAGTTGAAACCAAACTGCCCATGAATGATAATTGGAAGGTCCTCTACAAAGTTTCTGTTTTTTATACCGATCGGAAATCCAAGATGGCCGCCACCGCAATACATAGATTAACATTGGACCCTATGGGAAAATATTCAAATGCCTTCTTCTCAGAAACTACAAATATGATTAAAGCCAAACTGTACATGAATGTTCATTGGATGGTCCTCTACAATCTTAAGGTTTTTTGTTCCGATATGAAATTCAAAATGGCGGCTACGGCAGGACTTAGTTTAACATTGGACCTTATGGGAAAAATGTTTCAAAATGCTTCTTCTCTGAAACCACTTGGACAGTTGAAACCAAACTGCCCAGGAATGATCATTGGAAGGTCCTCTACAAAGTTTCTGTTTTTTATGCCGATCGGAAATCCAAGATGGCCGCCATCGCAGGACATAGATTAACATTGGACCCTATGGGAAAATGTTCAAATGCCTTCTTCTCAGAAACTACAAATATGATTAAAGCCAAACTGTACATGAATGTTCATTGGATGGTCCTCTACAATCTTAAGGTTTTTTGTTCCGATATGAAATTCAAAATGGCGGCTACGGCAGGACTTAGCTTAACATTGGACCCTATGGGGAAAATGTTTCAAAATGCTTCTTCTCTGAAACCACTTGGACAGTTGAAACCAAACTGCCCAGGAATGATCATTGGAAGGTCCTCTACAAATTTTCTGTTTTTTATGCCGATCGGAAATCCAAGATGGCCGCCACCGCAATACATAGATTAACATTGGACCCTACGGGAAAATATTCAAATGCCTTCTTCTCAGAAACTACAAATATGATTAAAGCCAAACTGTACATGAATGTTCATTGGATGGTCCTCTACAATCTTAAGGTTTTTTGTTCCGATATGAAATTCAAAATGGCAGCTACGGCAGGACTTAGCTTAACATTGGACCCTATGGGAAAAATGTTTCAAAATGCTTCTTCTCTGAAACCACTTGGACAGTTGAAACCAAACTGCCCAGGAATGATCATTGGAAGGTCCTCTACAAATTTTCTGTTTTTTATGCCGATCGGAAATCCAAGATGGCCGCCACCGCAGGACATAGATTAACATTGGACCCTACGGGAAAATATTCAAATGCCTTCTTCTCAGAAACTACAAATATGATTAAAGCCAAACTGTACATGAATGTTCATTAGATGGCCCTCTACAAACTTTATGTTTTTTGTTCCGGTATGAAATTCAAATTGGCGGCTACGGCAGGACTTAGTTTAACATTGGACCCTATGGGAAAAATGTTTCAAAATGCTTCTTCTCTGAAACCACTTGGACAGTTGAAACCAAACTGCCCGGGAATGATCATTGGAAGGTCCTCTACAAATTTTCTGTTTTTTATGCCGATCGGAAATCCAAGATGGCCACCACCGCAGGACATAGATTAACATTGGACCCTATGGGAAAATATTCAAATGCCTTCTTCTCAGAAACTACAAATATGATTAAAGCCAAACTGTACATGAATGTTCATTAGATGGTCCTCTACAAACTTTAGGTTTTTTGTTCCGGTATGAAATTCAAAATGGCGGCTACGGCAGGACTTAGTTTAACATTGGACCTTATGGGAAAAATGTTTCAAAATGCTTCTTCTCTGAAACCACTTGGACAGTTGAAACCAAACTGCCCAGGAATGATCATTGGAAGGTCCTCTACAAATTTTCTGTTTTTTATGCCGATCGGAAATCCAAGATGGCCGCCACCGCAGGACATAGATTAACATTGGACCCTATGGGAAAATGTTCAAATGCCTTCTTCTCAGAAACTACAAATATGATTAAAGCCAAACTGTACATGAATGTTCATTAGATGGTCCTCTACAAACTTTAGGTTTTTTGTTCCGGTATGAAATTCAAAATGGCGGCTACGGCAGGACTTAGTTTAACATTGGACCCTATGGGAAAAATGTTTCAAAATGCTTCTTCTCTGAAACCACTTGGACAGTTGAAACCAAACTGCCCAGGAATGATCATTGGAAGGTCCTCTACAAATGTTATGTTTTTTATGCCGATCGGAAATCCAAGATGGCCGCCACAGCAAGACATAGATTAACATTGGACCCTATGGGAAAATATTCAAATGCCTTCTTCTCAGAAACTACAAATATGATTAAAGCCAAACTGTACATGAATGTTCATTGGATGGTCCTCTACAATCTTAAGGTTTTTTGTTCCGATATGAAATTCAAAATGGCGGCTACGGCAGGATTTAATTTAACATTGGACCCTATGGGAAAAATGTTTCAAAATGCTTCTTCTCTGAAACCACTTGGACAGTTGAAACCAAACTGCCCAGGAATGATCATTTGAAGGTCCTCTACAAATTTTCTGTTTATTATGCCGATCGGAAATCCAAGATGGCCGCCACCGCAGGACATAGATTAACATTGGACCCTATGGGAAAATGTTCAAATGCCTTCTTCTCAGAAACTACAAATATGATTAAAGCCAAACTGTACATGAATGTTCATTGGATGGTCTTCTACAATCTCAAGGTTTTTTATTCCGATATGAAATTCAAAATGGCGGCTACGGCAGGACTTAGTTTAACATTGGACCCTAAGGGGAAAATGTTTCAAAACGCTTCTTCTCTGAAACCACTTGGATAATTGAAACCAAACTGCCCAGGAATGATCATTGGAAGGTCCTCTACAAAGTTTCTGTTTTTTATGCCGATCGGAAATCCAAGATGGCCGCCATCGCAGGACATAGATTAACATTGGACCCTATGGGAAAATGTTCAAATGCCTTCTTCTCAGAAACTACAAATATGATTGAAGCCAAACTGTACATGAATGTTCATTGGATGGTCCTCTACAATCTTAAGGTTTTTTGTTCCGATATGAAATTCAAAATGGCGGCTACGGCAGGACTTAGCTTAACATTGGACCCTATGGGAAAAATGTTTCAAAATGCTTCTTCTCTGAAACCACTTGGACAGTTGAAACCAAACTGCCCAGGAATGATCATTGGAAGGTCCTCTACAAATTTTCTGTTTTTTATGCCGATCGGAAATCCAAGATGGCCGCCACCGCAATACATAGATTAACATTGGACCCTACGGGAAAATATTCAAATGCCTTCTTCTCAGAAACTACAAATATGATTAAAGCCAAACTGTACATGAATGTTCATTGGATGGTCCTCTACAATCTTAAGGTTTTTTGTTCCGATATGAAATTCAAAATGGCGGCTACGGCAGGACTTAGCTTAACATTGGACCCTATGGGAAAAATGTTTCAAAATGCTTCTTCTCTGAAACCACTTGGACAGTTGAAACCAAACTGCCCAGGAATGATCATTGGAAGGTCCTCTACAAATTTTCTGTTTTTTATGCCGATCGGAAATCCAAGATGGCCGCCACCGCAGGACATAGATTAACATTGGACCCTATGGGAAAATATTCAAATGCCTTCTTCTCAGAAACTACAAATATGATTAAAGCCAAACTGTACATGAATGTTCATTAGATGGCCCTCTACAAACTTTAGGTTTTTTGTTCCGGTATGAAATTCAAAATGGCGGCTACGGCAGGACTTAGTTTAACATTGGACCCTATGGGGAAAATGTTTCAAAATGCTTCTTCTCTGAAACCACTTGGACAGTTGAAACCAAACTGCCCAGGAATGATCATTGGAAGGTCCTCTACAAATTTTATGTTTTTTATGCCGATCGGAAATCCAAGATGGCCGCCACCGCAGGACATAGATTAACATTGGACCCTATGGGAAAATATTCAAATGCCTTCTTCTCAGAAACTACAAATATGATTAAAGCCAAACTGTACATGAATGTTCATTAGATGGCCCTCTACAAACTTTAGGTTTTTTGTTCCGGTATGAAATTCAAAATGGCGGCTACGGCAGGACTTAGTTTAACATTGGACCCTATGGGAAAAATGTTTCAAAATGCTTCTTCTCTGAAACCACTTGGACAGTTGAAACCAAACTGCCCGGGAATGATCATTGGAAGGTCCTCTACAAATTTTCTGTTTTTTATGCCGATCGGAAATCCAAGATGGCCACCACCGCAGGACATAGATTAACATTGGACCCTATGGGAAAATATTCAAATGCCTTCTTCTCAGAAACTACAAATATGATTAAAGCCAAACTGTACATGAATGTTCATTAGATGGTCCTCTACAAACTTTAGGTTTTTTGTTCCGGTATGAAATTCAAAATGGCGGCTACGGCAGGACTTAGTTTAACATTGGACCTTATGGGAAAAATGTTTCAAAATGCTTCTTCTCTGAAACCACTTGGACAGTTGAAACCAAACTGCCCAGGAATGATCATTGGAAGGTCCTCTACAAATTTTCTGTTTTTTATGCCGATCGGAAATCCAAGATGGCCGCCACCGCAGGACATAGATTAACATTGGACCCTATGGGAAAATGTTCAAATGCCTTCTTCTCAGAAACTACAAATATGATTAAAGCCAAACTGTACATGAATGTTCATTAGATGGTCCTCTACAAACTTTAGGTTTTTTGTTCCGGTATGAAATTCAAAATGACGGCTACGGCAGGACTTAGTTTAACATTGGACCCTATGGGAAAAATGTTTCAAAATGCTTCTTCTCTGAAACCACTTGGACAGTTGAAACCAAACTGCCCAGGAATGATCATTGGAAGGTCCTCTACAAATTTTCTGTTTTTTATGCCGATCGGAAATCCAAGATGGCCGCCACAGCAAGACATAGATTAACATTGGACCCTATGGGAAAATATTCAAATGCCTTCTTCTCAGAAACTACAAATATGATTAAAGCCAAACTGTACATGAATGTTCATTGGATGGTCCTCTACAATCTTAAGGTTTTTTGTTCCGATATGAAATTCAAAATGGCGGCTACGGCAGGATTTAATTTAACATTGGACCCTATGGGAAAAATGTTTCAAAATGCTTCTTCTCTGAAACCACTTGGACAGTTGAAACCAAACTGCCCAGGAATGATCATTTGAAGGTCCTCTACAAATTTTCTGTTTATTATGCCGATCGGAAATCCAAGATGGCCGCCACCGCAGGACATAGATTAACATTGGACCCTATGGGAAAATGTTCAAATGCCTTCTTCTCAGAAACTACAAATATGATTAAAGCCAAACTGTACATGAATGTTCATTGGATGGTCTTCTACAATCTCAAGGTTTTTTATTCCGATATGAAATTCAAAATGGCGGCTACGGCAGGACTTAGTTTAACATTGGACCCTAAGGGGAAAATGTTTCAAAACGCTTCTTCTCTGAAACCACTTGGATAATTGAAACCAAACTGCCCAGGAATGATCATTGGAAGGTCCTCTACAAGGTGTGTGTTTTTTTATGCCGATCGGAAATCCAAGATGGCCACCACCGCAGGACATAGATTAACATTGGACTCTATGGGAAAATGTTCAAATGCCCTCTACTCAGAAACTACAAATATGATTAAAGCCAAACTGTACATGAATGTTCATTGGATGGTCCTCTACAAACTTTACGTTTTTTGTTCTGATATGAAATTCAAAATGGCAGCTACGGCAGGACTTAGTTTAACAATGGACCCTATGGGGAAAATGTTTCAAAACGTTTCTTCTCTCAAACCACTTGGACAGTTGAAACCAAACTGCCCAGGAATGATCATTGGAAGGTCCTCTACAAAGTTTCTGTTTGTTATGCCGATCGGAAATCCAAGATGGCTGCCACCACAGGTCACAGTATTAACACAGGACCATATGGGGAAAATACAGAAATATATTCTTCTCTGAAGCTATTGCACTAATTGAACCTAAACTGTGCATCAATCATTGGAAGGTCCTTTACAAACTTTGTGTTTTTTATGTTGATCGTAATTCCAAGATGACTACCACTGCAGGACATAGTTTTTACATAGGACCAATTGTTTTTTTTTATAACCAGGTGAACGATACAGGCTCTTGAGAGCCTCTGGTCTTCTGTTCCAACAGTACAGCCTTTTATTGTTTTTCTTCTGTTCCAACAGTACAGCCTTTTATTGTTTTTCTTCTGTTCTGACAGTACAGCCTTTTATTGTTTTTCTTCTGTTCTGACAGTACAGCCTTTTATTGTTTTTCTTCTGTTCCGACAGTACAGCCTTTTATTGTTTTTCTTCTGTTCCGACAGTACAGCCTTTTATTGTTTTTCTTCTGTTCCGACAGTACAGCCTTTTATTGTTTTTCTTCTGTTCCGACAGTACAGCCTTTTATTGTTTTTCTTCTGTTCCGACAGTACAGCCTTTTATTGTTTTTCTTCTGTTCCAACAGTACAGCCTTTTATTGTTTTTCTTCTGTTCTGACAGTACAACCTTTTATTGTTTTTCTTCTGTTCTGACAGTACAGCCTTTTATTGTTTTTCTTCTGTTCTGACAGTACAGCCTTTTATTGTTTTTCTTCTGTTCTGACAGTACAGCCTTTTATTATTTTTATTCTGTTCCAACAGAACAGCCTTTTATTGTTTTTCTTCTGTTCTGACAGTACAGCCTTTTATTGTTTTTCTTCTGTTCTGACAGTACAGCCTTTTATTGTTTTTCTTGTTCTGACAGTACAGCCTTTTATTGTTTTTCTTCTGTTCCAACAGTACAGTCTTTTATTGTTTTTCTTCTGTTCTGACAGTACAGCCTTTTATTGTTTTTCTTCTGTTCTGACAGTACAGCCTTTTATTGTTTTTCTTCTGTTCCAACAGTACAGCCTTTTATTGTTTTTCTTCTGTTCTGACAGTACAGCCTTTTATTGTTTTTCTTCTGTTCAGACAGTACAGCCTTTCATTGTTTTTCTACTGTTCAGACAGTACAGCCTTTTATTGTTTTTCTTCTGTTCCTACAGTACAGCCTTTTATTGTTTTTCTTTTTATTAACAAATTATATTCCTATTTGGTGTACATTGTGCAATACTGACTTTAATCTCATATTAATTCTGTTATTGGAATATTATTATGGACATTGTGGCCTGTTTTTTTATATCATTGTAGATGATTTTTCTTGTCACAGATTGTACTTTTATTTGATATGATGATATAAATAGACCACATCAGTGGTGTAAGGGTTAGTGTGCTCTCAGTGAGTGTGGTAGATCATGGGTTCGATCATAGGTCGCTTCAAACGGAAGACTGTAAAATTGGTATTTGCTGCTTCTCTGCTAAGCATGCAGTATTAAGGAGAACGAGCAAAGACTGGTTGGCTTTGAATCAAGATAACGTGTCCGAGTGGAGTGACACATCTATATGTGGACTGTTGTTTCAATGAGCTAGTACTATGAAAGTCCAACTAAGAGTGTTAGTTTAGTACAAAGTAGACATATTCATAATGTCATTGAAATGTAACTTGTTCTCGTCATGATATACCTGAAAAATTGCTTATTTGGCTGTAAATAACCACCTCCTCACTCACTACTGCAGTACATGACCATCTAATCATGGCTTAGTTGTAGACTTGTTTTCATCATTCCAGTACTTTCTAAACAAAGTAAATTACATATATATTTTTTCAAACCACAAGCACTTTCTAATACTATCACTTGTCTGATAAAGGAACCGACAGTATCTGAAATAAGCTTCACATACAAAAGATTATTTTATGACAAATTCATGTGAGTGAAACTGACTACCATACAAAGTGAATTAATAGCCCAAGACATGATACCTCCCCAGAATATTTTATTCCGACTCTTTGAGGTCAGAAATGACCAGTCATAATGAGTTGTCAAGAAGCAGAATATGCCTCAAAGAATCGAGCCTCTGTCATAAAACTCTTTTGAGTAAGAATTTCGTTCTCAATTGTACTCAAAATTTTGAGGGACTGTCGTGGTCGTGATTGTATGGTAGTTGGATTTACAATTACTTATGCAATCAGTGCCTATCACCACTGACGTGAGTTCAGATCCCACTCGGGGGAAGTATACTCAATACTACATTATGTGATAAAGCTTGACAGTGACTTGCGTTCGGCAGGTCGTTGGTTAACTCCGGTTTCCTCCACCAATAAAACAAACAGTCACAATATTGTTAAAAGTGGCATTAAACACCATAACCTTAACCCTAACCCTCCCCCCAAGCTTTTGAGCTTCAAGGATGAATGTATATGTTTTTATGTCAGATCTTTATTTAACATAGGTACAATATAATAGAATGGTACAAATTATAACAAATATCTGTAAAATGTAATAAAACGTCTCATCCTTAGGCTGTTCAGTTGTCTCCCTTGTACAAGATATAGGGTTTACATGACAACAAACTCTCTTCATTCAATCTATGATTACTGTTGTTACATTCCGGCACATCTCATTTTCATCTCTGAATTCACGATCCTTGCATTGACATTATGCTTGTTCCCCTGAACATTACAACAACTTTACATTTCAATCCATTTGAACACGACATTGATCATCTTTATGTATCAGTACATTTGTATTGGTTTTACTATTATCATAAAAACTGTGTATTAGCTTTGAGTGGAGTTAAAGCTAAGAAAAGTTTTGACACTGCAGTCTGTAAAACTTGTTGTAACGTCTCGTCCTCACACGTCACATCCTGAAAATGTAATATTTGACAAAATGAATGAAATTTCATAACAAACAGGGACAGTCGTGGTCGTGATTGTATGGTAGTTGGATTTACAAATATGCAATCGGTGCTTATCATCACCAACGTGAGTTTGAATCCCGCTTTGGTGATGTGTACACGATACTGCATTATGTGATAAAAGTTTGACAGTGAGTTGCGGCAGGTTCTCCACCAATAAAACTGATCGCAACGATATAACTGAAATATTGTTGATAGTGGCGATAAATACCATATTCCTAACTCTAACCATAACAAACAAAAAATAGAAACATATTAACATGTGTACATAATGAGGGTGGTCACAATACAATTTTAGTATTTATATAAGTTATTGCAATATTCAGATTTGTGATCTTTTCTTCTAAATCTGACATTTATTTTAATACATTAAATTTACAATCCTACAACATACTGATGACTTCACCGTCAATTATCTTGGACAATTTGTCTCCCCTTACTGGTGCTGTTTATCTCTATAATTAATGTCACGATACTCTCTTTCAGATTAATATGATATATTACAGTCATAAATACTTTCAGTGATCATGAAGATATTTATTTATTCCCATGGCGTTATCATTTCCAAAAAATTACGAATCAAAACATCAAAATTTGAATATGCATTTTGACAAATTATACATTATTTAGAATATATTGTATATGTGATAGACTCAGATCGATGTCCAGTCTCTAATCGACGTCCACTCCTCAAATTGGCGTCCACTGACGTCATTATCTCAAATCACGGTCCGATTTAAGATTATTCTCAAATCAGCGTCCTTTCCAAATTCTCAGATCTATGGCCAATTTATTGCTATCAAATCGACGTCCTTTTCAGAGCGAAGATCTGTATGTGCTTTTACCTTGTCACATGATGGATGTTGGTCAAGTTTGTACATCTGTATTGCATATTATATCAAATGAATGCAAAATGTCAAATTTCCAGGCATAAATTCAGTGCGCCTGACCCACGTTTCGTCTACAAAAAAGCTCATCAGCGACCCTCTTATTTAAACAAGTTTGAAAGCAAAATATAATACGACATTGAATGGCATTGAAAGTCCAAAATTCAAAATAGTTGAGCAGTGAATGCTTTCAATCAGTTTTTATGTAGATTTCCATATTCTATTCATAATGGTTTGATTTATAATATCTGTTCAACCTATAAATATATGCTATAATACTCATTTTCCTGTTTTAATAGTAGTATTATTGACAAAAAATAGAAACAAAAGCAATTATACTGTAAATTTAGAAATAATTGTAATAAAATTTTGTTTTTTTGCGTGTTTTAAAACTTATTTAAAGTTCTTTATAATCCAAGTTTCAACTCACTTAGTAATTTCTTTGGTCCCCAATTAAGATTTTTTTTCTTTTGCCTTTGTTATTAGAACAATGTACGGCATATCCGCCCAGAATGTTTCTGTATTTGGGTCTTTGCCGACTCCTTTTTTTCTCTTTTTTTTTGGTCATCAAGAATCCCTCATCTGGGTTGCGTTCAATATCGTAGCAGCTAGCCTAGTTGCTAGGTAAAATAGCAATAACGTTATTGAACGATTAGCTACGTAGCAGTGCTAGCAAATATGGTGCCAATCTTATGGAATATGTTTCTTGGAACATTTTAGCTAATCGTATTTGTCTAGTTACCTTAATAAATTATCATCCATATTAAAAGCATTGCCACTTCCTGCAATGCCACTATTTTTACGTTACGAAATCAAATTTAGTTTTAGCCGCCATCTTTGATTTAAAAGCTAGCAGAAATTTTTTAAGCTAACGAGAGCTATGTAGCGGCTAGGCTAGCTTTCCATTCAGTAGGATTTTTCTATGTAGCTCAACCTAGCAGTTACGATGTTGAATGCACCCCTGATCTTGTCGATTTTCCATCATTTCTTCAAAAAACCTGCCCTAATGGGTGTGACGTCATTTAAAGCCTATGTCAGTGACGTCGATTTGAGAAAGTGAGAAACGGCCATAGATTTGAGAATTGGATGCCGATTTGAGGATTGGACGTCGATTAGAGACTGGACGTAGATCTGAATCTTACAGATGTAATTATTATATATCATGAAAATTAAGAATCTGGCTACCCTTATTATTATATATGTTTAAATGGAACATTCCGAGTCTAGAACATACAGTACAGTAATTCCGTTCTTATAAGTCCATCTGTTCTGCAATGAAAAAATGGTATTATAAGAGGTGTGGCCTCTGCTTGAGTGGACAATTTACTAGAATTTTACTATCTCAGTGAATCAGAAATCTGGCTTGATAAGAGTGGTGGCCTTTGGTGAGGGGTTTCATAAGAGGGAGACTACAGTATATCTATTTATGAAAAAGTGGCCTTATAAGAGGGGTGGCCTCTCTTGAGGGGAACAATTTACTGGTTATGTATTTTACTATCTCAGTGCATCTGAAATCTGGACTGGTAAGAGGGGGGTCTTCTAAAAGGGGGACTACAGTATAACATTTATTTATGAAAAAGGGGGCCATATGAGAGTGGTGGTCTTTTTTGAGGGAGACAATTCACTGATATTTTACTCTCTCAGTGCATCTGAAATCTAGCCTGATAAGAGTGGTGGAACTACCGAACTGTCAATTTCTCTCCCTCAAATCCTCTTACCAGTGTATCTACATTAATAATAGCTGTATTATCATCTACTGTTACTGTCATTCTGTCATTCCTGATAAGTTTACTGATAGAACTAGAACCAAACATATCTGCCAACATCTCTAACAAACATTCCTGTACATGACTTTTATCTACCACTAACGCTGGTGGAACATCTGTAAAAACAAAGGATGGCATTATTCTGTATTAGTAAGAAATGATATGGATGTAAATGAACATGAGAGACAATTGAATTTTACAACTTAAAGAAACATTGCTTTCATTGCTGGGTTAAGATTAGGATTATGGCACTTAATGCGACTTTCACTTTCACTGTCAGTTTTATTGGTGTAGAAAACTGTAGTATCCGGAAAAAACCAGACATGCCGCAAGTGCCTGACAAACTTTATCACATAATGTATCAAGCACACCTCACCTGAGCGGGATTTGAACTCACAACGTTAGTGATGATAGGCATTGATTGCATAGGTAGTTGTAAATCCAACTACCATACGATCACCCCCCCTTATTGCAGTTCTACATTTCAGTCATAATAACGTCTTCAATAATGGGCATAAATTATATGCTAAAATCTGTATACATCGTGTTAGTAAGAATGAATATGGATGTAAATGAACATGAGAGACTATCCAACTTTACACTTAAGACACACATTAAAATAAAGGAACAGCTTGTTGTAAGAAAGGATATGGATGTAAATGAACATGAGATACTGTCCAATTTTACACTTAAGACACAAATTAAAGTAAAGGAACAGCTTGTAGTAGGAAGGAATATGGATGTAAATGAACATGAGAGACTATCCAACCTTACATTTTAGACACAAATAAAAGGAACAGCACTTTTATTGCTGTTTTACCTGTATTGTATTACTAAATTGACAATATTTTTCAAAATAAGGGTTAGTGACACTTTCAATAATATTTCGGTTTTATCATGACGGTCAGTTTTAACTGTGTAGAAAATCACAGTTCATGAAGAAAAACCACACACCTGTTGCAAGTCACTGACAAACTTTATTACTTCTAATTGTAATAGAGTATTTTGTTCATTTTCATGAGGCATAATTCTAAAATGACAAAGTTTGTCAGTGACTTCTTCTTCTTCTTTCAATTTCCGCACACCGTCATCTTATTGACGATTATGTGCCGTGCATGCGTGGGGTAAAAATATTTTTGATAACGTTCAAATAAATGTGATAATTATATACAGTGGTGCAGTGTGGTTAAAACTATGTACAGTTGACTGATAATTAGATGTGTTGGAGAACAGATAGTGGTATCTGTTCTTTGAAGCTGTCAAGTGTGGGACATTGTACAGCAGCAGCTGGGAGCAGGTTCCACTGTACAATGGTTTTCGGATAGAAGGAGTATTTATATGAGTCTAAGCTTGTATGGATATGTCGATATGAGTGGCTGTGTGTGTATTGTCGTGTTCTACTGTCAGATGGTACTAGTAGGTTGGTTGGATATATAGCAACTAGATGATATATAATTTTGTAGAAGAATATGAGGCGTGTTCTTGTTCTTCTCAGTTGTAATTGTGGCCATTTGAGTTCTGTAAGCATGTTCGTGACAGAGCTGGTGTTATGGAATCTATTGCAGGGGTATCTGGCCGCTCTGCGTTGGACCATTTCGAGTTTACTGATGTTAGATTTGGTATGAGGGTCCCAGACACAGCTACTGTATTCTAATTTTGGTAGTATCAAAGACTTGCGACAGGTCAGTGGTTTTTTTCCGGTTTCCTCCACCAATAAAACTGCAATATTGTTGAAAGTGGCGATAAACACTGTAACCCCCTAAAATGACAAAAGATGCCACAGACATCTTCCATCTAAACCTCTATTTTGCTACAATAAATAATCTACAACATAAGAATGGTATACTCCAAATATAATTCAACATGTCAACCAGAAACAATATAGTTTTACAATTTTCAAGGAGCACAACTCTATAACTCGACTTCTTATTTTTTCAAAAAAGGTAAGCGTATTAGAATGACAAATGCCCCTACGTAATTTTCAATTGATGAACATGTATACAATTTTAAAAAACCACTGATCACATACAAAAAGCTCTTACTCAATTTATTTAAAAATATTTTCTATTTTGAATAGTTAGTCAAACAATTCAGATAATGTTATTTTATCAATAGAGGTCAATCCGCTAAAATTTGAATTTCGTTAAAACTCGGGATCGTGAAAATTAAATAACACTAAAAAAACTGACACAAATTTGGAAGATAATCGTGAAATTTGGCTCCTGCAAAAAAAAACCCCCACTTATAAGGTATTCTAGAAATGTTTTTGGATGAATAAGAATTAGTCCGAAAGGTTGATAAACTTGAACAATTTTCAGTGGTATTCTATGTTCATAATGAGGCTATATTTACTTTTCTGAGGCATAGGATCTGACTCTGCTCTCAACACAACAGTCATCACAGCATCAGCATACATGTCTGCCACAGGGTTAGCCATCCACTATAAACATATATTAAATATAAATTTGCTTTAAAATGAAAAAAAAAACTCTATAAAATGTTGTACCTCACACCGGGAAGATTCTGGTTAGAAAATAAAATAACTGAAAACCAATGAAAAATAGCTGAAACCATCTACACCCCCTTTCAAGTTGTCCATTTTTGACCTGTTCTGACTGTATCTAGCAACTTTCTGCAATTTCTCCCCAGAGTAAAATATCTGAAATCAGTTAAATAACTGACAAAAATCATCCCTGAATTCACATTAACATGACTCAATATTTCATCTAGAAAACAATCTAGGCTGTACGAAAGGAAGGGAAAACAATCTAGGCTGTACGAAAGGAAGGGAAAACAATCTAGGCTGTACGAAAGGAAGGGAAAACAATCTAGGCTGTACGAAAGGAAGCGGAAAACAATCTAGGCTGTACGAAAGGAAGGGAAAACAATCTAGGCTGTACGAAAGGAAGCGGAAAACAATCTAGGCTGTACGAAAGGAAGGGAAAACAATCTAGGCTGTACGAAAGGAAGGGAAAACAATCTAGGCTGTACGAAAGGAAGGAAAAACAATCTAGGCTGTACGAAAGGAAGCGGAAAACAATCTAGGCTGCACGAAAGGCAGTGGAAAACAATCTAGGCTGTACGAAAGGAAGGGAAAACAATCTAGGCTGTACGAAAGGAAGGGGAAACAATCTAGGCTGTACGAAAGGAAGGAAAAACAATCTAGGCTGTACGAAAGGAAGGGAAATCAATCTAGGCTGTACGAAAGGAAGGGAAAACAATCTAGGCTGTACGAAAGGAACGAAAGGAAGGGATAACAATCTAGGCTGTACGAAAGGAAGGGAAAACAACCTAGGCTGTACGAAAGGAAGCGGAAAACAATCTAGGCTGTACGAAAGGAAGGGAAAACAATCTAGGCTGTACGAAAGGAAGGGAAAACAATCTAGGCTGTACGAAAGGAAGCGGAAAACAATCTAGGCTGTACGAAAGGAAGGGAAAACAATCTAGGCTGTACGAAAGGAAGCGGAAAACAATCTAGGCTGTACGAAAGGAAGGGAAAACAATCTAGGCTGTACGAAAGGAAGGGAAAACAATCTAGGCTGTACGAAAGGAAGGGAAAACAATCTAGGCTGTACGAAAGGAAGCGGAAAACAATCTAGGCTGTACGAAAGGAAGGGAAAACAATCTAGGCTGTACGAAAGGAAGGGAAAACAATCTAGGCTGTACGAAAGGAAGGGAAAACAATCTAGGCTGTACGAAAGGAAGGGAAAACAATCTAGGCTGTACGAAAGGAAGCGGAAAACAATCTAGGCTGTACGAAAGGAAGGGAAAACAATCTAGGCTGTACGAAAGGAAGGGAAAACAATCTAGGCTGTACGAAAGGAAGCGGAAAACTCAAATGCTCCCTCCAATGTTTTCTGGGTATATAACAACATTATTTTAAATTCAACACTATTCATCTTTAGTGTAATAAATATTGACATTATTCTGTTATAACTTCAGTAAGAAGTGTTGAAAAGGCATACCACACATCTGACTTTTTGCTCACAAGTTATCATCTAGAAAGCAAAAATTTAGCAATTTGAAGTGTAAAAAGGGGCATAACTCTGGTAAAACAAGACTAAAGTCAAGGTTGATCCTGCATCGCCAAACAACATTGATCACATTTTGTATAAATAATGTATATATGTAGGTGTAGAATTTGTAACCATAAACAATGTGGTACAGGTGACAATATTGTTAAACAAAAGAGAGCTATAAATTACATTAATTTTTGGGGAAAATGATTATGGTGTACAAATTAAAAATCTTCTTAATATTTTACAAAACAGTGGTAAATATCATATGGTATATTGAATAAAATGTAGTTTTACTCAATAATTTCAAAACAATTTTATAAACTAAAAATATTGAGATACACAATTTAAACACAAAATTGAATTAATTTTGCCCAAAACACAATACAATGATAGTACTTTTATAGACAAATATTTAATCTATGTTTAAACCTTGTCGATTTGAAAAACATGTTTCTAAAAATTATTTGAAAATTACTACAATAAACTATACACACACTTTCTACTACTGTTGATAAAAAAAAATTCAAAATCGGCCATAAATTGACTTCAGAATAAAAAAAATTGAAATTGAAATTTCATATGAAATATATATAGGAAAATTAGAGATTTCCGAATACTTTTGACCAATGTCTGTACAATTAAGTGTGTTTGTGTGTTATGGTCTTTAACGCCACTTTCAACAATATTTCAGCTATATCGTGGCAATCCATTTTCTTGGTGGAGGAAACAGGAGTACCCGGAGAAAATCAACGACCTGCCGCAAGTCACTGACAAACTTGATCAAATAATGTTGTATCCAGTACACCTTGCTGTGAACTGGATTCGAACTCACAACTTTGCAATTAAGCACATGCAACACAAGTATATGTATCTAACTCTATGATGCAGCACAGTTACATGTATTTACCTCAACAACGGCCATTCTTGCCTCTAGTATGATGGTTATACATTTAAACACCTGAAGAGTTGGTTTACCACCTGCAGTAGACTGCTCTACATCACTAGATAACTGCTGTAGGTAGTAACGTAACAATGGTAGGGTACCAGTATAAGCTATACTAATTCTTTGTGTTATTGTACTCATGGCAAGGTCTGTGTAGTCTGTAATATAAAATAGGGTTGGTTTAGTTGGCTTATGGTGCTTAACACTTTTAACAATATTTCAGTTATATCGTGGCGGTCAGTTTTATTGGTTGAGGAAAACGGAGTACCCGGAGAAAACCACTGGCCTGCCATAAGTTACTGACAAACTTTATCACATAATGTTGTATCGAGTACACCATGCCCGAGCAAGATTTGAACTTTAGTGGTGATAGGCACTGATTGCATAGGTAGTTGTAAATCCAACTACCATAAAATCACGGCCACGACGGCCCCCAATATTCAAGGTACAAATTAGATACTATCAATATGACATATGGTAAGTGAGTAATTTTTATTTAATGCCAAGAGAGCATTTTTCAGCTATATAATGGCGAGAACAAGTTATATTTTCGATGAGATGATGATGAGGTCTGCTTTGTACTAGAGTAACACGCTTAGTTGAATTTTAATAGTGCTAGCTCACTGAAACAACAGTCTGTGGGTAGAGATGTAGCTCCACTCAGACACTTTCACTTATCCTGATTCCAAACAAACCAGTCCTGGCTTTTACTCCTTAGTGATACCTGCTTAGCGAAGAAGCAACATATACCAATTTGGAGTGTTTGGTTTGACCCATCCAGATCTTGAACTGACAATACACCACAGACAAGGCCAGCACCCTAACCATTAAAGCACTGATGAGGTTTGTGTGACATAGATTAATAATACATTTAAATGGCAGTAGCTATCAGGTCACATACTAAAAATAGAATTCCAGTGTAACAATAAAAAAAAACCATCACAAAACAAATTATGGGATATTCATTCTTTGGAATGTGAATAACTTTTTCAGCATATTTCAGCTTAAGTTGTGAATTTTTACATCGTGAATCACATCTTTTTTCAAATTGTAATAAATATGCATTTTTACAGTAAAAAAAAAGGTAAATCATAAGGTCATTGTTCTACAGTGAAAAAAATCCCATTGACATATACATGTATCGATAGATAACAGAAGAATATTTACTAGACAAATCTGATGGGTCCATTATATGATAGTTGAAATTTCTCTTGAGTAAGATTCCAGATATTTGCTTATTTTGTAAATTAGCTTGGTCTGCAGCTAGCTTACCAACTACCTAAAAAAAAATATATAAAAAATAAGAAGTATGTTGTATAATAAAATTTGAAAAGTATTTACATAGTCATATATATCCATACAAGAATTGAATTGAAATTATTTTCCAATATTCATTTTCTTATAATACAATGTATTTGTCTTTTAATGGCAAGTTAGAGTGGTCTCTCTTGCTTGTCTTACACAAAAAAAAAACAAAAAATAACTACTGTTTCTTTATTTCAATAAAACATGTCGAAAGTGAATGCTACTAAATTAATCCCATGACTGTCACGGTTTTAACAAGATGAACTGTGAGCTAATGCTCACTTATGATACCCCTGCATATATGTTCAATGTGTATAAAAACCAACCAAGTCGGCAAACAGGAAGTAGGAATCTGATGGGTCCAAAAACACTTCCCATGATATGGGGTACCTATATGAAGCTTGTGACCAAATATCAGATTTCTGCCATCAATAGTTGCTCAGAAAAATGTGCATATATGTTCAATGTGTATAAAAACCAACTAAGTCGGCAAACAGGAAGTAGGAATCTGACGGGTCCAAAAACACTTCCCACAATATGACATACCTATATGAAGCTTGTGACCAAATATTAGATTTCTGCCATCAATATTTGCTGAGAAAAATGCGACGAAAAATGAGCATATATGTTCAATGTGTATAAAAACCAACTAAGTCGGCAAACAGGAAGTAGGAATCTGACGGGTCCAAAAACGGTACCCATAATATGGCATACCTATATGAAGCTTGTGACCTAATATCAGATTTCTGCCATCGATAGTTGCTGAGAAAAATAGTGGTAGTTATTTCATAAATCCCCATACACAAATATTATAGACAAAATAACTGAAAATATATGTGTCAGGAAAAATGTGTGTAACCTTGAAATCCAGAAAAATAAAATATGAGGTATACATCGGCAGTTTAGTCACGTTTGCAACAAAATCCAATAAATGTTGTAACAGGAGACGATGATTGATAGTATGTTGACGAAGACACACTCAAAAAGACAGAGAAGTGGCCTCTTTAAGTTGAGTGAGTGAGTGAGTGATTGTTGTTTAATGCCAACTCAGCAATTTTTCAGCTATATCATGGCGAGAACAAGTTAATTTTCAATGAGATGATGATGAGATCCGCTTTGTTCTAGACCAACATGCTGAGTTGGATTTTTATAGTACTAGCTCACTAAAACAACAGTCCGTGGATAGACATGTCGCTCCACTTGGACACATTATTTTGATTCCGAGCCAACCAGTCTTTGTTCATTCTCCTTAATGCTGCGTGCTTAGTGGAGAAGCAACAGATACCAATTTTAAAGTCTTTGGTTTGACCCGACCGTCGCTCGAACCCATGATCTACCGCACTTGAGGTGAGCACGCTAATCATTACACCACCGATGAGGTCTTCTTTAAGTTGACTCTGCCATACAAGGCGACACAAAACAGATCCATAATCAGACAGTTTCGAAATTTTCATGTTTCCATAGCTATATGAAATGCTCATATTTTTCTTTAAAAAATCACAGATGTTAAACCTACCCAATGTTCATATGTTAATTATATTACACTATACCTTTGCCATTTTCTCTCCTCTAAAGTATAATTCTACTGGTACTGTATTACGTGGATTGTGAATAATTGGCTGATATTCTGTGTCATCTTCGTATTCTCTTACCAGCGCTGCCTTCAATCGAGACATTTCATTCTGTTCTCCGTGGACTAAAATCTTAAAAATGGATGAAAACAAAATTATAGATTGTACTAAAAATAGTTTGAGGTTTTAGGTTTTCATATACTGTTTTTTAGATGCATAATCATGAGCTTAATTACTTTGCATAGAATTTTTTTTTATCAAATAAATATAAAATAAGATTGATTGCAATTTTAACATGGTGGTGATTTACATAAAATACCAATTGGACTTGGAATATGAATCATGAATACCACCAGGGTTGTGAGTTGAAATTCCACTCAGGCAAGATGTACTCGATACAACATTATGTGATAAATTTGTCAGTGACTTGTGACAGATCAGTGGTTTTCTCCAGGTACCCTGATTTCCTCCACTAATAAAACTGACCACCACGATATAGCTGAAAGATTGTTGAAAGTGGCATTAAACACCATAACCCATAACCCCTGACTCATGAATAAATCTGAAACACCCTGAATGTATTTTGATGAATGCCAAATAAGAAAAATATTGAAATGTTTTACTTCTATTTTGTGCATATAGTCATTATAGATTATGATAAAAATTAATCAATAATTTGCTTTGCTAAAACTCTCCTCCGTTAACATTTCTCATAGCACACTATTAGAATATTTACATCCCCTTTAGATGGCGCCATTTTCTTTTTTTTTTAATATAAAAATTGAAAATAATGCTTTAAACTAAAATTTCAACAAGGGCAACATAAAGCGTGGCGTATCCCCTCGCCTAAAAATTAGACCATGTGACCTTGACCTTTGACCTTGAAAATCAATAGGGTTCCAGATTCTCTTAAGGTCTAAGTATGTACCAAGTTTGGTAAATTCCATTGAAGGATGTTGATTCTAGTGTTCACAAGGTTGCTATGTGGTAAAAATTTGACCCGGTGACCTTGACCTTTGACCTTGAAAATCAATAGGGTTCCAGACTCTCCTAAGGACTAAGTATGTACCAAATTTGGTCAAAATCCATTGAAGGATGTCGATTCTAGAGTGTTCACAAGGATGTTATGCGGTAAAAATTTGACCCGGTGACATTGACCTATGACCTTGAAAATCAATAGGGTTCCAGACTCTCCTAAGGACTAAGTATGTACCAAAAATCCATTGAAGGATGTTGATTCTAGAGTGTTCACAAGGATGTTACATGGTAAAAAATTTACCCAGTGACCTTGACCGTTGACCTATGACCTTGAAAATCAATAGGGTTCCAGACTCTCCTAAGGACTAAGTATGTACCAAGTTTAGTCAAAATCCATTGAAGGATGTTGATTCTAGAGTATTCACAAGGATGCTATGTGGTAAAAATTTGACCTGGTGACCTTGACCTTTGACCTTGAAAATCAATAGGGTTCCAGATTCTCTTAAGGACTAAATATGTACCAAGTTTGGTCAAAATCCATTGAAGGATGTTGATCCTAGAGTGTTCACAAGGATGTTTTTATGGAAGGACGGACGGACGGACGGATGGAAGGAAGGAAGGAAGGAAGGAAGGACGGACGAGGGGATAATAAACACAATTTCGAAATACTCATTTTTTTATGAGTGGCACAAAAAAAAATGGGTGACTTAGAGCTATTAAATAATACAGTACTTGCACCTAGCTTCTGACCTCAAAGGAAAGGGAAGTAAATCTCTAGAGCATTTTTTTCCTCTGAATATTGTCCTGTAGCATATGACCCCTGATGTATAAAACATGTGATGTGTGATTGACCTCAAACTTCTTAATAAATGGATATCCATACAACAAACGTGCAGTGGAACCTATCTAAAACTGAACCTCCTTGGAATAAACATATGTGTTTAGCATATCAAGGTATTCAGTTTATACAGAATAAATTTACAAAAATTTCCTACATTGGGACTTTATCTAAAGTTTGGTTTATGCAGGATTTCTGTTTATTCAGGGTTTGGTTTAGACAGGCTTCACTGTATATCATGATTTCCTACATTAAGACTTTATCTAAAGTTTGGTTTATGCAGGATTTCTGTTTATACAGGGTTTGGTTTAGAAAGGCTTCATTGTATATCATGATTTCCTACATTGGGACTTTATCTAAAGCTTGGTTTATGCAGGATTTCTGTTTATACAGGGTTTGGTTTAGAAAGGCTTCACTGTATATCATGATTTCCTACATTAAGACTTTATCTAAAGCTTGGTTTATGCAGGATTTCTGTTTATTCAGGGTTTGGTTTAGACAGACTTCACTGTATATCATGATTTCCTACATTGGGACTTTATCTAAAGTTTGGTTTATGCAAGATTTCTGTTTATACAGGGTTTGGTTTAGACAGGCTTCACTGTATAGCATGATTTCCTACTTACAATATGAGGGGGTTTTAATGCTCTGATAAATTCACTGGTTTGTTGATAATCTGTATGAGCTGAGAATGATATATAATCTACAGAGCATTTCATTGGTAATCTTTGTCCTGACATTGTAATAATTTCTTCTGGTTCAGATAAAATATGCTGAAAATTGAACAATAATTAAATAACAAACATCATAAATTAACTACTGTTATATTTACATATATAAGATAAAAACTGCCTTTGTGATACCGAGAGTACAATTCGGCCAATACGGGACAAAGTCGGCCAATAAAGATTCTTTTCTCGTATTGGCTGACTTTGATTCGGCCAATATTGGTGTTCTGAATTCTCTCTAGATTTTACATATGTATCAACGATAAATTAGAGACACTATGTCACTGTCGTTAATTACTAAATATATCACTATGTGATGATTTCCGTAATGGCCTAGTTATTAGTCCAAAGGACCAATACAGCTACCCAAGGACTAATAACTACGCCAATATGGAAATCTTCACGTAATAATATAATATTATTTAAATTCATTATTTGTATTTATCTGCAACATACTCTTATAACAGTATAAATCATTCTGTTTTTGTAGGTAAGAAATTCCGGTCACATCATTCAAGTTTTCTCTAGAGAAATGAATATGGTAATTTTGAAGCTTCAAGATAGGTGTCAGTAGATGCCCAGAATGCAGAATTCTGTACCATTTACTTGGTCTATGCTAATCTTAATGGGGGCTATGCTAATATAATTCTTTGTAGACCCATTGTCTACGATGCTTCACTTTTCAGTTTCACACACTATAGTATGGCTACATATTGGTGGCTAAAACATTTCCGCTGAAATCAGTCTGACAAACTACTCTAGCTCAAAGTGAACTTCAAAAAACAGACTGATTAATATGATAAACTTATGGAAAACTTTGTCCTGGATTGGGACAGGTACAAGAATGTGATAGATTAAGTCAACTAATGTATATCTATCTTAATAATACAATTTCTAACAAGTTTTCATATCAAAATGATGCTTAATGTAATATCAATTGTATTTCCAATCCTGGTTCTTAAGAAGATGATTGTTAAATTTTCCTCATTGCAGACCATTTTATATTTTGGACATCGAAGGTCCATACCACATAAACCCATTTCAATTTTTATTCGTTGATTCTACATAACATAATGATGTTTCATGTCTCATACAATTTTGTATTTATACAATGTAGCTGGTTCATACAATGTTTAAATTGATTTTTTAACATTTAAACTTTTGTACAGAAGGGATAGAATACCACAGACCCTAGAGACTATGCATGTAAAATCTAGAATCTTCAAATCACATTGATGCTAAAAGATAAGACCATATTCTATCAAAGAACATACAAAATAAATATAGACAATACAATTGCAGTGAATCCTAACATATATTCCCTTTACACATTTGATATTGCAGAAAAGGGGGAGGAATGTTTTAGTTATAAGACATTACCTTTGCCAGAGTTCCCTCCACACAGTATCCAGCAATAATACAACCATTTCTTTTATCAGTACACCAGTTCTCAAACAATTCTCGAGAAAGACCACTCTGCATCATACCTGGACTGGCTAACACAACAGATGGTCCAATATCTTCAAAATGTTCCATACTCTGAAAACAATAATGAAGGTTTAGGTTTGAGTTTTATGGTGCTTAACACCACTTTCAACAATATTTCAGTTATACAGCGGCGGTCAGTTTTATTGGTGGAGGAAACTGGAGTACCCAGAGAAAACCACTGACCTGTCGCAAGTCACTGACAACAATAATGAAGAGTAACAATATCACCTTGTACTGATAAAGGGCTCTTAGATAATATCATGTCTAATATAACACTGAGGAAGCCGATATTGATAAAAAAAAAAAAGATATTTACTGACAGTTACATAAGGAATTCATTTAAGAGTTCATATTTCTACAATTTCATAACAATAAAATGTAACATCATTGATAAAGTCAAGATTTCTTCATAAATAACAACAATAAACAGAAAAAGGATTTGGGGTTAAGATTATGGTGTTTAACGCCACTTTCAACAATATTTCAGCTATATCATGGTGATCAGTTTTATTGGTGGATGAAACAAGAGTACTCAGAGAAAATCACCAATCCAGTCGCAAGTCACTAACAAATTTTATCACATAATGTTGTATTGCGTACACCTCGCCTGAACAGGGTTCAAACTCACAATTTTAGTGGTGATAGGCACTGATTGCATAGGTAGCTATAAATCCAAATACCATACAATCACAATCACAACCACAACGACGGCCTCACAAAAAAAAGTCAGAAACTAATAAAACTCTGATCTGATTGGATAGAAAAAAAATACATGTATGAAAACAAAAATAAAAATTCTGTGTACCTTAAGATTAGATATGTGTTTGAAGACAAATGGATTACTGATGCTGATCTGTCGTCTTATTTTGTCGTTCATGGCGTTGATATATGTCTGGTATACAGTCATACACTTCTTGGCCAAAGACGAGGCATAGTATATAGGGATATCATGTAATTCTGGATGATTACTCCAGTATTCATCTAAAAATAGACACAGCATATAAATAATAAACTTAAAATGTATTAATACCATAGTAATGCAATATCTTTTTCATAAATGGTTGGCTGCTTGGTTTATTGTGCTTAACGTCACTTTCAACAATATTTCAGTTATATCATGGCGGTCAGTTATATTGGTGGAGGAAACCGGAGTACCTGGAGAAGACTACATTTCGCCATGAACGGGGTTTGAACTCACAACTTTAGTGGTGATAGGCATTGATTGCATAGGTAGTGGTAAATCCAACTACCATACGATCACGACCACGACTGCCCCTTTTCATAAATGTGATTTAACCAAGATCGCATTATTTAAAACTGGAACGAATATTACATTATATCTATTTCAATGGAAAATATATTACAAAATATCTATTCCTGACAAAATAAGCAGTATAGAATATGTGTTCCTCAGAAAAATATACTATGGAGTTGTCTAATAATAAATTATCCAAAGTTACACTCACATAAATAAATTATCTGGGTTTTTTTTGTCTCCCTTTGATTGTCATATTGGTAGGTATAAATTCATATCTTGGAAAGAAGTGGCCCAAGAACCAATAAAGTCAATAAAGGTGTAAATTAGATGGGCATGAACCCTATTTTCATCAATTGTAATGATTGTCATAGATACTAGATACAAGTTCAAATTCAGAATTTAAAATTTAAGTATGCAAAGTTCACTTTATATTTGAATGAGATTTTGGCTCCCTTTTCACAGAATAGTGGCAAAAAAATTTGATAGTTGGCAATCAATTTGGTGACATACTTTTTGAAGCCTGTGTAAATTATAAATGAGTTTGATAATAGATTCTTGCTGTATATTTCACATATACCTTAGCAATCAGTGCCTATCACCAATACATTTTCTGAGTTTTATTCCCCCTTGTGGCAAAGTGTACTCCATACATATTAATGTGATATAGTTTGTCAGTGACATGGAGGCAGAGGTTTTCTCCAGCTAATCCAGTTTCCTCAACAATGACAATATAGTTCAAGTACTGTTGAAAGTGGTGTTAAACAACTGATATCTAAATCATTTAATTTAAGATCTACAGGATAAATACATGTATACATAAATAGACTATAACCTAGATGTAGCCTTTAGGTAAAAGTAAAGAGTACTGCTCAACTGCAGGCTTAGAGTCGTTTAACAAGTAAAGAGTCCTGCTCAACTGCAGGCTTAGGGTCGTTTAACAAGTAAAGAGTCCTGCTCAACTGCAGGCTTAGGGTCGTTTAACAAGTAACGAGTACCACTCAACTGCAGGCTTAGGGTCGTTTAACAAGTAAAGAGTCCTGCTCAACTGCAGGCTTAGGGTCGTTTAACTAGTAAAGAGTACCACTCAACTGCAAGCTTAGGGTCGTTTAACAAGTAAAGAGTCCTGCTCAACTGCAGGCTTAGGGTCGTTTAACAAGTAAAGAGTCCTGCTCAACTGCAGGCTTAGGGTCGTTTAACTAGTAAAGAGTACCACTCAACTGCAGGCTTAGGGTCGTTTAACAAGTAAAGAGTCCTGCTCAACTGCAGGCTTAGGGTCGTTTAACTAGTAAAGAGTACCACTCATCTGCAGGCTTAGGGTCGTTTAACAAGTAAAGAGTACTGCTCAACTGCAGGCTTAGGGTCGTTTAACAAGTAAAGAGTACTGCTCAACTGCAGGCTTAGGGTCGTTTAACAAGTAAAGAGTACTGCTCAACTGCAGGCTTAGGGTCGTTTAACAAGTAAAGAGTACCACTCAACTGCATGCTTAGGGTCGTTTAACAAGTAAAGAGTACCACTCAACTGCAGGTTTAGGGTCGTTTAACAAGTAAAGAGTACCACTCAACTGCAGGCTTAGGGTCGTTTAACAAGTAAAGAGTCCTGCTCAACTGCAGGCTTAGGGTCGTTTAACAAGTAAAGAGTCCTGCTCAACTGCAGGCTTAGGGTCGTTTAACTAGTAAAGATTACCACTCAACTGCAGGCTTAGGGTCGTTTAACAAGTAAAGAGTACTGCTCAACTGCAGGCTTAGGGTCGTTTAACAAGTAAAGAGTACCACTCAACTGCAGGCTTAGGGTCGTTTAACAAGTAAAGAGTACTGCTCAACTGCAGGCTTAGGGTCGTTTAACTAGTAAAGAGTACCACTCAACTGCAGGCTTAGGGTCGTTTAACAAGTAAAGAGTCCTGCTCCACTGCAGGCTTAGGGTCGTTTAACAAGTAGAGTCCTGCTCCACTGCAGGCTTAGGGTCATTTAACAAGTAAAGAGTACTGCTCAACTGCAGGCTTAGGGTCGTTTAACAAGTAAAGTGTCCTGCTCAACTGCAGGCTTAGGGTCGTTTAACAAGTAAAGAGTCCTGCTCCACTGCAGGCTTAGGGTCGTTTAACAAGTAAAGAGTCCTGCTCCACTGCAGGCTTAGGGTCATTTAACAAGTAAAGAGTCCTGCTCCACTGCAGGCTTAGGGTCATTTAACAAGTAAAGAGTCCTGCTCCACTGCAGGCTTAGGGTCGTTTAACAAGTAAAGTGTCCTGCTCCACTGCAGACTTAGGGTCGTTTAACAAGTAAAGAGTACTGCTAAACTGCAGGCTTAGGGTCGTTTAACAAGTAAAGAGTCCTGCTCCACTGCAGGCTAGGGGCAGTTTCACACTCATTTTAAGGTATGAGTTATGCTCATTGTTGAAGATCCTACTGTGACATTCATATCTCTTCTTATTAATTTTTAATAGTAGGTATATTACCTTTATAAGTAGACTTATACCAGTTTCTAACTGTATCAAAATACTCTTGTATCAAAACAAATTTTACGTGTGAGTTATCTTGACAACAATACCACCATACACTGATTCAAGATAAATCAATAGTATATCTAACACATGCGCTTGGAATTACTTTTAGAAATTTACCTAAAATAAGCAGAAGTTCTTGGGCTCTCCCTAATGCGAAGACAGGTATGAGACACCTTCCTCCCCTACTAACTATATCATGGACTAGTCCAGTAAACCTAGCTTCTCTGTCTTCTCTTTTCTCGTGAATGTGAGTGCCATATGTTGATTCCTGAAATAGAAATAATAATCATTAATCTGAATTTCATTAAAATTTTAAAAAATCACTGTGATTACACCTACAAGGTCACCATATAACAGGGTAAACAAAAATTCATTCTGCAATAAAAAAAAAATTCATTTATCCAAGTTCATGTTGTGGTGATTAAGAAAAAGCATTCTGCTTAAACCTGTAGAAGAAGAGATAACAACGATCAAATATCTCAATATGACATGAGAAAGTGGAAAAAAGGCAATAATTCAGAAAAATGTATGCATGTATCTCCATGTGGGGTCAATCGGTTCAATTAAAGACTTTAAAATCAATATATACTGCTTCTCTACAAGTCACTGACCACACAGCATTTAGGAGCAAGAGCAATGACGGCTTGCCTTTGAATCAACATACAAGGGGTAATGTGTCTGAGTGGAGTGACATGTCTATCTGTGGAGTGGATTGTTGTTTCAGCAAGCTAGCAGAATAAAAATCCAACTAAGCATGCTGATCTAGTACAAAACGAACATCATCATCATGATCAAAAAATA
Source organism: Bathymodiolus brooksi (assembly GCA_963680875.1). Classification (NCBI taxonomy): domain Eukaryota; kingdom Metazoa; phylum Mollusca; class Bivalvia; order Mytilida; family Modiolidae; genus Bathymodiolus; species Bathymodiolus brooksi. Next base: position 72,926,133 of record OY804585.1, on the reverse strand, counting down.
ACTTGCTCTCATTAGGATATAGCTGACAAATTGATGACTGGGCATTAAACACACACTAACTGTACCCATGTGGTGGAAAACCAACAATTTATATAAAATGTAGGGAGCAATGCAGTCACATTATAAATCAATACACAGACAAGATATACAACATCTTATCTGTAGGAAATTGCATTTATACTGAATCAAAAGAATATTTGATTTCTTTAATAAAAAAAGAAATCATTTTGTTTAAATTTGTCAAAAACAAAAAATATGGTGCACAAATCAAATTTACAAATACTTGGAAATAATTTGGCCAGATATACAAATAGTTTCATATTTTACTGAATTTGAGTGAATGTTTGTGTCACAGAATGAAACGACATTATACTGATTTTAACCTAGACAAGATGTTTTAGTGAGCTTGAATTTGTGCTTTGTCTCAGGTTGACAAGTTTTTTTAATGAAGTTGAAAGAGCTTTTGTAACAGATTGACAGTGTTTAACTGAACTTGAATTTGCTCTCGTCTAGTATGAATTTTTCTGACACTGTATATACCGTATTAGGTCACTAAGGCCAAAAAAAAAATATGTGTGTTTCCAATCGACCCTAAAATATTACATTTTCTATGCCAAAAAAAAAATAGATCGACAAAATCCGGAAATTCGTACTACATATCAAATAATTAATAAGCTGTAGTAAGAAAGAAACAAACAAGTTTGTGTGATTTTAGAGGAAGGAGCATACTTGTAGGTTTAAAAAACAAAACAAAACAACAACAAAAAAATCCCGACCTACCGACCCAAATTTTGAAGACCATGCAATCGGAAACACACTTTTTTTTTTTGTGGCCCAACACACTGTGTAACTTATAATGTACATACTTACACGTAACTTATAATGTACATACTTACACGTAACTTATAATGTACATACTTACACGTAACTTATAATGTACATACCTACACGTAACTTATAATGTACATACTTACACATCAGATTTATTGTACTTACAACTATTAATATATCTGGATGAACATTAGGCACTTCTGCCTGCATTAAATGCCTGTCTTCTTGTCTAGAGAAATCTCCAGTATATAAAACCTACAAATATTCATAAACTATAATAATTGAAATATTCCCCACAAGAAACTTATAAAGCTTGAAATACCTCTCTGTCAGGGCAATATGAATAATAATGAAAGAACATGTCGGATTTTAATCCTTTTGAAAATACTAATCTCTTGTACACATAAGTCAGAAGAAGCTTCTTGTCATTACAAGATGTGCTCACTACTAGAATCTTGAAACCAACCCTCTTTGGAATCAACTTACATGTTCATAATAGTCAGGTGTTTGATTTATACGGTTAATTTGATGTGAATACTGCAATATGATTGGCTGATCCCCTTGGAAAAAAATGGTTATACTTGATAACCTGGGTTGGTATTGTGACGTCATCAACATATTCATTCGCCAACGACAAATTCAAATAGTCCCATGAAATAATTGTAAATAAAATCGAGAAATCATTAAATTTTTGTTGTAAAAACTAAATTATAAGGAATATTTGAAATTTTTGAAAAGGTCATACTTGTATAAGTTATATATATAACCTGCTCAAAAATTAAAAACATTCCTTAGTTAAATAGTCAAAGATTTCCAACATTGGGACTTATTTACAGTTCAATTTATACAGGATTTTCTATTATTCAGGTTTCGGTTTAGACAGATTTCACTGTATTTTATGCTGTTTGATCTATTTATTTTTCCATTCCACTGATTTCATATTGTCCTTCCGAACTGAGATTCTACGTTTATTCCTGAAAATTAGTCCAAAACTTTTACTAAATTACAAGATAAGACTAAATATTGATTGCATTTGATTATAACATGTTACAGAAAAATAAATTAAAATGTTTAACCCAAAATTTCAGTAAAACAAACCTTGACTCCAGCTATTTCTATCATAAACATAGCAGCTCCCAGGACATGCCCAGCTGTGTAACACCAAAATTTTATTCCATTTACTTCGACTTCCTATGGAAAATAAAATAAATATTTCAAAACATTATTAGCTATATAAATACATTTTCCATGCATCTTGTCGCTGCCGTGATCATATGGTAGTTGGATTTACAACTACTATGCAATCAGTGCCTATCACCACTGATGTTGTGAGTTTGAATCTCGATCAGGTCGAGGTGTACAACATTATGTGATAAAGTTTTTTAGTGACTTGCGATAGGTAAGTGGTTTTCTCTGGGTCCTCCGGTTTCCTCCACCAATAAAACTGACCGCCACAATATAACCGAATATTGTTAAAAGTGGCATTAAACACCATCAAACAAACAAAAAAAACAAACAAATTGTCTCATTAATAAGAGACACAGAACTGAAAGTGACTTATCGCACAACAATTTTTAAAATGAAAATATATGTCTCTTATGAAATCAGAAGGCATGTATACATGTTTTTTCCACCATTGTCTGTGTTTCTGTCCAATTTCTTTTGGGCATTGCATTCTCTGTCCTTCAATTTATGGCTTCTAATTACACTTTTTGGTAACTTCAAACATTTTTTTTACTGAAATTTCTAGTAAAAAGTATCGGACAAATCAACAATGTATGTATACTGTATGTGTTCATCGTTAAATTCTAGAATAGGATAACAATTAACATTGTGTATTTCTGTCTTTTTGTGAAGTACAGGTACTGATTACAGGATAAAATGTATGATTTTTTAAACTAAATATATTGTACCTGGTGAAAATTTAATGTTTCTATTTTTTCCATACTTTTCTCAATATCACTATCAGCATACAACATATCCTCTGTTGCTATGTTACTGAAAAAATAAATATTGATTTAAACAACACTAAAATACTCAGGTATAGACTCTGCATCCTCCATTTGTTTACATAAATATAAGTCTACATACCACTATGATGCAAACACAACAAATATTGCAGTATTTCTACCTCTGCTTCTTGAAAAGACAATTTTTCAAAATTTAACAAATCTCTTCTTCTCACCCTTGACCCTTGACAATAAAGAAAACTCAAAAGAGATAGCTCAAAATATCTCTACCTTTGACCTGGCAAATGATGCCAGTGGAAAATAGTCCCCACCTCCATGATAAAAATATATCAACCTTTAACCTGGCAAATGATGCCAGTGGAAAATAGTCCCCACCTCCATGATAAAAATATCTCTACCTTTGACCTGGCAAATGATGCCAGTGGAAAATAGTCCCCACCTCCATGATAAAAATATATCAACCTTTAACCTGGCAAATGATGCCAGTGGAAAATAGTCCCCACCTCCATGATAAAAATATCTCTACCTTTGACCTGGCAAATGATGCCAGTGGAAAATAGTCCCCACCTCCATGATAAAAATATATCAACCTTTAACCTGGCAAATGATGCCAGTGGAAAATAGTCCCCACCTCCATGATAAACATATCTCTACCTTTGACCTGGCAAATGATGCCAGTGGAAAATAGTCCCCACCTCCATGATAAAAATATATCAACCTTTAACCTGGCAAATGATGCCAGTGGAAAATAGTCCCCACCTCCATGATAAAAATATCTCTACCTTTGACCTGGCAAATGATGCCAGTGGAAAATAGTCCCCACCTCCATGATAAAAATATATCAACCTTTAACCTGGCAAATGATGCCAGTGGAAAATAGTCCCCACCTCCATGATAAAAATATCTCTACCTTTGACCTGGCAAATGATGCCAGTGGAAAATAGTCCCCACCTCCATGATAAAAATATATCAACCTTTAACCTGGCAAATGATGCCAGTGGAAAATAGTCCCCACCTCCATGATAAAAATATATCAACCTTTAACCTGGCAAATGATGCCAGTGGAAAATAGTCCCCACCTCCATGATAAACATATCTCTACCTTTGACCTGGCAAATGATGCCAGTGGAAAATAGTCCCCACCTCCATGATAAAAATATATCAACCTTTAACCTGGCAAATGATGCCAGTGGAAAATAGTCCCCACCTCCATGATAAAAATATCTCTACCTTTGACCTGGCAAATGATGCCAGTGGAAAATAGTCCCCACCTCCATGATAAAAATATATCAACCTTTAACCTGGCAAATGATGCCAGTGGAAAATAGTCCCCACCTCCATGATAAAAATATCTCTACCTTTGACCTGGCAAATGATGCCAGTGGAAAATAGTCCCCACCTCCATGATAAAAATATATCAACCTTTAACCTGGCAAATGATGCCAGTGGAAAATAGTCCCCACCTCCATGATAAAAATATATCAACCTTTAACCTGGCAAATGATGCCAGTGGAAAATAGTCCCCACCTCCATGATAAAAATATCTCTACCTTTGACCTGGCAAATGATGCCAGTGGAAAATAGTCCCCACCTCCATGATAAAAATATATCAACCTTTAACCTGGCAAATGATGCCAGTGGAAAATAGTCCCCACCTCCATGATAAAAATATATCAACCTTTAACCTGGCAAATGATGCCAGTGGAAAATAGTCCCCACCTCCATGATAAAAATATATCAACCTTTAACCTGGCAAATGATGCCAGTGGAAAATAGTCCCCACCTCCATGATAAAAATATATCAACCTTTAACCTGGCAAATGATGCCAGTAGAAAATAGTCCCCACCTCCATGATAAAAATATATCAACCTTTAACCTGGCAAATGATGCCAGTGGAAAATAGTCCCCACCTCCATGATAAAAATATATCAACCTTTAACCTGGCAAATGATGCCAGTGGAAAATAGTCCCCACCTCCATGATAAAAATACCTCTACCATTGGTTAACACCACCCAAGTGATAGGAGTAGAATTACTACTAGAGAGTCCAAAATTGTCCAATATGCCACCTTGCCTTTGATCACTCCCCCTAAATAGTGGTACACTAGTCACCCTTTTATAAGGCTATCCCTTCAGCTATGAAAAAGAGGCCTTATAAGAGGAGTGGTCTTTATAAAGGGGGATAATTTAGCAATATTTTATCATCTTAGTTCATTTGAAATGTGGTCGTCTGATAAGAGGGGTGGCCTTTGCTGGAAAGTGTCTTTTAATAGGTAGACTACTGCAGAGGAGAAAACTATAGGGAGGTGGTATAACTTAATAAAATACTATTTCAAAATTGAAAAAAATTCTGCATGTATCAAGCAATTAAAACATTATTTTGATTCTATTGATGGCAGCAATTTTGTCCAGGTGAACTAAAAATATATTATTTGTACTTCTTACCTGACTTTAACATAATCTGATAACAGCCATCTATAAATAGCTTTGGATGCATGTGTCATAAAACATCGACCCTTGAACCCTGTTTTTTCAAGGAAATATGGCAGTCCTCCACAATGGTCGAGATGAAAGCTACAAATACAATAAGAAACACTGTTACGTTACTGTACAGTGATATTCATAAATTCTAAATTCCTGTTTTATGCCAACTGAGCATTTTTTTCACTTTGTACTAGACAAAAACGATTAGTTGGATTTTTATATTGCTAGCTCACTGAAACAACAGTTCTCCACAATGGTCAATATTAAAGCTACCAAAAAAAAACCAGAGGCTCTCAAGAGCCTGTATCGTTCACCTGGTAATAAAAAAAACCAATTGGTCCTATGTAAAAACTATGTCCTGCGTCATCTTGGAATTACGATCAACATAAAAAACACAAAGTTTGTAAAGGACCTTCCAATGATTGATGCACAGTTTAGGTTCAATCAGTGCAATAGCTTCAGAGAAGAATATATTTCTGTATTTTCCCCATATGGTTCTGTGTTAATACTATGACCTGTGGTGGCAGCCATCTTGGATTTCCGATCGGCATAAAAAACAGGACCTTCCAATGATCATTCCTGGGCAGTTTGGTTTCAACTGTCCAAGTGGTTTCAGAGAAGAAGCATTTTGAAACATTTTTCCCATAGGGTCCAATGTTAAACTAAGTCCTGCCGTAGCCGCCATTTTGAATTTCATATCAGAATAAAAAACGTATATTTTGTAGAGGACCATTCAATGAACATTCATGTACAGTTTGGCTTTAATCATATTTGTAGTTTCTGAGAAGAAGGCATTTGAACATTTTCCCATAGGGTCCAATGTTAATCTATGTCCTGCGGTGGTGGCCATCTTGGATTTCCGATCGGCATAAAAAACACACACCTTGTAGAGGACCTTCCAATGATCATTCCTGGGCAGTTTGGTTTCAATTATCCAAGTGGTTTCAGAGAAGAAGCGTTTTGAAACATTTTTCCCATAGGGTCCAATGTTAAACTAAGTCCTGCCGTAGCCGCCATTTTGAATTTCATATCGGAACAAAAAACGTAAAGTTTGTAGAGGACCATCCAATGTACACACATATGGACAGTTTGGCTTTAATCTATTTGTAGTTTCTGAGAAGAAGGCATTTGAACATTTTCCCATAGGGTCCAATGTTAATCTATGTCCTGCGGTGGTGGCCATCTTGAATTTTCGATCGGCATAAAAAAACAGAAACTTTGTAGAGGACCTTCCAATGATCATTCCTGGGCAGTTTGGATTCAATTGTCCAAGTGGTTTCAGAGAAGAAGCGTTTTGAAACATTTTTCCCATAGGGTCCAATGTTAAACTAAGTCCTGCCGTAGCCGCCATTTTTAATTTCATATCGGAACAAAAAACCTAACGTTTGTAGAGGACCATCCAATGAACATTCATGTACAGTTTGGCTTTAATAATATTTGTAGTTTCTGAGAAGAAGGCATTTGAACATTTTCCCATAGGGTCCAATGTTAATCTATGTATTGTGGTGGCGGCCATCTTGGATTTCCGATCGGCATAAAAAACATAAAATTTGTAGAGGACCTTCCAATGATCATTCCTGGGCAGTTTGGATTCAACTGTTCTAGTGGTTTCAGAGAAGAAGCGTTTGCAAACATTTCCCCCATAGGGTCCAATGTTAAACTAAGTCCTGCCGTAGCTGCCATTTTGAATTTCATATCGGAACAAAAAACGTAAAGTTTGTAGAGGACCATCCAATGAACATTCTTGTACAGTTTGGCTTTAATCATATTTGTATTTCTGAGAAGAAGGCATTTGAACATTTTCCCATAGGGTCCAATGTTAATCTATGTCCTGCGGTGGTGGTCATCTTGGATTTCCGATCGGCATAAAAAACACACACCTTGTAGAGGACCTTCCAATGATCATTCCTGGGCAGTTTGGTTTCAATTATCCAAGTGGTTTCAGAGAAGAAGCGTTTTGAAACATTTTTCCCATAGGGTCCAATGTTAAACTAAGTCCTGCCGTAGCCGCCATTTTGAATTTTATATCGGAACAAAAAACGCAAAGTTTGTAGAGGACCATCCAATGAACATTCATGTACAGTTTGGCTTTAATCATATTTGTAGTTTCTGAGAAGAAGGCATTTGAACATTTTCCCATAGGGTCCAATGTTAATCTATGTCCTGCGGTGGTGGCCATCTTGGATTTCCGACCGGCATAAAAAACAGAAACTTTGTAGAGGACCTTCCAATGATCATTCCTGGGCAGTTTGGTTTCAATTATCCAAGTGGTTTCAGAGAAGAAGCGTTTTGAAACATTTTTCCCATAGGGTCCAATGTTAAACTAAGTCCTGCCGTAGCCGCCATTTTGAATTTCATACCAGAACAAAAAACGTATAGTTTGTAGAGGACCATCTAATGAACATTCATGTACAGTTTGGCTTTAATCATATTTGTAGTTTCTGAGTAGAAGGCATTTGAATATTTTCCCATAGGGTCCAATGTTAATCTATGTCCTGCGGTGGCGGCCATCTTGGATTTCCGACCGGTATAAAAAACAGAAACTTTGTAGAGGACCTTCCAATGATCATTCCTGGGCAGTTTAGTTTCAACTGTCCAAGTGGTTTCAGAGAAGAAGCATTTTGAAACATTTTTCCCATAGGGTCCAATGTTAAACTAAGTCCTGCCATAGCCGCCATTTTGAATTTCATACCAGAACAAAAAACCTTAAGATTGTAGAGGACCATCTAATGAACATTCATGTACAGTTTGGCTTTAATCATATTTGTAGTTTCTGAGAAGAAGGCATTTGAACATTTTCCCATAGGATCCAATGTTAATCTATGTATTGTGGTGGCGGCCATCTTGGATTTCCGATTGGCATAAAAAACATAACATTTCTAGAGGACCTTCCAATGATCATTCCTAGGCAGTTTGGTTTCAATTATCCAATTATCCAAGTGGTTTCAGAGAAGAAGCGTTTTGAAACATTTTTCCCATAGGGTTCAATGTTAAACTAAGTCCTGCCGTAGCTGCCATTTTGAATTTCATACCGGAACAAAAAACGTAAAGTTTGTAGAGGACCATCTAATGAACATTCATGTACAGTTTGGCTTTAATCATATTTGTAGTTTCTGAGTAGAAGGCATTTGAATATTTTCCCATAGGGTCCAATGTTAATCTATGTCCTGCGGTGGCGGCCATCTTGGATTTCCGACCGGCATAAAAAACAGAAAATTTGTAGAGGACCTTCCAATGATCATTCCTGGGCAGTTTGGTTTCAACTGTCCAAGTGGTTTCAGAGAAGAAGCATTTTGAAACATTTTTCCCATAGGGTCCAATGTTAAACTAAGTCCTGCCGTAGCCGCCATTTTGAATTTCATATCGGAACAAAAAACCTTAAGATTGTAGAGGACCATCCAATGAACATTCATGTACAGTTTGGCTTTAATAATATTTGTAGTTTCTGAGAAGAAGGCATTTGAACATTTTCCCATAGGGTCCAATGTTAATCTATGTCCTGCGGTGGCGGCCATCTTGGATTTCCGACCGGCATAAAAAACAGAAAATTTGTAGAGGACCTTCCAATGATCATTCCTGGGCAGTTTGGTTTCAACTGTCCAAGTGGTTTCAGAGAAGAAGCATTTTGAAACATTTTTCCCATAGGGTCCAATGTTAAACTAAGTCCTGCCGTAGCCGCCATTTTGAATTTCATATCGGAACAAAAAACCTTAAGATTGTAGAGGACCATCCAATGAACATTCATGTACAGTTTGGCTTTAATCATATTTGTAGTTTCTGAGAAGAAGGCATTTGAACATTTTCCCATAGGGTCCAATGTTAATCTATGTCCTGCGATGGCGGCCATCTTGGATTTCCGATCGGCATAAAAAACAGTAACTTGGTAAAGGACATTCCAATGATCATTCCTTTACAGTTTGGGTTCAGTCAGTTCATTAGTTTCAGAGAAGAAGATCTTTGAAATTTCAGCCAATCAGAGCATATTATTGGCCCTGGCAGCCATATTGAATATCCGACTGGAACGAAAAACAGTAACTTTGTAGAGGACCATCCAAGGAACATTCCTGCTAAGTTCGGTTCCAATCGGCCAAGTGGTTTCGGAGAAGAAGCTTGAAATGTGAAAAGTTTACAGACGACAGACGACAGACGACAGACGACAGACGACAGACGACAGACGACAGACGACGGACGCCAAGTGATGGCAATAGTTCACATGGACCTTTGGTCCAGGTGAACTAAAAAACAACAGTTGAAGTGAATCTGCCTGTTTTTCTTTTGTTTTTGTTTTTTTTATATTTAATTGTTATAATCAAGAAAGCATCTTTGATTCCATTAAACTGTGTGTCTGTGCAAAAAAATCGTTTGCATCTATTTCGAGCCAGGTTCTAGACTTCCATCAGTGAAGACAGAGCCAGGTTCTAGACTTCCATCAGTGAAGACAGAGCCAGGTTCTAGACTTCCATCAGTGAAGACAGAGCCAGGTTCTAGACTTCCATCAGTGAAGACAGAGCCAGGTTCTAGACTTCCATCAGTGAAGACAGAGCCAGGTTCTAGACTTCCATCAGTGAAGACAGAGCCAGGTTCTAGACTTCCATCAGTGAAGACAGAGCCAAGTTCTAGACTTCCATCAGTGAAGACAGAGCCAGGTTCTAGACTTCCATCAGTGAAGACAGAGCCAGGTTCTAGACTTCCATCAGTGACGACAGAGCCAGGTTCTAGACTTCCATCAGTGAAGACAGAGCCAAGTTCTAGACTTCCATCAGTGAAGACAGAGCCAGGTTCTAGACTTCCATCAGTGAAGACAGAGCCAGGTTCTAGACTTCCATCAGTGAAGACAGAGCCAGGTTCTAGACTTCCATCAGTGAAGACAGAGCCAAGTTCTAGACTTCCATCAGTGAAGACAGAGCCAGGTTCTAGACTTCCATCAGTGAAGACAGAGCCAGGTTCTAGACTTCCATCAGTGAAGACAGAGCCAGGTTCTAGACTTCCATCAGTGAAGACAGAGCCAGGTTCTAGACTTCCATCAGTGAAGACAGAGCCAGGTTCTAGACTTCCATCAGTGAAGACAGAGCCAGGTTCTAGACTTCCATCAGTGAAGACAGAGCCAGGTTCTAGACTTCCATCAGTGAAGACAGAGCCAGGTTCTAGACTTCCATCAGTGAAGACAGAGCCAGGTTCTAGACTTCCATCAGTGAAGACAGAGCCAGGTTCTAGACTTCCATCAGTGAAGACAGAGCCAGGTTCTAGACTTCCATCAGTGAAGACAGAGCCAGGTTCTAGACTTCCATCAGTGAAGACAGAGCCAGGTTCTAGACTTCCATCAGTGAAGACAGAGCCAGGTTCTAGACTTCCATCAGTGAAGACAGAGCCAGGTTCTAGACTTCCATCAGTGAAGACAGAGCCAGGTTCTAGACTTCCATCAGTGAAGACAGAGCCAGGTTCTAGACTTCCATCAGTGAAGACAGAGCCAGGTTCTAGACTTCCATCAGTGAAGACAGAGCCAGGTTCTAGACTTCCATCAGTGAAGACAGAGCCAGGTTCTAGACTTCCATCAGTGAAGACAGAGCCAGGTTCTAGACTTCCATCAGTGAAGACAGAGCCAGGTTCTAGACTTCCATCAGTGAAGACAGAGCCAGGTTCTAGACTTCCATCAGTGAAGACAGAGCCAGGTTCTAGACTTCCATCAGTGAAGACAGAGCCAGGTTCTAGACTTCCATCAGTGAAGACAGAGCCAGGTTCTAGACTTCCATCAGTGAAGACAGAGCCAGGTTCTAGACTTCCATCAGTGAAGACAGAGCCAGGTTCTAGACTTCCATCAGTGAAGACAGAGCCAGGTTCTAGACTTCCATCAGTGAAGACAGAGCCAGGTTCTAGACTTCCATCAGTGAAGACAGAGCCAGGTTCTAGACTTCCATCAGTGAAGACAGAGGTAGGTTTAGTTTTGTTCTTCTTTGTGATAATGATTGTCTTTTCTTTTTCAAACTCAAATTTTAACATGTCCAATGAACATTTGAGTATATATAATTACCACAAATTTGAAGAGATGATTTGGTTATTTGGTTATGGTGTTTAAAGCCACTTTCAACAATATTTCAGTTATATGGTGGCGGTCATTTTTCTTGGTGGATGAAACCGGAGTACTCAGAGAAAACCAACGACCTGTCGCAAGTCACTGACAAACTTTATCACATAATGTTGTATTGAGTACACCTTGCCATGAACAGAGTTCGAACTCACAACGTTAATGGTGATGGGCACTGCCTGCATAGGTAGCTGTAAATCCAACTACCATATGATCATGACCATGACAGCCCCTGAAGTGATTGTCATATTATGTAATGTTGGATATATAAGCCTGTGTAAAACTTACTGACTAACAAGCATCAAATCAATGTCTTCAACATCTACTAAATCTAGATAGGGAAGGGAGGCAACTCCATGTAAGCCTGGATGGATACCACAATCCAACTATAAAACACAAAATAAGTATAAAATTATTTTGAATAATTAGGCTTTGATAATTTTGTTACAACTTACAGTAGTTTTTCTCCTTTTATAAGGCCACCCCTTCTGTAATGAAAAAATATTTTTACTCAGTGAATCTTAAATCTGGCCTGATAAGGGAGGGAGTCTTATAAGAAGGTTAGGGCTATGGTTTTTAACACCTCTTTCAACAATATTTCAGTAATATCATAGCGGTCAGTTTTATTGGTGGAGGAAACTGGAGATCACAGAGAAAACCACTGACCTGCTGCAAGTCACTGAAATTTTTTTATCACATAATGTTGTATTGAGTACACCTTGCCATGAGCTTAATTCAAACTCACAATTTTAGTGGAGATAGGCACCGATTGCATAGGTAGTTATAAATCCAACTACCATACGATCACAACCACGATGGCCTTATAAGGAGACTACTGTACCATCAAGATTGGTTGAAGGTTCATCTTGTTAAACTGGTATTAGATTATCATTATGATTTATTGTGTTTAGCGCCACTTTCAGCAATATTTCAGCTATATCATGGCGACCAGTTTTAGTGGTGGAAGAAGCCAGAGTACTCGGTGAGAACCACCGACCATGGGCAAGCAACTGGTAAACTTTATCACTTGCAACTGTGAGTCGGGTGCACCCTTTTTTGTAATTTACAAAGCCAGGTGTGAACCCATGCCGTATTGGTGATAGGCTTGTATGAGTTGTTAGGTAATCCAACTACCTAACTCATTGAGCCACCCAGGCCCTTAAAGATTATCTCCTAGGTTACTGTTATTAAATTTAAATTTTTAGTTTAAATTTGTTTTATTTAAAACTACATAATTTTTCTCATAGAATTGGAAATTTATCTAAAAAATATATTATCTTACTAGTATGTTCTTTGGATATAGCAAATTAAATTTAGTTAACAAGAGTTTTTAAACAATTTATAGCATATATTGGTATGGTGCTTTTATCATCGATAGCAAATTCTTTATTAAAAAGATCAGTGATTAAAAATATAAAGTTTTTTACTTTTTGTTATGATGTTATTGCAGACATTGCTTTCTATATAAATAGGAAAGAAAAATATGTGTTAAAGCAACAACAGAAATCTTTTACCATTACAAAGTAGTGTTCCTAAAATATGTCAGTTTTGCAAGGAATATGCCATTTTTAATGTGATATTTCTTAAAATGTAAATGTGCCACTTTTAATGTGACATTTTTTTAAATGTCAATTCTAAATGCAGTTTTCAACAAAAATAAATAATGACTTAATGCTAAATTTGTAGTTAATCTCCCATCCATCGTCTTCAATATTCTTTGCAGTATGATACATTTAGATACAATGATCCAACACAAATGTACATTAAATATTAGATTGACCTTAGTCCTATATAAAGGCATTCAAAAATGTCAGGTATATGACAAAAGTTTATAAATGTTTACCAATCAACGATATGCATTTTTAAGTTACATTTTAACATTTATTTTCCAGAAGTTGCTGTGTCAAATAGAAGAAAATCTTTTAAAATAGCTGTGACATGAAACATAACATAGCTACATGATTCAATTTTAATTTCTTCATCGTTTTTTGCCCCTTCATTTTCCCTATTACATTCGTTGGTAAATCATTCTACATGGAATGTTATAGGTTGGGTTGGTTTATGGTGCTTAACGTCACTTTCAACAATATTTCAGTTATATCGTGGTGATAAGTTTTATTGGTGGAGGAAATCGGGGTACCCAGAGAAAACCACCGACCTGTCACAAGTCACTTTATTAGTACATTTTTTATGAAAGCCTGTAGCAGGGTTTACTTTTAACTGAATATCCTGTCTAGCCTGGACAACAAGGTTGGTAATGCAGTTTATACAGGAATTCTTTAAATTAACTTTTTAACAAGTACCATGATTTTCTTTCCTTTGAACTCGAGCATGTGGCATGATCTTCCAACTTCCTGTCCTGCACCCCTGAAAAGAAATGGAATAAAAAGTTGTAGATTGTAGTGCCTAATAGGTATATAAACATCATAGATTTGTAATGTGGTAAAATGTCAGTGAATGGACACCAATTAAAATATGTCTAGATATATAGATGTCAGATTTACACTGTGAATGATGAAATGATGAAATTTCCTCCATTTTTGTATGGGGCAGTGATTTTTCATATTGCTGCTTATGCTACAAAAATGTAAATAGACCCACAATGAACAGACCCTATAAACAAAATGTGCAAATTTGAATCCCCATATCACAATTATGCTTAAAGCTATTAACAATTACATTACTACATGTATATCTGGTTCCTAAGAAAAAGATTTTTAAGTACCTGTATCTTCATTGCAGTCTATGAAACTTTGGACCCACAAGGGTTTGGACTCCATAGACACTGGTTTGTTCATTTTCACAAGATTTAATCTCTATTTAACAAGGAAACATTGTGCGAAATACAAATACATTTCTCTTGCTGGTTATTAAGAATACTGTTCTTTCCATTGCAGCTTATGTAAAAATGTTTACCTCATAGACCCAGAGATCTTCAGTTATGCTAGCTTGAAAATGATCAAAATGATAATTCTAGACATTCAAACTTGTCTTTCCATCACATCACTGATTTCTTAAGAAATTCTTTTTTAATTCTAATTTTCCAAAATACAGGTTATGTTAAACTTTGGACCCCCTCCTCTGCCGGGCCTGAACCCTTAGATCCTGTGACCTTCGTTTGAACAAATCTTAATCTAAATACCAAAATGATGTTACACATAAAATTTTGTAATCCCAGTAGCATTTCTATTGTTGATTCTTGAGACATTAGACGGATGCCAAAAGAACGACATGACACACTATATTGTGGCAGTAAGTTTTATTGGTGGAGGAAACTGGAGTAACCGGAGAAAACCATCAACCAACCGCAAGTCACTGACAACCTTTATCACATAAACAATCCTCACGATGAGTACCGGTCCTCCAACTACCATGACAGCCCCTAAACTTTGTAAAACATATATATATATGTTGTACAGCATTTAATTTATAAAAATACTCAAAATCAGAATATTTGTAATAGCTGTAATTCTTAAACCTCTTGAACATCCCTTGTCTATATTTCTAAACCTGGATCAGAACCTGTTTTGATCATTTCCATTTGCAACAATTCTTTTTTGCCATTTAAGGGGATTTTGGTATTGACAATTCTGGAGGTTAACGTTAACTAACCACAGAAGGAAATTTCATCAAATGTATGCATAGAATAGTGCTAAATAGGGGGGAATAGTGAAGTTTCACCAATGTAATGTCCATTACTACTGAGCGATACTGATAGCAAGTTCGTGAACTTCAGTTTTTGTTTCATAGTTTGAGCTTTATTCTGCATATATTATTTATAAAATGTCCAACTGCTGTGCAGGCATATGGCCTTGTTGTCTATCCATGCATATATACACATGGGTAATAGGGTTATAACATGCGCTGATAGTCAACAAGACCCTGTGGTCGTGCTGCATGCACATGTGAAAAGGTATGACACAAGCTTATTCTTTCTTCTGTATTGACGTCCAGGTTTGGAACACCAAGTATAGACTTGTATTCATTTTAGAGTTACACTATAGTCTATATGCACCTTATTTACACCCTCAAAAGGCATCAATATCAAATAATTAAAAATTTTGGATAAAGGTAAAAAAACAATGCAGTTTTATTAAATATCCTATATATATATATATATATACAGTTAATGGGTCGTTAAGAAGTTCAGCTACCCTCCATCAATCTCGTAATTTAAGTACAGGCAGACTAGTGTTACTTCAAAGCATGCTATTCATAATCTTTCATTTTCCAGGCTCTGTGCACATGCATTTTGTAGCATAATTTCGTTGACTGGAGCATTACCTTCTTTAATTTAGTATCATAATCAAACAGATGTTTAAATGTTGTCCAGAATTAGTTTTATTAATGATTCCTTTGAATTAGAATGTTTGTGGCCATGCCGCGCGTCAGCATGGCAAGTCTATTTACCGATTTGTTTGTTAAAATCAATCATTGTTTGAAGACGAAATTTTTATTAATCAGGGAATGCATGGTTTATAAAGTAAAGAAATGTCAAACTAACAATGGTCTTATTATTAATTGATCGCTTTCTTCTACTGGTACTTGAGTTTCTAATTGTGAAGCCATCTTTCGTGTAAAACATGGAACATGCTAATCCGTGGAAAATGGAAATCAAGTATTAAAAATGTAACATGTTTTATCCAATAATCCAATTGTATGACAGGATTTATGAATATAATCAAATTTATTTAGAAAACTATTATTAAGATCTAAAGATATATTTTAAAATTTATAATAAATATTGTACATAAAAAGGTCAAATGATGGACGGAAAAAATTGCCAATTTCAAATCTCACAACAATTTCAACGTTGAACTATTATTGCTCCCAACAACTTTTTAAATTATTAGGCTTTGCACTCTTTTTTATTTTGAGTGTATCAACCGAGGAAGGTTCAATAATAATTAATTAGATGTTTGTAAAATAAATTACCGTGACAGTAAAGACACCTTGAAGTCGTATCTGTGATAAGGGATAGTTTTTAATAGCATTAAGAAAAGTTAAAATCATTAAAAACAGGTAATTATTACTATACACAATGAATTACAGAAGGTAAAAATAGAAAATTATATTGGTTCAAGTCTTATTCAAAAATCACATTTGACCCCAGGTCCTCTTTACTGGTGAGGTGAATTCACTGCAGTATCCTTCGTGACTTCATTTGCTTTAAAACAAAAATAGTTTGACAGTCACGTAGTCTAGAACGGTATCGGGTCCGTTCGCCCTAATTACACGTTCGCCCTGATAATTAAAAAGTATTTTAATGAATGCATATTTCAATTGAAATCAAAGAAGTATTCATTAAAACAAGAATTTATATATAGTAGAAAGGATTCGACGTATTTTCTCGCTTTATCTCGCGTGGTGAGGTTTTATGCTACAACAGAGCAAAAATTAATTAATTCATTTTGAAATGCCTTGAGAATTCGTAGGAAAATCAACCAATTACACCAGTTATACATCGTCTATATACTACTCTACACAAAACAATCCTTGGATTTGCCGATATAGGTTCAATGGAAACGTTTTTGGGTTTTTTTATGTATCACCCCTCATACACGTAAAATTAAACAAAAAAAGTACAGTAGAGTTTCATACATCTAAAAACATATTGAAAAAGATAAAACAAAGAAACCAATCACCCCAAGTTTTGTTTTATATACCGAATACACATTTATACACTTTGGTATGTCGATTTCATGTAAACAAGGAAGTTTATTGATTTCTAGATAGGCCACCCCCATTTCCGCCCAGAACGCCGCCATTTTGACAAATGATGGTAAACAATCCTTAATAAATACAAATCGGGAGCACTGTTTTCAATAAACTCCTTCCATACATTGAAAAATATTTATATTATCACAAAAATGACGGCTCCGCTTCAATATTCGGTATGATGAGAGAAGAGAGGAGTTTGAAATTTAAATTCGAGTCTTGACCGCCCATAATAGGCGGGATTATGAAGGTCAAAAGGGCAAATCGATTAATGTCAATTATTGATGAAATATGGGTGATACATCTACAAAAAGTCGATACTTTATTCATGATTGGTATTTAGGACAGATATTTTCACTTTATACCTGTAATTATGGTTTTATATACTTACAAATACTGGTTTAAAATGTTGAAGCGATGAAAATTTCCACCATTAATCCGGCAAGGCACGCGCATCGTCAACGAATTGTACTACCGGTAATCTCGCCAAGCAACATACTTACATACAATCTATGTTAAATCTCCCGAGATTCATATTCTTCCTACTATATAAATCCTTGGTTAAAACAAAATATGAGCTGAGCAAATAGTAAAATTTATTGAACAAGAGTTTAATTCCTCGTCATATGTACCACTCACAGTGCCGGATTTAGGACAAATGAGGCCCTGTGCTAGTTAAGTTATGAGGCCCCTTACTTGTGCCCTGAAGGAGGTAGATCCGGTAGGCCTACACAGGCAGTCAGGCATACATGCTCAGGAAATTTAGGAATAGTTAAAATATTACGTTATATTATGTCAGAAATGCATGTACACTGCGTCTGCAACAAACTCGAAGCTATTATATATTACCCAAAGCCCCAACCCGCCCAACATTGTCTTACACAGGTCACATGATGAAATAGTCAAAATTGATCAAAGAGAATAGACAGCGCAGTCATTACAGTCAACATCATGTAATTAAATCTAAACATCGTTTAACGCAGAGGTTCTCAACCTTTTTTCCCCATGGACCACTTTTATTTTTTTCACACTGACAAGTCACAAGAGCACAACTCACAACTAACGCCCGCACGACGTGCGTGGCGACGATATTTCACATGAACGGGGTGACCAGAATGAAACACTGCTGCAACAAGCCTACATGTATGCTGTCATATTCTCAATATTAAGATACAAATGTACTATCATTTTCCAAGTATATATACATGTATAGATATCGTTATCCTTCTGATTCTCTGAACAATATTTCTATTGAAACCACACGGCACTAATTCTCTCCAGCGCTACGGTGCCATCCTGCCGACAGTTCAGGAAGCCAAACGGCGGCGCAGAAGCATAGTAGTAGTTGTATCTCTTACGTTCATCATACAGAGAGATGAACCAACCTGTCCCTAGCAGCAGCACGTACGTCGCACTCTCTGTAGTAGTGTACTGGTCAGAATACCTGTAACGAATGCCATTCTTAGGTCACTCGTGAAGTTAAAATTTCTGTGTTAACTGTTATCTAATACACAAAGACTTTGAGTATTAGATCACACAGAAATTTTAATGACTTTGAGTCAAAGTCATTTTTTTAAATTGGATCGTAATATTTGTGATCAGTCATGAACTATTAAATTGGACAAAAATACATCAGATAACATAAACTAAATAATATTCTATAATAATAATGAAACAATTAAGAGGGACATTTGGAATCATGTGTAAAGAACTCAGACTATCACTACCGTTCTACTGAATACATCTAAGATACTAAACAAGACAATAAGTTACACCAACGCGCATATCTGTAATCTCTTCCTAGGTTAGTTTTACCCAGGAATAATTCCCTTAAGAAAATGAATTTACTCTTTCTAATTTAAAGATAAAACTAAACTGAACATAATTAATTACTAAAATATTAACTTTTGGAGAAGTCCTCTTACAGGTTTCTCATCATTCATAATTGTGTTTGTAATTTGATTAAAATGGACGGAGAAATATCTTTCAAAAATGTTTGATAATAAATTGCTTAAACGCACTATGGACAGTCACATGTACCAACAATGAATATATGTTTAATATTTAATAAGTACAATTAACCATAATACGCGTCGTGTAATCTGTTTCTATATTTATTCATTCCTATGTGTGTAACTTCTCAGTAGATTGAAGCGTCTCTACATATGTAAGGACTTGAAGAATAAAGTTCTTAAAGTAAATTTCTATCAATAGCTATTTTAAGCAGCAGTGTTGTTTTTCACTTCTCCAGTATATATGCTACTACATTCTTCAATAAGTGTCCAAATTGAACATAATGCCGTCAAATTTAAAATTGCACCGCCTAAGCATAAATCCATCTTAAACATTGTTTTTGCCAAGAATCAGAGGCCCCCTAATAATGTGGTTTCTATGCCACTGAGCCACTGTCATGACTGCCTGCTTTGTGACGCACTCCCATAGACTATCAACTCTATCATTATGTGTGGAATCGCTCCGAAACAGAACGCCTTCATTCCTGGTGAGGTAAACGGGATATAACATTAAATGTATGTATGTGGTAAAGTTTACAGTAAAGAATGGAAGTTCAGCAGTTTTTTTTCCTGTGTTAACTCTGTTTCCTCCACTAATGAACTATAGATAGATAGATAGATAGATAGATAGATAGATAGATAGATAGATAGATAGATAGATAGATAGATAGATAGATAGATAGATAGATAGATAGATAGATAGATAGATAGATAGATAGATAGATAGATAGATAGATAGATAGATAGATAGATAGATAGATAGATAGATAGATAGATAGATAGATAGATAGATAGATAGATAGATAGATAGATAGATAGATAGATAGATAGATAGATAGATAGATAGATAGATAGATAGATAGATAGATAGAGAGATAGATAGATAGATAGATAGATAGATAGATAGATAGATAGATAGATAGAGAGATAGATAGAGAGATAGAGAGATAGATAGATAGATAGATAGATAGATAGAGAGAGAGAGAGAGAGATAGAGAGATAGATAGATAGATAGATAGATAGATAGATAGATAGATAGATAGATAGATAGATAGATAGATAGATAGATAGATAGATAGATAGATAGATAGATAGATAGATAGATAGATAGATAGATAGATAGATAGATAGATAGATAGATAGATAGATAGATAGATAGATAGATAGATAGAGAGATAGATAGAGAGATAGAGAGATAGAGAGATAGATAGATAGATAGATAGATAGATAGATAGATAGATAGATAGATAGATAGATAGATAGATAGATAGATAGATAGATAGATAGATAGATAGATAGATAGATAGATAGATAGATAGATAGATAGATAGATAGATAGATAGATAGATAGATAGATAGATAGATTTATTCGATAAAATATCAACATACAATATGCAAATATACATATAAAATAATAGAATTAAAAATATGCAATCATACATAGAAGCTTCACCCATGTCAGTCTAAAATTGAAAATTTTATTATCTATTAAAAAAAAAACCCTAAAAATACAAATAAAAAATGTTGATATTAAGCATAGGATAACCCATAAAGCTTACTAAGGTTATTTACAATGGGGTCCTATTCTTTGAGTAATATAAATAATAATTAAAATGGTTTGGCTAGACGTTGACTTTGACAGGACTAACAGGTGACTTAAACTTTTATCATATAAAACGCGTTTTAAAAACTAATGAACTCTTTTGGACATTCATTAGAAACAAAAATTATTTGAATATACATCCCTACATCGGTTAAAAATAAATTCTTTTACACCGGATTTGAACGACTGGAAGTTTTTAGTACTTTTTAAGTGGAATTGGAAGGGAGTTCCAGTCCTTAATAGCATTAACATAAAAAGTTGTATTTGTCATCCCATTTACATTTGGCACCACAAAATTATAATGTTTACCCCTTGTTGAGTGATGACGTAAATCTCTCGCTTTACTGAAATTTTGTCCGATACATTTTGTTTACGTGATTAAGTCTAAGTTGTTGGACTCTGTTTTCAATATTAAGAATTCCAACATCTGAAAATACCGGTAATTAATTCTAGTTCTGGGTCCCAGCTTTTTAACAAATCCAGTGACGGTTTTATTTTGCATCACTTGAAGTCAATTTCTGAGAGATTTACATGCACCTTCATACCAAGATGAACAAGAGTAATCAAAGTGTCATTGAACTAGAGCCATCATCATGACACTAAGTGTTTTTCTTGATGTTTCAGACAAACAAATAGCTTGTCTGTACAAAAACTTGAGCCTTGTGTTAACTTTTATGATTATATTATTAACTATAACTTCACCTGATAAAGACTGATCAATGTTGAGTCCTAAATATTTAACACTTTTTTGTGAAGAAATTATATGATTATTACAAGAAACTTGAAAATTATTAACCCTTTTAAGTTTACGTTTAAACTAATCACCACATATTTATAGTCATTGTAAAAGAGATATTACTTAAAATGGCATGAAACGGTCATTAATTGAACTATACTTCATTTAGTTTTAATATTCCACATATATATAATTATCAGGGCGAAAAATGTATTAGGGCGAACGGGTAATAGGGCGAACGGACCCGGAACCTTCTAGAAAGATAGAATTGATTTTGAAATTGCCTATAAACTTGGAAGATGTCCGATCATAGAACCAAATTGAGTTCTAGATTACAGACTTTCTGGGACCCACATGGACTGGCTTTCCAGATATATACAAAAATAACAGACAAAATTAGTCTATGCAAAAGTTGACGGAACCAGTTTCGATATCGAAGTAGGCAAAAGAAATACAAAAAAACTTTGAAGTTATTGAACAATTTATTTTGAGGAAGTGGGCGAGCCTGTTGAAGTCGATGATAAGGGTAAACAGTACTATAGAAACGGAGGAGTTTAAGAATGCATTATTTTTTTTTTACTAAATTGGTGTGTTTGTGCATGATTGTGGGATGAATGTATGTATTTTGTATGTAGTCGATTTGAAAAGCTCATTAGAGCTTGTGTTGTAATGTTTAATTAATATCGACTTTAAATAAAACTTTATTATTATTATTATTTATTATTATTAGAAGAGGAATTGGTACAACTCAGTGAGCGCTCGAGTTAAGGGGAAAACGTTATGTGCAGAACCAATCGTAAATCGTAAGAGATTATACGAAGAAAAAATATAAATTTAGTATTTAGTTATTTTTGTATTTTTCTTTGTATCATCATGAAGTTCAGAAATGCATAATTAATGTTTGAATACATAATAGATATTGGCAATATATAAACTAATAATTCAATTTGATTTGAATACTGCAATCTGATTGGCTAATCCCGGCTTGGAGAACATTTTGGTTATACTCGATAACCTGGGTTGGTATTGTGACGTCACCAACGTGTTCATCCGCCAACGACAAATTCAAATAGTCGCACGAAATAATCGTAATTAAAATCGGGAAATCATTAAATTTGGTTGTGAAAATTAAATTATAAGGAATATTTGAAATTGTTGAACAGGTTATTCTTGTATACCCTGGTTTGGGTCAGTTTACACTTTGTGGTTTATTAAGCGTAAACTGGCCCAAACCAGGTTATATTGGTGAATGAATATCTTGGTGACGTCACAATACCAACCCAAACTGCCCCAAAGTTATATCGTATAACCTGTTCAAAAATTTCAAATATTCCTTAAATGTACATTTTCCCTCTTCAAATTTGTAGTTTTGACCAAAATTGTAAAGCACTACCAGCAGTGAATATTGTTCCATAAATATATTCAATTTTTACGTATCTATGGGACTTATTATTTCCGTAGGGTTTGGTTGGTAATACCACTTTCGCCGAGTATGTCCCGAACTATTTCTCTGTAGGACTTGTTTTAGTATATCCCATTCACTGGCACGTTTCACACTCGTTTTACACACGCTTTGTAAAAGGAGGACGCCGGTCTGATTTTTTGCAAAAAACAAAGGTAAAAACTATATTTGTGGTAAATTATCAAGTTTGAACAATAATATGTTTATTTTGTTAAGGTATATTATTTATTTTATTGAAAATAATAAACATCCATACGAATTTACGATATAACGACTGAAAATAGAAAACGAAGATAGGGAAGGTTAACATTCAGAATGCTTGTCTGCATTACTGTTGTGTTAAAATTAGATATGGTATCTCTAAATGGATTTTGTTTTGTTTTATTTCATCCTATGATCAGTTGCATTACTGTTTGTTTATAACCACAGAGGCCTGTGATACTTGTTTACGTCGTTGACTCTTTGAGTCATAAGATAAATGCTGAATTCATGCAGGGCCTGGGGGAGGTCTAGATACGATAACGTAACCCTCAGTCCGCTTATGCTCCAGCGAGGGTTATCGATTCAGTTGCATTCAACGTAATGGAGCAGCACCTGAAGTGATTCACACCGTGCGGTTTTTTGTCCTAATTCCGTTGAAGTGGTCGGAAAAATTAACGGGGGTGAAAGATAAATATATTTAGGTAAAGCTTGAGGTGTTAAGTAAATGCTGCATCAATCCATGGTAGACTTATATCCATCTGAAAATTTGAATGCATGAAATCTTCTTTCTGTCCGGCATTTTGTTTACAAGTTGCTATTTCACGTGCACTTGCCTCGTTTTGGAGATATTCTTATTTGGATTGATTGCCGTAAACATCGTAGTAAAAGTTTTCCATATATTTGGCATTCAGATCCATATATGGATAGGCTCCGCCCATCACAAGAGTCTACGTACAATGTAAGGTGTCATGGCGGACAAGAAACAATTTTCGTATACAAAATCGATCGTGAAGGTAGAAACAGGTTTTGTAACACTTATTTCGTATCACCATTACTGAAAAATTGTGGGGAATAATAAGTTATGACCACATATGCAAAAAGAAAGTTGAAATATTCACGGAACGAAAATTTTAATTTGCTCCATTACGTTGAATGGGACCGAATCGTAACCCTCGCTGGAGCATAAGCGGACTGAGGGTTACGTTATCGTATATAGGGGAGGTCATGATAAAAAACCAAACACTATTTTGGATTTTGATCATACAAATAATTTTTTACAAGTCCTTGTCTAATAATGCATTAAGTTCATGTTTACTTTTCACCATGTCATATATATTTCCATCATATGGGTAACAACTAAATTTTACCCACCTCACTTCTAAAATCTAAGTCTTATATCACTACTAACAGACAGAAATGTTCCAAAATGCACACAATTACTCATAATCTGTATTAGTTAGTAAAGTAAAGTTTTCTTACCTTCACTTTCAATTTGTACTGAAAGTTTAAACACTGATTGTAAGTAATTCCACCAATATATCAACAAAACAACTACTTCTCACATCAAAAATGATTTAATTCAAAAAAGACCATAATATATGACGATGAAAATCCAGATCCTTGCTTGAGATGGGCACAAAAGTGTGACAAAGTTAAACCAGTTTATGGGATCCTATCACATCCCTTTTGATAATTCAAATTGGATCTCCAACACCAATTCAGATATAATTCACTTCCACTCTAAAAGACAACACTATCCAGAGCTCCAGATAAGCTGCGTATTTGCGTTTTTAGCACTATGAAAACGAGTAAAAACGCATGTATTATCAGATCAGAATGTACACATTACGCATGTATATTGCTGTGTAAGCAAACTTTCCATATTTGGAGTGTACTTGTACAGTCGTGTACATAACAATACATTTTTGTCTTTGAGAAATTCCCTGTAATTACTTCCCTTTATACTTTTCGAAGGAGAGAGTGTATACATCCGAGGGGTACCGAATGCTTGCCTTTCTAAGCATCGATGTCAAAAGAGATCTGATTGGATGCTTATGATAAATCATCCAATCACGGTCAATATTACAAATAAATGCGGTTTACGTAATAAGTAAGAACTAAAACGAAAGTAAATTTAAGATAAGATAAGAAAAATTTGGGAACACGTTGTTTGTTGAAAATGAGCGCAAGAACATGAATAAGCGCGCTACGGAAAATTATATACTTAACTTCCTGACAGTTTCATCTGTGTCTAGTGACAGCATAGTTAAAGGAATCATTGATGACATTATCAACACGGCTGTGAAAACTGCTGAAGTTGACGAGCAAAAAACTAAATATTTACAACATTTTATTAATAAACATGACACAATCGTGTCAAATTAAACAGAGATATACATTTCACTTGCATGTTGCGTTTATTGAATAACACTTGTGTCAAACATAATTTTAAAAGTGTACATGTAAGCAATCCTTTCTGAAGTAGAGAGTACAACAGTGCGAAGGAAATATGCAAATACCCATCATTTTCAAAAGTAGGGGGTAATTACCCTTTGGACTTGAAAATTGTCTGGAGCTCTGCTATAACTGAAATAAACAACAGAAACATAGCCAGTACAATATAATATAAGGCAGATGGAAGAGGACAGAGGCAAACATTTTTTTTATGGGATTCTATTTATACATTGTATGATTTCACCTGTATCATGGTTATGGTGTTTAATGCCACTTTCAACATTATTTCAGTTATATTGTGATAAACAGTTTTATTGGTGGAGGAAACGGGAGTACCTGGAGAAAATCACTGACCTGCCGCAAGTCACTGACAAATTTTATCACATTCATTATGTTGTATCGAATACACATCGTCATGAGCGGGATTCGAACTCGTAACATTAGTGGTGATAGACAATGATTGCATAGGTAGTTGTAAATCACGATCACGACAGCCCCTTATATTGCCTTCTATTTTATAGTGAAGTACATTTGTATAGTATACAATGATGGGTTGGGTTATGTTTCCAATATTATGGAAATTCGAAATGGCAACATTTTGAATTTCTTTTATATATTTTTTCTCTAAATTAATGTTTTCCTTCGACTAAAATGTTTGAATGGAAAGGATATATGTTGATGATTTTATTGACTTTACCATTAACTTGCACTTTTAAACATAAACATTGCACAGTGATGTTTTTGTGGTATTAAATTTTTGAGATTGTATGTTATATTTTTATTCCAATTTTCTTAAAATTATTAAATGAGATATTTTCCCAAAAAGTATTTGTTTAAAAAATACATTTCTGTATCTGCACCAACTGTAAAGTTTTTGACACCGTTCAGAATACAATGTACATGTTATTTCGACATTTGCTAATTAATTTAACCTTTTTGATCACTAATTACTATTATTCAAAATTGTATTTGCTATCGCCATTGAATTTTTGTAGATATGACAGAAGTTAATTACATTTTATTCATTTTAATTAGAGTAATTTTAATATGACATGTTAATGTTATGGACATTTTTAGATTTTGGGATAAATAGAGAAGAAATTTTATGCTTGTAAGTAGGTGTTTGGGAAACATACACAAATCATTTTTTCCCTGTAGAAAAAATTGGGGTTACAAGAACTGTCAATCACTCAACCACTAAAGAACAGAAACCCTAACTGGTAATTTAAGTATAGTGTTCGTGCACATAGTGTAAATTCCTCTTTTCTCAACGTTCACTGGACTTGGGTGACACATATGCCAAAAGCATTGAGACATGTGTCTTTTGGTAAACTTTATTGAATTGATTCATATTTAATTTCTTTTTACAGAAAGTCATGGATATTAGACCTAATCAGACAATCTACATAAACAACTTGAATGAAAAAATAAAAAAAGATGGTAAGTTACGCTATATCTTAATATATCTTATGGTACATTGACAAACAATTTTGTTTATGCAAAATACATGAATTTGATGCATTGAAATATTGTTATAAGAAGATATTAACTATGGTTATATTATTTTTCAAAGGAAACAGTATTAAAAGTAAAGATAATTATTGGGGAGGGGGGGGCAATCTTAAACATTGTCATTAGTCTCTGTCAAATAATCAAACTAACACTTTTGAAAAAATAAATAACTTACTATATCTATGCGACAGATCTACATAAAGTTCAAGAATCACAGGTCATGAAATAGACCATTAGTGATCACTACAGTACAGTCAGAGACATAGCGTGATAAATCACTGTGATAGACATACATGTATCACTCATCTTTGTGATTTGGATATATCTTTGAGGGCCCGGGTGGCTCAATGAGTTAGGTAATTGCCAAGTTGGATTACCTAACAACTCATACAAGCCTATCACCAATACGGCGTGGGTTCGCTCCCAGCTTTGTAAATTACAAAAAGGGTGCACTCGACTCGCAGTCGCAAGTGATAAAGTTTACCAGTTGCTTGCCAATGATACATTACTGAACAATAGATTGATAGATAGATTGATAAATAAAAAAAAAAAAAGAATTTATACTTGGGCCAAAAAAAAAAAAATTTTTGCTAGCGACCCTATGAATTTTTACACAGAATTTGTATAACTATTTTTGTTGTTTAACCAGCAGCAATGTTTTATTGATTCAACTGCTAGCTTTTTGTCGAAATTGAGAGCAAAGAAGGTAGAAAAACTGCATAATTCGTCATAAAACAGCTTCAATAAATGACGGCTTAACGGAAATTTCGAAAATGAAATATCGGATTCCAGAACAGGGAACGACTTTTTCCGGTTTTGCCAATAATAAAAAAAAATTAATCTCGACCAACCGACCCTAGATTTTTTTGACATGTGACAGTAAACACACATATTTTTTTTGGCCTTGTGTGAGGAATACATACATGTACACAGATGAACATCTAGTTTTGTTTATTTTTCAGAATTAAAGAAGTCTCTGTATGCCATATTTTCCCAGTTTGGACAGATTTTAGACATAGTAGCACTAAAGACATTAAAGATGAGAGGACAAGCGTTTGTTATATTTAAAGATATCAACAGTGCTAACAGTGCTTTGAGATCTATGCAGGGTTTCCCTTTTTATGATAAACCTATGGTAAAATTCATTATTATATTCTTATTTATAGGTGAGATAATTAGACACGAAAATCACGCCATGATGATATAGCTGAAATATTTCTAAGGTTGGCGTTAAGCATCAATCAATAGACACGAAAATCAAATATTGTCCTTCGTGCAAAAATAATTAATGATTTGAATGTCTTAGCAAAAAAGCCCAACAAAAACAGCTTAGACACAACAGTTTTTTTACACAAACATAAGCAGAATTGCAAACATAGTATCTTGAGAAAATTTATGGAAAAGCACAAATATGTTTCAGAAATGAATATTTCGTATATTATTTTGAACATAACTGATTATTTTTGTTTAGTTTCATTCAATTTCTCAACATATGTTTTCTTATAGCTTTTTTATTGTATTTTATGTTTGTTAGTTTACAGAAGTAAAACGGTTTTCAACAAAATATATAGTAATTCATTTGGGTACCGTTACGAATATTTTAACTACACTTTCAGCAATATGTTAGTTTTTTCCCCCTTGGGAAAACCAGAGTAACCAGAGAATACTTCAGACCTGTCGCAAGTCACATACAATCTTTATCACATTAAGTTGTATCAAGTACTTCTTCTTACCAACCAGTTAGTCACATACAATCGTTATCAAGTCAAACTCAAAGGTTTAGTGGTGATTGCCAACTACCATGGAATATCTTAAGAAACACAAATATATTAATTGTTTATAAAATTGTTTTTGCAGTATGAAGTATTACATTGTATAGAATATAGAAAGGGTTATTATATAATTTCAGAGAATTCAATATTCTAAGAGAGATTCAGATCTTGTGGCTAAAATGAAAGGAACGTTTGTAGAAAGACCAAAGAGAAAGAAGGAAGAAGAACCTGAAGTGAAGAAAAAGAAGAAAAGCCAAGCAGCTAGGTTGGTATTTAACCCATTGAAATAGCAAAAAATAAGTCCTGAGATATTGTGAAACTCTTTTAAGAGTCCTTTTCAAAAAACATAATCAGTCTTCGTGTTAACAGTCAAGGAAATTAGGAATTTGAATCCACAGGACATTCGGTCCTGTGAACTGTGAAGAATTACAGGACCGAACTAGATTTTACAGGACCGACAGTAAAATAATG
Organism: Bathymodiolus brooksi; assembly: GCA_963680875.1. NCBI lineage: Eukaryota > Metazoa > Mollusca > Bivalvia > Mytilida > Modiolidae > Bathymodiolus > Bathymodiolus brooksi. Next base: position 72,897,043 of record OY804585.1, on the reverse strand, counting down.
ATTTTTTTTTTAAGTAATAAATCTATTTTATTTATGTGACACATATTGATTGCATTAAGCTTACAATCACAAACAGCAATATCTACAATTAGACAGCAGCGTAAAGGTTAGCGTGCGAGTGCTCATGGGTTCGTGCTCTGGTCGGGTCAGACCGAAGACTATAAAATTGGTATTTTTTGCTTCTCTGTTAAGTACGCAGCATTAAGGAGAAAGAGCAAAGACTGGTTGGCTCTGAATCAGTATAATGTGTCCAAGTGGGATGACAATTTGACACTATGTCCATAAATATGTTATTGTATACAGCATGATCATATTCATTAAAGTATATTTCCACTCTAAAATTACAAAACTATTTGTGACATTAAAAATTACTAAATGAAATATCCATTCTATCTAAGCAAATGAATCCTTAAATGTAAAAAAAAAATAGAATAAAATAATAGCTCTATGCTACCAGAAAAAGTATAATTAGAAACCAGAATTTAGAATTACAAAAGAATATATATATAGCTCTTTTGGTTCATTGGCTTCGATGCACCAGTTGCAGACCATAACATTTTGTTCAACGTTGTGATGAAGCCAGGGTCGGTCCTACTTCCAAGAATCAATAAATTTACGTTCTCTGTCTTTTTCATACTGTTTCTTCCGTTCTCTTGTCTCCTCTTGGGTTACTTTTCTCTTTAATGGCTTTCCTGGTATGGCTTCTGTCTTATACTGCAAGAAAGCCATGACCACCGTGTTTTGAAGTGATAAAATGTTCCGAATTAACAACGATTGTTATTGAAGAAAACTCTTAGAGAATAATATTTTTCCGAAATACCACGATCACTGTAGTCACACAAAATATTTTACGACATCAAAATTTTACGACAATAACTGTCGTAAATAGTTAGTGTCTTTGCCAAAACTCGTGATTATCAATTACGATATGTATTATTTATTTTCGATTTTTCTTAATCTAAAAATAACAAATAAAAGAGAATTAGAAATATTTTCAAGTTGAATTTACCGAGAACCTCGATTTATCTATTTAAAGGCAGTGGCTGACAAAACAATTTACCGGACAGTCGGTCCGGTGAGTTAACGAAAACTACCGCACCGCCGGGAAATTTATTGGACGCAGTCCGTCGGTCCGGTGCCAATTTCCTTGACTGTGTTAACCCATTTGCTCAGAGCCCTGGACAATTAAAACTGGATTTGAACAAGTGAATCTTATGAAAGAACTTGTTTGAATAAATCGAAAAATTTTCTAAATTTGGCTTTCGGGCAAGTAGGGGAAAAAATAAGGCAAAGACTGCATAATTTTATATTGAGTCATTTTATTTTTTTCTTACGTGATATATGAGAGTATTATTCCAGAAAAATATGTAGGGGCACTATTTAGCTCACCTAATGAAAGTATCATGATACATTGAAACCACAGTGAATCGCTCCTCCCTCACAGACCTAGTTTTTCTGATAAGGTTTCAACTTCATGAGTTGTTCTGGACATGTATAGCTGAAATACAGCTCACTTTACACTAAAGAACAGTCATTCAATCATCTGTGAAAGTTTATTTAGAAATTTCCTGCCTTATGTGATCTATATAATTCCTTCTGTGCAAAATAACCATATAGATTATCTCTACACAATGATCAACCGTCTTAAAAATGAAATTAGTTTAGTTCAGATACATCTATTTTGATGCTTTATTTTGAAGAATACATTATATAAATACAAACATTTATTTATTTATTTTTACAGACAAAATGCTGCTCCAGCCCCACAACAGCCAGCAGTACAACAAATGCCACAGATTAACACAGGTATAGATATTTCTCATATTCTTAGCATTTTAATACCGTTAAATTTTAGTCCTATTTATAATCACCACAGTGGTTAAATATATGCATGAGAATTCCCTCCAATTCTCTTTTGACGGTCATTACCGACAGAAATTAACAACCTAAAAATATTTTGGATGTTTTAGTTATAGGAGAAACAGATTCTCCTTCTGTTGCCAGTGGATTACAATATAGTTCAATTTTCAAATTTCAAAAAAATTCAAAGCTTGAACTTTAGTGAAAATATGATATAGTTTATGCACATCATATTTTATGTTAATGCAAAAAAGCTAATGTTTGACAATATGTTTAAGAGGTGGGTAGGTAGTGAAGCTATTTTAGCTACAAAATATGAAGAAATATTATAAGGTGGTGGATTGGTCAAGAAACTACAATTTCTTATATTAATAAAGTTAACAGTTCCATTCATTCGCAATTAGATTTTGGTTCAAAATTAATCGGCAGCATCAGTAGTGTGAGCATTAGCATGCTTGCCTCGAGTTTGGTAGATCTTTGGTTTGAGGTCAAACCAAAAACTATAAAATTGGTATTTGCTGGAGTAAGAGCAATCACTGGATTCAGGATAATGTATCACAGTGGGACGACCTGTCTACCTGCAGACTGCTATTTCTGTGAGCTAAGAATCTTATTAAGTGTGTTGTTCTAGTACAAAGTGGACAACATCATCGTCTCGTCGAAATGCAACTTGTTCTCACCATGATATTTCTGAAGCTTTTGTACTGGAAGCTCTTACAATTTAAATCAGTTTTTTATTGTGTCAGTTTGATATGTACAGTGCTCCCTTGGTCTATCTCCCCAGTTTTATTGCCAACCTCGCCTATCGCCAAAATTCTCGTCTGTCCCGATATCCCCCATTGATGTATTGATCGGTAATTATGGAATGTCAAGACTGGTCATAGGACACGATCATTGATCTCATAGTTGAGGGTCGGAACAGGTGAGTTGTTTTGATTAGAATACTTACCTGTATTTACTTTTCTAGTGATTACTTTTAATCCTGAGTAAAAGTTGTAATTTAATTAGTTGTCATAAAAATGTCGTGCTTGAAGAGAAAGTGTAATTTATTAGACGACACACAGAAATGTGAAATTATAAGTTATGCAAAGGAAAATCCAAAATTAACACATCAACAAATTGCCGATAATTTGACAATTAAATGGGATCTTCCGATAAAAAGAAGGACTGTTGGAGATATTTTGAATCAAAAGGAATTTTATGAAAGTGACAATGAAGGTTCGCCATCCATTTATTTATTTATTAAACATGTATTATTTATACTGATGTCTTTGTACAAGTGCAAAATGTATGTCGGTCGAGTTGAAACAATTTGAGAAAGTTTATCTTTTCATTTGATCACATGACTTCTGGTTTTCAATGTCCCTCAGTTTATCGCCAAACTGCCAACTGCACAGAAGGTGGCGGTTTAATGAGGGATCACTGTACATTTTTTCAAATGCCTATACATTGCACATAGTCTTCTCAAAAGATGAAGAATATGGGGGGAATGGAAATGTTTTTGCTTCAAAAATGTCCTTAATTTGGTTTGGTTTTATGGTGCTTAACGCCACTGTCAACAATATTTCAGTTATATAGTGGTGTTCAGTTTTATTGGAAAGGAAACCGGAATATGCAGAGAAAATCACTGACCTGTCGCAAGTTCACTGACAAACTTTTATCATATAATCTTGTATTGAGTACACCTTGCTATGAGTTGGATTCAAACTCACAACTTTAGTGGTGTAATTCCAACTACCATACGATCACCCCCGCCCATAAAAGAACCTCCTTGGATTACATGTTTATCTGCAGGTGAAGCAGACAATAGTGATTTAACAATAATATGTAGTATAGATTATCATTTATGATATTATCTTATGTTTTACAGCTCAAGCAGCACCTTCACATCCACCCTCAGCACCATCAGGACCAACCACCATACCAGAACAACCACCCAATCAGATTCTGTTCTTAACTAATCTACCTGAAGAAACCAATGAAATGATGTTATCTATGTTGTTTAACCAGTATGTATTTTATGGAGTGATTCAGCTAGGCAGCTGTCTCGGGACATTTGCCCATCTATTTTCCAAATTGTCCTGAAGATATCTGATAAAACTGGCAATTGTCCTGAAGATTTCAAAGTCTATCTGAAACACTGTTATGTATAAATTAATTCATAAAATTGATAAGTGATAAACAGAACAACACACTGTGTGTAAAATATGAAAGTTTGAAACCTTTTGAAAAGTAAAATAACTTATCTGATGTTCTTGTGACAGTAGAATTTTGATTGACTAAAAATTTACTTCCAACACTTCATGGAAGCCATGCTGTGTATTTCATACGGCACAGAAAATCAATAATCGCTCTCACCCGTTTGCATGTGCTGTGTATTTCATTTACATTGTAGCAGACGACACACATACGGCACAGAAAATCAATAATCGCTCTCTGTGACCTTTTTCCAAAGATACACATATTTATGTTTTTCCTATAATAAGGACATACTTATTAATGTTAGAACATTCAGATAAAAATGTTATCAGTCTCGATATGTTATATATCCCGTTTTAAAGGGCAGTTGTTTTGTTAAACGGTTCGGCTGACACCTCACCATTTAACAAAACCACTGCCCTTTAAAACGGGATATATAACATCTCGAGACTGATAACGTATAATCTGTTAAGAATTTTGAACATGAAATATCCAAATGGTTCTCCATAAACTTTTTTTGGAAAAATGGGTGGGATGGGTGAGCAAATGGAAATAATAGTCTCGGATTGGCTGAATATTTAAAAAAAGAAGTTTTCATTGGAAATCACAGGCATGATTGAATCGTAAATCTGCAAATATTATCAAGGATGGTCCTCTGAATAGATTCTTGTTTGATTTCATTCAAAATGCTTTATGTTCATTACCACAGAACATGTTTCAACATAAGACTTTACAGAAAAAATTGTTTTCAAATGTTTTCTCTGCGACTGGTCAACCCTTTGAAATAAACTTTGCCTAGAATGCTAATTATATTTCCCTTTACAAAGTAAACATTTTTATGTTGATCTGAAATCGAATATGACCGTCGCTACAGGACACACAGTACATTATAAGGTTCGGAAGGAAAATGTTTAAATAATGTTCTCAGAAATTGCAACAATGATCAATGATTGTACATTAACAATCAATAAGTGATAGGACATATAACTTATAATAAAATGAGCAATACAGGCTGAGGTGGACCGTGATAGGACATATAACTTATAATAGAGTGAGCAATACAGGCCGAGGTGGACCGTGATAGGACATATAACTTATAATAGAGTGAGCAATACAGGCTGAGGTGGACCGTGCTAGGACATATAACTTATAATAGAGTGAGCAATACAGGCTGAGGTGGACCGTGATAGGACATATAACTTATAATAAAATGAGCAATACAGGCTGAGGTGGACCGTGATAGGACATATAACTTATAATAAAATGAGCAATACAGGCTGAGGTGGACCGTGATAGGACATATAACTTATAATAAAATGAGCAATACAGGCTGAGGTGGACCGTGATAGGACATATAACTTATAATAGAGTGAGCAATACAGGCTGAGGTGGACCGTGATAGGACATATAACTTATAATAGAGTGAGCAATACAGGCTGAGGTGGACCGTGATAGGACATATAACTTATAATAGAGTGAGCAATACAGGCTGAGGTGGACCGTGATAGGACATATAACTTATAATAGAGTGAGCAATACAGGCTGAGGTGGACCGTGATAGGACATATAACTTATAATAGAGTGAGCAATACAGGCTGAGGTGGACCGTGATAGGACATATAACTTATAATAGAGTGAGCAATACAGACTGAGGTGGACCGTGATAGGACATATAACTTATAATAGAGTGAGCAATACAGGCTGAGGTGGACCGTGATAGGACATATAACTTATAATAGAGTGAGCAATACAAGGCTGAGGTGGACCGTGATAGGACATATAACTTATAATAGTGAGCAATACAGACTGAGGTGGACCGTGATAGGACATATAACTTATAATAGAGTGAGCAATACAGGCTGAGGTGGACCGTGAAAAGACATATAACTTATAATAAAGTGAGCAATACAAGGCTGAGGTGGACCGTGATAGGACATATAACTTATAATAGAGTGAGCAATACAGGCTGAGGTGGACCGTGATAGAACATATAACTTATAATAGAGTGAGCAATACAGGCTGAGGTGGACCGTGATAGGACATATAACTTATAATAGAGTGAGCAATACAGACTGAGGTGGACCCTGATAGGACATATAACTTATAATAGAGTGAGCAATACAGACTGAGGTGGACCGTGATAGGACATATAACTTATAATAGAGTGAGCAATACAGGCTGAGGTGGACCGTGATAGGACATATAACTTATAATAGAGTGAGCAATACAAGGCTGAGGTGGACCATGATAGGACATATAACTTATAATAGAGTGAGCAATACAGGCTGAGGTGGACCGTGATAGGACATATAACTTATAATAGAGTGAGCAATACAGACTGAGGTGGACCGTGATAGGACATATAACTTATAATAGAGTGAGCAATACAAGGCTGAGGTGGACCGTGATAGGACATATAACTTATAATAGAGTGAGCAATACAGACTGAGGTGGACCGTGATAGAACATATAACTTATAATAGAGTGAGCAATACAGACTGAGGTGGACCGTGATAGGACATATAACTTATAATAGAGTGAGCAATACAGGCTGAGGTGGACCATGATAGGACATATAACTTATAATAGAGTGAGCAATACAGACTGAGGTGGACCGTGATAGGACATATAACTTATAATAGAGTGAGCAATACAGACTGAGGTGGACCGTGATAGAACATATAACTTATAATAGAGTGAGCAATACAGACTGAGGTGGACCGTGATAAGACATATAACTTATAATAGAGTGAGCAATACAGACTGAGGTGGACCGTGATAGGACATATAACTTATAATAGAGTGAGCAATACAGACTGAGGTGGACCATGATAGGACATATAACTTATAATAGAGTGAGCAATACAGACTGAGGTGGACCGTGATAGGACATATAACTTATAATAGAGTGAGCAATACAGGCTGAGGTGGACCGTGATAGGACATATAACTTATAATAGAGTGAGCAATACAGGCTGAGGTGGACCGTGATAGGACATATAACTTATAATAGAGTGAGCAATACAGACTGAGGTGGACCGTGATAGGACATATAACTTATAATAGAGTGAGCAATACAGGCTGAGGTGGACCGTGATAGGACATATAACTTATAATAGAGTGAGCAATACAGGCTGAGGTGGACCGTGATAGGACATATAACTTATAATAAAGTGAGCAATACAGACTGAGGTGGACCGTGAAAGGACATATAACTTATAATAGAGTGAGCAATACAGACTGAGGTGGACCGTGATAGGACATATAACTTATAATAGAGTGAGCAATACAGGCTGAGGTGGACCGTGATAGGACATATAACTTATAATAGAGTGAGCAATACAGACTGAGGTGGACCGTGATAGGACATATAACTTATAATAGAGTGAGCAATACAGACTGAGGTGGACCGTGATAGGACATATAACTTATAATAGAGTGAGCAATACAGGCTGAGGTGGACCGTGAAAGGACATATAACTTATAATAGAGTGAGCAATACAGACTGAGGTGGACCGTGATAGGACATATAACTTATAATAAAGTGAGCAATACAGGCTGAGGTGGACCGTGATAGGACATATAACTTATAATAGAGTGAGCAATACAGACTGAGGTGGACCGTGATAGGACATATAACTTATAATAGAGTGAGCAATACAGGCTGAGGTGGACCGTGATAGAACATATAACTTATAATAGAGTGAGCAATACAAGGCTGAGGTGGACCGTGATAGGACATATAACTTATAATAAAGTGAGCAATACAGGCTGAGATAGGACATATAACTTATAATAAAGTGAGCAATACAGGCTGAGGTGGACCGTGATAGGACATATAACTTATAATAGAGTGAGCAATACAGGCTGAGGTGGACCGTGATAGGACATATAACTTATAATAGAGTGAGCAATACAGGCTGAGGTAGACCGTGATAGGACATATAACTTATAATAGAGTGAGCAATACAGGCTGAGGTGGACCGTGATAGGACATATAACTTATAATAAAGTGAGCAATACAGACTGAGGTGGACCGTGATAGGACATATAACTTATAATAAAGTGAGCAATACAGGCTGAGGTGGACCGTGATAGGACATATAACTTATAATAAAGTGAGCAATACAGGCTGAGGTGGACCGTGATAGGACATATAACTTATAATAGAGTGAGCAATACAGGCTGAGGTGGACCGTGATAGGACATATAACTTATAATAGAGTGAGCAATACAGGCTGAGGTGGACCGTGATAGGACATATAACTTATAATAGAGTGAGCAATACAGGCTGAGGTAGACCGTGATAGGACATATAACTTATAATAGAGTGAGCAATACAGGCTGAGGTGGACCGTGATAGGACATATAACTTATAATAGTGAGCAATACAGACTGAGGTGGACCGTGATAGGACATATAACTTATAATAGAGTGAGCAATACAGGCTGAGGTGGACCGTGAAAAGACATATAACTTATAATAAAGTGAGCAATACAAGGCTGAGGTGGACCGTGATAGGACATATAACTTATAATAGAGTGAGCAATACAGGCTGAGGTGGACCGTGATAGGACATATAACTTATAATAGAGAGCAATACAGACTGAGGTGGACCGTGATAGGACATATAACTTATAATAAAGTGAGCAATACAGGCTGAGGTGGACCGTGATAGGACATATAACTTATAATAAAGTGAGCAATACAGGCTGAGGTGGACCGTGATAGGACATATAACTTATAATAGAGTGAGCAATACAGGCTGAGGTGGACCGTGATAGGACATATAACTTATAATAGAGTGAGCAATACAGGCTGAGGTAGACCGTGATAGGACATATAACTTATAATAGAGTGAGCAATACAGGCTGAGGTGGACCGTGATAGGACATATAACTTATAATAAAGTGAGCAATACAGACTGAGGTGGACCGTGATAGGACATATAACTTATAATAAAGTGAGCAATACAGGCTGAGGTGGACCGTGATAGGACATATAACTTATAATAAAGTGAGCAATACAGGCTGAGGTGGACCGTGATAGGACATATAACTTATAATAGAGTGAGCAATACAGGCTGAGGTGGACCGTGATAGGACATATAACTTATAATAGAGTGAGCAATACAGGCTGAGGTAGACCGTGATAGGACATATAACTTATAATAGAGTGAGCAATACAGGCTGAGGTGGACCGTGATAGGACATATAACTTATAATAAAGTGAGCAATACAGGCTGAGGTGGACCGTGATAGGACATATAACTTATAATAAAGTGAGCAATACAGGCTGAGGTGGACCGTGATAGGACATATAACTTATAATAGAGTGAGCCATACAGACTGAGGTGGACCGTGATAGGACATATAACTTATAATAGAGTGAGCAATACAAGGCTGAGATGGACCGTGATAGGACATATAACTTATAATAGAGTGAGCAATACAAGGCTGAGGTGGACCGTGATAGGACATATAACTTATAATAGAGTGAGCAATACAGGCTGAGGTGGACCGTGATAGGACATATAACTTATAATAGAGTGAGCAATACAGGCTGAGGTGGACCGTGATAGGACATATAACTTATAATAGAGTGAGCAATACAGGCTGAGGTGGACCGTGATAGGACATATAACTTATAATAGAGTGAGCAATACAGGCTGAGGTGGACCGTGATAGGACATATAACTTATAATAGAGTGAGCAATACAAGGCTGAGGTGGACCGTGATAGGACATATAACTTATAATAGAGTGAGCAATACAAGGCTGAGGTGGACCGTGATAGGACATATAACTTATAATAGAGTGAGCAATACAAGGCTGAGGTGGACCGTGATAGGACATATAACTTATAATAGAGTGAGCAATACAGACTGAGGTGGACCGTGATAGGACATATAACTTATAATAGAGTGAGCAATACAAGGCTGAGGTGGACCGTGATAGGACATATAACTTATAATAGAGTGAGCAATACAGGCTGAGGTGGACCGTGATAGGACATATAACTTATAATAGAGTGAGCAATACAGACTGAGGTGGACCGTGATAGGACATATAACTTATAATAGAGTGAGCAATACAGACTGAGGTGGACCATGATAGGACATATAACTTATAATAGAGTGAGCAATACAGACTGAGGTGGACCGTGAAAAGACATATAACTTATAATAGAGTGAGCAATACAGGCTGAGGTGGACCGTGAAAAGACATATAACTTATAATAGAGTGAGCAATACAGACTGAGGTGGACCATGATAGGACATATAACTTATAATAGAGTGAGCAATACAGACAGGTGGACCGTGATAGGACATATAACTTATAATAGAGTGAGCAATACAGGCTGAGGTGGACCGTGATAGGACATATAACTTATAATAGAGTGAGCAATACAGGCTGAGGTGGACCATGATAGGACATATAACTTATAATAGAGTGAGCAATACAGACTGAGGTGGACCGTGATAGGACATATAACTTATAATAGAGTGAGCAATACAGGCTGAGGTGGACCGTGATAGGACATATAACTTATAATAGAGTGAGCAATACAGACTGAGGTGGACCGTGATAGGACATATAACTTATAATAGAGTGAGCAATACAGACTGAGGTGGACCGTGATAGGACATATAACTTATAATAGAGTGAGCAATACAGGCTGAGGTGGACCATGATAAGACATATAACTTATAATAGAGTGAGCAATACAGGCTGAGGTGGACCGTGATAGGACATATAACTTATAATAGAGTGAGCAATACAGGCTGAGGTGGACCGTGATAGGACATATAACTTATAATAGAGTGAGCAATACAGGCTGAGGTAGACCGTGATAGGACATATAACTTATAATAGAGTGAGCAATACAGGCTGAGGTGGACCGTGATAGGACATATAACTTATAATAAAGTGAGCAATACAGACTGAGGTGGACCGTGATAGGACATATAACTTATAATAAAGTGAGCAATACAGGCTGAGGTGGACCGTGATAGGACATATAACTTATAATAAAGTGAGCAATACAGGCTGAGGTGGACCGTGAAAGGACATATAACTTATAATAGAGTGAGCAATACAGGCTGAGGTGGACCGTGATAGGACATATAACTTATAATAGAGTGAGCAATACAGGCTGAGGTAGACCGTGATAGGACATATAACTTATAATAGAGTGAGCAATACAGGCTGAGGTGGACCGTGATAGGACATATAACTTATAATAAAGTGAGCAATACAGGCTGAGGTGGACCGTGATAGGACATATAACTTATAATAAAGTGAGCAATACAGGCTGAGGTGGACCGTGATAGGACATATAACTTATAATAGAGTGAGCCATACAGACTGAGGTGGACCGTGATAGGACATATAACTTATAATAGAGTGAGCAATACAAGGCTGAGATGGACCGTGATAGGACATATAACTTATAATAGAGTGAGCAATACAAGGCTGAGGTGGACCGTGATAGGACATATAACTTATAATAGAGTGAGCAATACAGGCTGAGGTGGACCGTGATAGGACATATAACTTATAATAGAGTGAGCAATACAGGCTGAGGTGGACCGTGATAGGACATATAACTTATAATAGAGTGAGCAATACAGGCTGAGGTGGACCGTGATAGGACATATAACTTATAATAGAGTGAGCAATACAGGCTGAGGTGGACCGTGATAGGACATATAACTTATAATAGAGAGCAATACAGACTGAGGTGGACCGTGATAGGACATATAACTTATAATAAAGTGAGCAATACAGGCTGAGGTGGACCGTGATAGGACATATAACTTATAATAAAGTGAGCAATACAGGCTGAGGTGGACCGTGATAGGACATATAACTTATAATAGAGTGAGCAATACAGGCTGAGGTGGACCGTGATAGGACATATAACTTATAATAGAGTGAGCAATACAGGCTGAGGTAGACCGTGATAGGACATATAACTTATAATAGAGTGAGCAATACAGGCTGAGGTGGACCGTGATAGGACATATAACTTATAATAAAGTGAGCAATACAGACTGAGGTGGACCGTGATAGGACATATAACTTATAATAAAGTGAGCAATACAGGCTGAGGTGGACCGTGATAGGACATATAACTTATAATAAAGTGAGCAATACAGGCTGAGGTGGACCGTGATAGGACATATAACTTATAATAGAGTGAGCAATACAGGCTGAGGTGGACCGTGATAGGACATATAACTTATAATAGAGTGAGCAATACAGGCTGAGGTAGACCGTGATAGGACATATAACTTATAATAGAGTGAGCAATACAGGCTGAGGTGGACCGTGATAGGACATATAACTTATAATAAAGTGAGCAATACAGGCTGAGGTGGACCGTGATAGGACATATAACTTATAATAAAGTGAGCAATACAGGCTGAGGTGGACCGTGATAGGACATATAACTTATAATAGAGTGAGCCATACAGACTGAGGTGGACCGTGATAGGACATATAACTTATAATAGAGTGAGCAATACAAGGCTGAGATGGACCGTGATAGGACATATAACTTATAATAGAGTGAGCAATACAAGGCTGAGGTGGACCGTGATAGGACATATAACTTATAATAGAGTGAGCAATACAGGCTGAGGTGGACCGTGATAGGACATATAACTTATAATAGAGTGAGCAATACAGGCTGAGGTGGACCGTGATAGGACATATAACTTATAATAGAGTGAGCAATACAGGCTGAGGTGGACCGTGATAGGACATATAACTTATAATAGAGTGAGCAATACAGGCTGAGGTGGACCGTGATAGGACATATAACTTATAATAGAGTGAGCAATACAAGGCTGAGGTGGACCGTGATAGGACATATAACTTATAATAGAGTGAGCAATACAAGGCTGAGGTGGACCGTGATAGGACATATAACTTATAATAGAGTGAGCAATACAAGGCTGAGGTGGACCGTGATAGGACATATAACTTATAATAGAGTGAGCAATACAGACTGAGGTGGACCGTGATAGGACATATAACTTATAATAGAGTGAGCAATACAAGGCTGAGGTGGACCGTGATAGGACATATAACTTATAATAGAGTGAGCAATACAGGCTGAGGTGGACCGTGATAGGACATATAACTTATAATAGAGTGAGCAATACAGACTGAGGTGGACCGTGATAGGACATATAACTTATAATAGAGTGAGCAATACAGACTGAGGTGGACCATGATAGGACATATAACTTATAATAGAGTGAGCAATACAGACTGAGGTGGACCGTGAAAAGACATATAACTTATAATAGAGTGAGCAATACAGGCTGAGGTGGACCGTGAAAAGACATATAACTTATAATAGAGTGAGCAATACAGACTGAGGTGGACCATGATAGGACATATAACTTATAATAGAGTGAGCAATACAGACAGGTGGACCGTGATAGGACATATAACTTATAATAGAGTGAGCAATACAGGCTGAGGTGGACCGTGATAGGACATATAACTTATAATAGAGTGAGCAATACAGGCTGAGGTGGACCATGATAGGACATATAACTTATAATAGAGTGAGCAATACAGACTGAGGTGGACCGTGATAGGACATATAACTTATAATAGAGTGAGCAATACAGGCTGAGGTGGACCGTGATAGGACATATAACTTATAATAGAGTGAGCAATACAGACTGAGGTGGACCGTGATAGGACATATAACTTATAATAGAGTGAGCAATACAGACTGAGGTGGACCGTGATAGGACATATAACTTATAATAGAGTGAGCAATACAGGCTGAGGTGGACCATGATAAGACATATAACTTATAATAGAGTGAGCAATACAGGCTGAGGTGGACCGTGATAGGACATATAACTTATAATAGAGTGAGCAATACAGGCTGAGGTGGACCGTGATAGGACATATAACTTATAATAGAGTGAGCAATACAGGCTGAGGTAGACCGTGATAGGACATATAACTTATAATAGAGTGAGCAATACAGGCTGAGGTGGACCGTGATAGGACATATAACTTATAATAAAGTGAGCAATACAGACTGAGGTGGACCGTGATAGGACATATAACTTATAATAAAGTGAGCAATACAGGCTGAGGTGGACCGTGATAGGACATATAACTTATAATAAAGTGAGCAATACAGGCTGAGGTGGACCGTGATAGGACATATAACTTATAATAGAGTGAGCAATACAGGCTGAGGTGGACCGTGATAGGACATATAACTTATAATAGAGTGAGCAATACAGGCTGAGGTAGACCGTGATAGGACATATAACTTATAATAGAGTGAGCAATACAGGCTGAGGTGGACCGTGATAGGACATATAACTTATAATAAAGTGAGCAATACAGGCTGAGGTGGACCGTGATAGGACATATAACTTATAATAAAGTGAGCAATACAGGCTGAGGTGGACCGTGATAGGACATATAACTTATAATAGAGTGAGCCATACAGACTGAGGTGGACCGTGATAGGACATATAACTTATAATAGAGTGAGCAATACAAGGCTGAGATGGACCGTGATAGGACATATAACTTATAATAGAGTGAGCAATACAAGGCTGAGGTGGACCGTGATAGGACATATAACTTATAATAGAGTGAGCAATACAGGCTGAGGTGGACCGTGATAGGACATATAACTTATAATAGAGTGAGCAATACAGGCTGAGGTGGACCGTGATAGGACATATAACTTATAATAGAGTGAGCAATACAGACTGAGGTGGACCGTGATAGGACATATAACTTATAATAGAGTGAGCAATACAGGCTGAGGTGGACCGTGATAGGACATATAACTTATAATAGAGTGAGCAATACAAGGCTGAGGTGGACCGTGATAGGACATATAACTTATAATAGAGTGAGCAATACAAGGCTGAGGTGGACCGTGATAGGACATATAACTTATAATAGAGTGAGCAATACAAGGCTGAGGTGGACCGTGATAGGACATATAACTTATAATAGAGTGAGCAATACAGACTGAGGTGGACCGTGATAGGACATATAACTTATAATAGAGTGAGCAATACAAGGCTGAGGTGGACCGTGATAGGACATATAACTTATAATAGAGTGAGCAATACAGGCTGAGGTGGACCGTGATAGGACATATAACTTATAATAGAGTGAGCAATACAGACTGAGGTGGACCGTGATAGGACATATAACTTATAATAGAGTGAGCAATACAGACTGAGGTGGACCATGATAGGACATATAACTTATAATAGAGTGAGCAATACAGACTGAGGTGGACCGTGAAAAGACATATAACTTATAATAGAGTGAGCAATACAAGGCTGAGGTGGACCGTGAAAAGACATATAACTTATAATAGAGTGAGCAATACAGACTGAGGTGGACCATGATAGGACATATAACTTATAATAGAGTGAGCAATACAGACAGGTGGACCGTGATAGGACATATAACTTATAATAGAGTGAGCAATACAGGCTGAGGTGGACCGTGATAGGACATATAACTTATAATAGAGTGAGCAATACAGGCTGAGGTGGACCATGATAGGACATATAACTTATAATAGAGTGAGCAATACAGACTGAGGTGGACCGTGATAGGACATATAACTTATAATAGAGTGAGCAATACAGGCTGAGGTGGACCGTGATAGGACATATAACTTATAATAGAGTGAGCAATACAGACTGAGGTGGACCGTGATAGGACATATAACTTATAATAGAGTGAGCAATACAGACTGAGGTGGACCGTGATAGGACATATAACTTATAATAGAGTGAGCAATACAGGCTGAGGTGGACCATGATAAGACATATAACTTATAATAGAGTGAGCAATACAGACTGAGGTGGACCGTGATAGGACATATAACTTATAATAGAGTGAGCAATACAGACTGAGGTGGACCGTGATAGGACATATAACTTATAATAGAGTGAGCAATACAAGGCTGAGGTGGACCGTGATAGGACATATAACTTATAATAGAGTGAGCAATACAGACTGAGGTGGACCGTGATAGGACATATAACTTATAATAAAGTGAGCAATACAGGCTGAGGTGGACCGTGATAGGACATATAACTTATAATAGAGTGAGCAATACAGACTGAGGTGGACCGTGATAGGACATATAACTTATAATAGAGTGAGCAATAAAGGCTGAGGTGGACCTTGATAGGACATATAACTTATAATAGAGTGAGCAATACAGACTGAGGTGGACCGTGATAGGACATATAACTTATAATACAGTGAGCAATACAGACTGAGGTGGACCGTGATAGGACATATAACTTATAATAGAGTGAGCAATACAAGGCTGAGGTGGACCGTGATAGGACATATAACTTATAATAAAGTGAGCAATACAGGCTGAGGTGGACCGTGATAGGACATATAACTTATAATAGAGTGAGCAATACAGGCTGAGGTGGACCGTGATAGGACATATAACTTATAATAGAGTGAGCAATACAGGCTGAGGTGGACCGTGATAGGACATATAACTTATAATAGAGTGAGCAATACAGGCTGAGGTGGACCGTGATAGGACATATAACCTATAATATAGTGAGCAATACAGACTGAGGTGGACCGTGATAGGACATATAACTTATAATAGAATGAGCAATACAGGCTAAGGTGGACCGTGATAGGACATATAACTTATAATAGAGTGAGCAATACAGACTGAGGTGGACCGTGATAGGACATATAACTTATAATAGAGTGAGCAATACAGGCTGAGGTGGACCGTGATAGAACATATAACTTATAATAGAGTGAGCAATACAGACTGAGGTGGACCGTGATAGAACATATAACTTATAATAGAGTGAGCAATACAAGGCTGAGGTGGACCGTGATAGGACATATAACTTATAATAGAGTGAGCAATACAGGCTGAGGTGGACCGTGATAGGACATATAACTTATAATAGAGTGAGCAATACACGCTGAGGTAGACCGTGATAGGACATATAACTTATAATAGAGTGAGCAATACAGGCTGAGGTGGACCGTGATAGGACATATAACTTATAATAGAGTGAGCAATACAGACTGAGGTGGACCGTGGTAGGACATATAACTTATAATAGAGTGAGCAATACAGACTGAGGTGGACCATGATAGAACATATAACTTATAATAGAGTGAGAAATACAGACTGAGGTGGACCGTGATAGGACATATAACTTATAATAGAGTGAGCAATACAGACTGAGGTGGACCGTGATAGAACATATAACTTATAATAGAGTGAGCAATACAGACTGAGGTGGACCGTGATAGGACATATAACTTATAATAGAGTGAGCAATACAGGCTGAGGTGGACCGTGATAGGACATATAACTTTTAATAGAGTGAGCAATACAGGCTGAGGTGGACCGTGATAGGACATATAACTTATAATAGAGTGAGCAATACAGACTGAGGTGGACCATGATAGGACATATAACTTATAATAGAGTGAGCAATACAGACTGAGGTGGACCGTGATAGGACATATAACTTATAATAGAGTGAGCAATACAGGCTGAGGTGGACCATGATAGGACATATAACTTATAATAGAGTGAGCAATACAGACTGAGGTGGACCATGATAGAACATATAACTTATAATAGAGTGAGAAATACAGACTGAGGTGGACCGTGATAGGACATATAACTTATAATAGAGTGAGCAATACAGGCTGAGGTGGACCGTGATAGAACATATAACTTATAATAGAGTGAGCAATACAGGCTGAGGTGGACCATGATAGGACATATAACTTATAATAGAGTGAGCAATACAGACTGAGGTGGACCGTGATAGGACATATAACTTATAATAGAGTGAGCAATACAGACTGAGGTGGACCGTGATAGGACATATAACTTATAATAAAGTGAGCAATACAGACTGAGGTGGACCGTGATAGGACATATAACTTATAATAGAGTGAGCAATACAGACTGAGGTGGACCGTGATAGGACATATAACTTATAATAGAGTGAGCAATACAGGCTGAGGTGGACCATGATAGAACATATAACTTATAATAGAGTGAGCAATACAGACTGAGGTGGACCGTGATAGGACATAACTTATAATAGAGTGAGCAATACAGGCTGAGGTGGACCGTGATAGAACATATAACTTATAATAGAGTGAGCAATACAGGCTGAGGTGGACCATGATAGGACATATAACTTATAATAGAGTGAGCAATACAAGGCTGAGGTGGACCGTGATAGGACATATAACTTATAATAGAGTGAGCAATACAGGCTGAGGTGGACCGTGATAGGACATATAACTTATAATAAAGTGAGCAATACAGGCTGAGGTGGACCGTGATAGGACATATAACTTATAATAAAGTGAGCAATACAAGGCTGAGGTGGACCGTGATAGGACATATAACTTATAATAGAGTGAGAAATACAGGCTGAGGTGGACCGTGATAGGACATATAACTTATAATAGAGTGAGCAATACAGGCTGAGGTGGACCGTGATAGGACATATAACTTATAATAGAGTGAGCAATACAGGCTGAGGTGGACCGTGATAGGACATATAACTTATAATAGAGTGAGCAATACAGACTGAGGTGGACCGTGATAGAACATATAACTTATAATAGAGTGAGCAATACAAGGCTGAGGTGGACCGTGATAGGACATATAACTTATAATAGAGTGAGCAATACAGACTGAGGTGGACCGTGATAGGACATATAACTTATAATAGAGTGAGCAATACAGGCTGAGGTGGACCGTGATAGGACATATAACTTATAATAGAGTGAGCAATACAGGCTGAGGTGGACCGTGATAGGACATATAACTTATAATAGAGTGAGCAATACAGACTGAGGTGGACCGTGATAGAACATATAACTTATAATAGAGTGAGCAATACAAGGCTGAGGTGGACCGTGATAGGACATATAACTTATAATAGAGTGAGCAATACAGACTGAGGTGGACCATGATAAGACATACAACTTATAATAGAGTGAGCAATACAGGCTGAGGTGGACCGTGATAGGACATATAACTTATAATAGAGTGAGCAATACAGACTGAGGTGGACCGTGATAGGACATATAACTTATAATAGAGTGAGCAATACAGGCTGAGGTGGACCGTGATAGGACATATAACTTATAATAGAGTGAGCAATACAGGCTGAGGTGGACCGTGATAGGACATATAACTTATAATAGAGTGAGCAATACAGACTGAGGTGGACCGTGATAGGACATATAACTTATAATAGAGTGAGCAATACAGACTGAGGTGGACCGTGATAGGACATATAACTTATAATAGAGTGAGAAATACAGGCTGAGGTGGACCGTGATAGGACATATAACTTATAATAGAGTGAGCAATACAGGCTGAGGTGGACCGTGATAGGACATATAACTTATAATAGAGTGAGCAATACAGACTGAGGTGGACCGTGATAGGACATATAACTTATAATAGAGTGAGCAATACAGGCTGAGGTGGACCGTGATAGGACATATAACTTATAATAGAGTGAGCAATACAGACTGAGGTGGACCGTGATAGGACATATAACTTATAATAGAGTGAGCAATACAGACTGAGGTGGACCGTGATAGGACATATAACTTATAATAGAGTGAGCAATACAGGCTGAGGTGGACCGTGATAGGACATATAACTTATAATAGTGAGCAATACAGACTGAGGTGGACCGTGATAGGACATATAACTTATAATAGAGTGAGCAATACAGGCTGAGGTGGACCGTGATAGGACATATAACTTATAATAGAGTGAGCAATACAGACTGAGGTGGACCGTGATAGGACATATAACTTATAATAGAGTGAGCAATACAGACTGAGGTGGACCATGATAGGACATATAACTTATAATAGAGTGAGCAATACAGACTGAGGATGACCGTGATAGGACATATAACTTATAATAGAGTGAGCAATACAGACTGAGGTGGACCATGATAGGACATATAACTTATAATAGAGTGAGCAATACAGACTGAGGTGGACCGTGATAGGACATATAACTTATAATAGAGTGAGCAATACAGACTGAGGTGGACCGTGATAGGACATATAACTTATAATAGAGTGAGCGATACAGGCTGAGGTGGACCGTGATAGGACATATAACTTATAATAGAGTGAGCAATACAGACTGAGGTGGACCGTGATAGGACATATAACTTATAATAGAGTGAGCAATACAGACTGAGGTGGACCATGATAGGACATATAACTTATAATAGAGTGAGCAATACAGACTGAGGTGAACCGTGATAGGACATATAACTTATAATAGAGTGAGCAATACAGACTGAGGTGGACCATGATAGGACATATAACTTATAATAGAGTGAGCAATACAGACTGAGGTGGACCGTGATAGGACATATAACTTATAATAGAGTGAGCAATACAGACTGAGGTGGACCGTGATAGGACATATAACTTATAATAGAGTGAGCAATACAGGCTGAGGTGGACCGTGATAGGACATATAACTTATAATAGAGTGAGCAATACAGGCTGAGGTGGACCGTGATAGGACATATAACTTATAATAAAGTGAGCAATACAGACTGAGGTGGACCGTGATAGGACATATAACTTATAATAGAGTGAGCAATACAGACTGAGGTGGACCGTGATAGGACATATAACTTATAATAGAGTGAGCAATACAGGCTGAGGTGGACCGTGATAGGACATATAACTTATAATAAAGTGAGCAATACAGACTGAGGTGGACCGTGATAGGACATATAACTTATAATAGAGTGAGCAATACAGGCTGAGGTGGACCGTGATAGAACATATAACTTATAATAGAGTGAGCAATACAGGCTGAGGTGGACCATGATAGGACATATAACTTATAATAGAGTGAGCAATACAGGCTGAGGTGGACCGTGATAGGACATATAACTTATAATAGAGTGAGCAATACAGGCTGAGGTGGACCGTGATAGGACATATAACTTATAATAGAGTGAGCAATACAGACTGAGGTGGACCATGATAGGACATATAACTTATAATAGAGTGAGCAATACAGACTGAGGTGGACCGTGCTAGGACATATAACTTATAATAGAGTGAGCAATACAGGCTGAGGTGGACCATGATAGAACATATAACTTATAATAGAGTGAGCAATACAGACTGAGGTGGACCGTGATAGGACATATAACTTATAATAGAGTGAGCAATACAGGCTGAGGTGGACCGTGATAGGACATATAACTTATAATAAAGTGAGCAATACAGGCTGAGGTGGACCGTGATAGGACATATAACTTATAATAAAGTGAGCAATACAGGCTGAGGTGGACCATGATAGGACATATAACTTATAATAAAGTGAGCAATACAGACTGAGGTGGACCGTGAAAGGACATATAACTTATAACTTATAATAGAGAATCCCAAGAATCAGTTATTCCTGTACTTGTCTGTAGCATAAACAGTTATTGTTTTTCATATTTACCTATCGTTATGAATGGTAATTCATTTATTTACAAGAAATGAATAAATGTTTCTTTTTGAATTTTTCAGATTCCCAGGGTTCAAAGAAGTTCGTCTTGTACCAGGTCGTCATGACATTGCTTTTGTTGAGTTTGAAAATGAGGTTCAGTCGGCTGCTGCTAAAGAAGCTTTACAAGGCTTCAAGATCACTCCCACAAACGCTATGAAGATCTCATTTGCCAAGAAGTAGACCGTTTAAATCTGGGTGTTCAATGTGTTTGCCATTATGATAGAGAAAAAGACAATTCAAAATCATGTTTTTAAAATTGTGAACATTAGTGTAAAAATATTTATTAGGTTTTTCAATTGTGTAAAAAAAAAAGTATGAAAAATGTGGTAAATTTAAGTGAATAAGAACAAGAGATGATTTTTTTGTGAGTTTATATTTTCTCCAATCCTTTTCTGAATTTCTCGTTGACTGTTTGATATACGGATTTAAGGTAATCAATTTTCATTTTTTAACAATACAAATATTTTAGACCAAACTTTGTCATGAATATTAAATTTATTGATAATTTTTTTTAATCTTTGATTAGATATTAAAAAATACTTTAGTGCTTTAAAGTTTGACATATATAAATTAAAAGAAATCTTCGATATTAAAAATGATTATGTGCTGTTAAGTGTGACATGTTTGTCACTCCTTGACCTTTCTTTTTATATTGTCTTGAACTATATAAACACCTTAAAAACCTCAACATCAGAGAAATCCATTTATTAGGTCACAACATCAACAACAAAAAATTATAGCATTATATTTTTTTCTCCATTTTATTAAGGTTAAAAACAAAATTTTACAAGACTGTTATATATTGTGCATAATATCAACTGAGTAGAAATTAAAAACAAAAATGTGACTTTAAATAAAAAAATTTAAAAGAATTGTGCATAATATCAACTGAGTAGAATTTTATTTTTTGAATTTGACTTTAGATAATAAAATTTAAAATTTAAACTGCAGGAAAGCCATGTAATAGATGATGAACCATTCATGTTGTGAACTATTGGTAGGTAAGAATGGTATATATTGTTATTGGCATTGCACTCGGCCAAATGTTGTTATTTACAGCATTGCACCCTACGTCAGTCGTGTTGTAGTAGGTCTCCGTCATCACCTTCTTATAACCACTGACATTGCACAAAGAGCTGTTATTATTTCATAGTAACTTTGTCAATAAATCATGTTCTGTCATGTCATATTACTTTATTTTATTTTGAACAGTATCGGTGGTGTAATGATTAGCATGCTATTAGCATGCTTGTCTCGAATGTGGTAGATCAGTGGTTAATTTAATCATATTGGTGGTGTAATGGTTAGCATGCTCGTCTGAATATGTAAGATCATTGGTTATTTTAACCGTATTGATGGTGTAATGGTTATCATGCTTGTCCCAAGTGTGGTAGGTCATTGGTTTGATCGCCCGTCATCCCGAGTGTGGTAGGTCATTGGTTTGATCGCCCGTCATCCCGAGTGTGGTAGGTCATTGGTTTGATCGCCCGTCAAACCAAAGACTATGAAAATTGGTATTTGCTGCTTCTCCACTAAGCACACACTGTTGAGTAAGAACAAAGACTGGTTGGCTTGGAATCAAGGATGTGTACATGTGGAGGGACATGTCTACCCACAAACAGTTGTTTCAGTGAGCTGCAAAATCCATCTAAATGTGTTGGTCTAATACAAAGCAGACATTACCATCATCTCCTCAATGTTATTTGTTCTTGCCTATTATATAGCTGAAAAATTGCTTATTTGCTCAAAATACAACAATCACTCAATAACTTAACAAAACTCCTTGTCAGGAATGTAGCATTCAAGAGATGCTTTGTTGCCAAGATCATAGGAGATCAGAGATCAATGAAAGCCATTCTAGCTGCTTCTCCATTAGGCATGAAGCATTAAAGAGATGCTTCCAGGTCTAGATCATGAGAGATCAGGGTCTGGTCAATGAGAATGAAATCTATTGGATTTTTGTTGAGACAGTTTGACACTTGTTGTTTTTCATCTTATCCTCTACATATTAGCTGCTTCTCCAGAATTCAGAAATGTTTCCTTGTTTGGATCATGGAAGATCAGATTATGATCAATGAAGACTAATTTATACTGTTTCGAGCCCTGGTCAGGTGAAACCGAAACTGATCTTAGTTGCATCTGCACTAAGCATGCAACAATAAGGGGGAAAGGACAAAGTCTGATTGGCTAGGAATCGGAATAATATGTCGGAGTGGGGCAATATGTCTACCTGCGGACTGTTTCAGTGAACTAACGCTATAAAAATCCAAATAAGCGAACATCATCAGTAACTCATCGAAATGTACCTTGTGCTCCCCATCATATAGCTGAAAAATGTCTCATTTGGTGTTAACAATCACTTAATCACTCTTGTGTTGATCGTGGGACATCAGGGTATGGTCAATGAGACATAGTTTATACTAGCTGCTTCTGTTTGCTATGTTGCATCAGTGTATGATCAATGAAGGAGGAAAACTACTAGCTGTTCCTTTTTGCAGCATGTCTGGTTTATGAGACAAATCTGTACTAACTGCTTCACTGTTGGACATGTAGCATGAGTAACCAACACAGTTATCCCCCTTTTTCATTCAAGTGTATCAGAGACGTATAAAATAATTATATGTCTTGAGTGCGAAAAAAAACTTTCCTACGGAATAGTAAAGGATCGATGAATATAGTATAAATGTGAATTAGTTTGGAACTGCAATATATAGATATTTTTGGAAAATATATTTATTTGTTGGAGCATTTGAAACCGAGGTAGAAGGTATAAAAGTGTCTCCGTTGATGGAGTGCCCAAGGGTCAGTCTTAGATCCTAGTTTATTTCTGTATTGTATAAACAATATTCTAGTTGGTCTAAGCTCCACCAGACGACACCATTGCATACATGACTATAAAATACACTATAGATGCACAACATCTACAACATGATCTCGACAAACTTTCAATACGGGAAGGAAAATAGCTTTTCATCCAGACAATGTCCTGTTTGTCACTCGAAATAAAAATTTGATTAAATTCAATTACACCGTCCATGGTCCTCCACTAGAGTAATTGGAAGAAGCCAAATATATTGGTCTAACAATCGGACAAGATTTAAAAAAGAAAAGCCATGTAAATAACGTCTGCACGAAGACCGATAAAACGCTTGGCTTTTTCCGTCTAAATCTAACATCAGTTCAACCTACGTAAAGGAACAAGCCTACAAAACTCTAGTTGGACCATCGCTTGAGTATTCTTGTTCTGCCTGGGACTCTTACAATAAAATAAAGGCAAAATTGATTAACTCTACATGGTCCAACAAAGGGCTACAAGATATGTCGCCAACAGACAGCGAAACATGTTTAGTATTTGTGACATATGAACACTTGAACTGGTACAGTCTTGAAGACGGGCGTAAAGATGCTCGACTTGTCATAATGTATAAAATAGCAAAGGAAAATGATGGACTTGAGACAATCCTGGAACATACACTCCTTGTCTTTCATTATCTCTCCTTGTAAGACTCAACAAAGAAAAGAATCGTTTTCCCTCATACCATATCTAATTGAAACTGGATGCAACAGCCCATAGTTATGAGTTGATCGCTTGAAACATTCGAAGTTGCTGTACATGTCTTAGTTTAAGTGAGTGAGAGATTGTTGTTTAGCGCCAATTCAGCAAATTTTCAGCGATATCATGGGGAGAACAAGTTAATTTTCAATGATGATGAGGTCCGTTTTGTTCTAGACCAACACGCCGAGTTGGATTTTTATAGTGCTAGCTCACTGAAACAACAGTCCGCGGGTAGACTAGACATGTCGCTCCACTCGGACACATTATTCTGATTTCGAGCCTGTCTTAGTTTAAACCTATCATATATATACAAAAAGACAAAATGGATAAGACACAAGTCACACAAACTTGTGAATTCTTCTTCGATTTAAAATATTAACTAGACATTTTATATGAACATGCACATTACAAAATAATAAATTACAATTATTAAATGAAATTTTAGTATTGAAAACAAAAGAAACACGAAAAAGATAGAAAACCATATTGACTAGGGTTAATATCAATGTCCTGTCACTAGGTTTGATTTGGTTTATGGTGTTTAATGCCACTTTCAACAATATTTCAGTTATATCGTTGCGGTCAGTTTTATTGGTGGAGAAAACCACCGACCTGTCGCAAGTCACTGACAAGCTTTATCACATAATATTGTATCGCATATATCTCGCCATGAACGGAGTTCGAACTCACAACGTTAGTGGTGATAGGCACTGATTGCACACTTAGTTGAAAATCCAACTATCATACGACCACGACGGTCCCTGTCACTTTAGGAAACAAAGGTCTATGCTAACAATGGACAAATAAAACAAAAAAATGAATTTACTTATTTTAATGACAATAATGACAACATCATATAAAAGTATTTATCTAATTTGTTTCAGTAAAAACTACACAATCTATCAAAAACTAATAATGAAAATATGATAGAGTAGATCATGTGGCTTGTCACATGTTTAAAGTAAAATATTGTCACATGATCCAAGGAAGGCAATATAAATACAACTATATTGGTAAAACAATATGAATGAAGTGAAATGGATTATTATATACATGTGTATATATAATTTCATAAGGAAATAGGATTTCAAAATTTGCTACACTGATAGCATGAAAAAAGGTTCCAGTTTTGACAAAATTTACATTTGGTTAAGAAATAAATTACACATTGAGATAGTAAAATATTGATGAAAGTATTTACAAGTGGTTTTCAAAATTTCAGACATGTCTATTCTTAAATTAATGTGTGTTGTTAATTGTTTTTAATTCTTTGATGAGCAATTTAAAATTAAGTATTGAAATATTTGTTTCTTAAGCAAAATTTGAATGCAAAAAATAAGATCGTCTTTTACTGTATCAATTCATATGGGGAATAAAGATAAACGTGATTAACTTTCTAAGATGAGATATTAAAAGTATTTTGTTTTTAGAAAAATCATTTTTCCAACTTACCTTTGATTAAATGTTATTTTTGTTGTTGCAATATAATTTTACCAAACATTGTTCAATAATTAACACTAATTACATCCTTATAGATATTCTAGACATTCTTACATCTCTTCTTAAAACATAATTGTTTTAGCCTAACCCAAGCCATGACCTGAATTTCCAGTGCTATATGTTATGGTTTTTCTTGTGCTTCAGTTGTGTGAGGTGAAAGATGGTTGTTCGTTTTGTTGATATTAGTAAAATTGTTGACCATCACTGTTTAAACTTTCTTTTCATTATTTCAAATAAAAAGCCAAATTAATTTTAATCAACTCTGAAAACTGGAACCTGAATTCCTCTTAATATCAGAAAACAGATGAAAACAATTCAGGGGAGACAACATACAGAAATATAAAACAAGGTCAGAATCTGTCACCTTGTTTTAGTAGTTTCACTGCACCAATATCATTACACTTTCTGAACTATAAGTCTTTGAGGACTTTAAGTATAAATTGGACTTTAAGTATAAATATAAATATGTGGAGTGTAGGTCTAATTGGACTATATGTCTAATTAGCAAATTCTCCAAAGTTTCTCGGTTAAATATAAAATGCCTCAAATATAGTCAAAAAATTATGATAAATTATAAAAAAAAAAAAAAATTTTAAAGCAGAATTAATACAAAATAACAAAACTACAATATTGCACAGGAAAAAAAACCATACAGACCTTCTCAGATTATTACCAATGTATATGTATATTGCTGATGTTTATTGGTTTTTTTTAAAAGGTGTTACATAATTGCATTGATTAACATGATTCAACAAAAATCATGAAACTGTATCCCCAAAAATAAACAAAAAATACAACAAACATCTAATTTTAATTAAATTGTGTGTAAATATGATTATTTCTTTTATGTCTTTTACACCCCTTGTATTAGAGATGAGAATTCTGAGACACAATTCCATTCAATAAACAATGTCTATATACAAAACATGTAAATACATCATAGATAAATATACATGTATTTAACAACTAAAGTAAATTTGAATTCATCTATTAATATAAAAAAATACACATTGATAATAATAAAAAATCAGCTTTTCAAATTATAATTTGAATATAAAATGATATGGCACTGCCACATAAACAGCACACATGACATGTTTTATAAACTAAAATGTTACTACCTAAGTGAAATTATACAACCTTTACAAAACACATTCAGATGATACACAACTCACATTAACATCCCCCTTTTTTTCCCTACACACATAAAAGGCTGTGTCTACTTGCCATAATATCTCTATTTAAATTTAGTTAGCCAGAAGCATGACAAAAGTAATGTGGACTGGATACTCATATTAGAAACCCATCCCTCCCCCACATTTTCTCCACACACACAAAAGGCTGTATCTATTTGTAATGATATATTTATCAAAGTTAGTTATTTTTTTTTGTAATTTCTCACCTGAAGAAAGTAATGACAAAAGCTCTCATGGTATTTGGCCAGGTGGGTTAATAAATCAACGGCTCAGAACCATTAATTTGGTAAAATTTTGATTAAATATCTTGATGGGTGTTATACTCCAACCATGGAAGGATTATATTTTGAAATGGTGAATTATGTATTTTCTATGAAAATCTTGGTTTATAGAATATTGGTACGTTCCAGTAATACAAATGTTTTATTATGTCATCTTTGGGTAAAAAGCTTGTCTAAAACATACAGCCTTTTATCAATGTTGATATGAGAGGGTAAACAAAAAATTCACTAAAAAAACCAATAACAGGATACTAAATTCTCTAAAAAAGATATTTTTTTAAATTATAACAACTTGTGTACACAATTTAAACTAAAAAAACATTGTGATATTCTATTCAACCTTTATACATTTTTTTTGTATTATTATTTTTCTTATAGAAAAGCACTAACACTACAAAAAAAAAGAACACAACAATTGACACAATTATCATACAAAATCTGACACATACAAGTTTAAAAAAAAACAATAATGTCATGAGTATAAAAATCAGATCTGTGTTATAGCAGCTGATCAACATTGTAATTAAGGGTATGGTGTTTAACGCCACTTTCAACAATATTTCAGCTATATCGTGGCAGTCAGTCTTATTAGTGGAGGAAAACGGAGTACCCAGAGAAAACCACCGATCTGTCACAAGTCACTGACAAACTCTATTACATAATGTTGTATCGAGTACACCTCGCCTGACTGAACAGGATTCGAACTCACAACTTTAGTGGTGATTGGTACTGATTGCACAGATAGTTGTAAATCCAACTAACATACAATCACGACCACGACAGCCCCTCATTGTAATTAGAGCTTATGTTCAGTAGAACCTTTTCGTATCCAAGTTAACAGGACAGAAAATTAATAAGTAAATTAGCCCTGTTCTACATTCTCTATGATGTTAGACAGAATCCACTACAACAGATCCATAATTTTACTTCAAGTCATGAAGGGAGACAACTTATCTCAGTTTGAAATTATGAGGTTAAATTCCATCTTTGGACAAACATATAAAACTAGAGGCTCAGCCCACTGAGCCTGTGTCGCTCACCTTTCATTCTGCTTTGAGGAAACTTAATACACAGCCTTCCATACATGTAGATACTTCCTACCAAGTTTCGGTTCATTTGGCTAGGCAGTTTCAGAGGAGAAGATTTTTTAGATATCGACCAATCAGAAACAAGAATTGCCTGTGGTGGCCATGTTTGTTAACCGATCAGGACGAAATGAGCAATCTTCATAGAGGACATTCCATAGATGCTTCCTGTCATGTTTTGGTTAACTAACAAACGACGGATGCCAAGTGATGCCAAAAGCCCACATTGCCTTTGGCAAGGTGAGCTAAAAAGAATATTAAAATGTGAATACCTATATTATAAACCTGTTACACTATATCAGCATTAGTTAATTTCTAAGGGAGATAATGGCAAGTGTTGTCTTTCTTTTAACAGTTTAATGCAAGAGTTATCTCCCTTTTAACAGCTTACTACAATGGAGAAGTTTTTTAGAAATGAACCAATCAGAAACAAGAATTGCCTGTGACGGCCATGTTTGTTAACGGATCGGGATGAAATGAGCAATCTTTATAGACGACCTTCCATAGATGCTTCCTACCAAGTTTGGTTCATTTGGCCAAGCGGTTTCGTCAGAGAAGATTTTTAATAATCGGCCAATCAGAAACAAGAATTGCCTGTGGCGGCCATGTTTGTTAATGGATCGAGATGAAATGAGCACTCTTTATAGAGGACCTTCCATAGATGCTTCCTACCAAGTTTCGGTTCATTTGGCCAAGCGGTTTCGGAGGAGAAGATTTAAAAAAAATCGGCCAATCAGAAACAAGAATTGCCTGTGGCGGCCATGTTTGTTAATAGATAGGGACAAAATGAGCAATCTTTAGAGAGGACCTTCCATAGATTCTTCCTACCAAGCTTCAGTTCATTTGGCCGAGAGGTTTCAGAGGAGAAGATTAAAATGAGAAAAGTTAATGGACGACGGATGACAGACGCCAAGTGATGGCAAAAGCTCACATTGCCTTTGGCAAGGTGAGCTAAAAAGCAGGTGAAATATAACAACAAATTGTACTATCACATACTTTAAACATTATTTAATTAATTGAAGAGGAATTCAAAAGGTTGGGCATCACCATTCCTCCTACTTTCTTTTGCCAAATTGTCAAAATTGACGCAGAAAATATCTTTTTTTTTAAGAGGAATTCAAAAGGTCGGGATCACAATACCCGCTACATTCTTTTGCCTAATTGTCAAAATTGATGCAGAAAATATCTTTTTTTTTAAGAGGAATTGAAAAGGTCGGGATCACAATACCTCTACTTTCTTTTGCCAAATTGTCAAAATTGACGCAGAAAATATCAGTTTTCTTTAAGAGAAATTCAAAAAGTCGGGATCACAATACACCTACTTTCTTTTGCCAAATTGTCAAATTTAACGCAGAAAATATCGCTGCTTTCTTAAGAGGAATTCAAAAGGTCGGGATCACAATACCCCTACTTTCTTTTACCAAATTGTCAAAATTGACGCAGAAAATATCAGTTTTTTTAAGAGGAATTAAAATGGTCGGGATCACAATACTCCTACTTTCTTTTGCCAAATTGTCAAAATTGAAGCAGAAAATATCAGGTTTTTTTAAGAGGAATTCAAAGGATTGTGATCACTATACCCATACTTTCTCTAGCCAAATTGTCACAAATTAACGCAGAAAATATCACTGTTAATTTTTAAGAACTATTTATCATAATTATCTTAATTAAACATTATGCTATGCTAAAACAAAATCTTAATGACATAATTATTACTCTCAAATCTTTATGATATCCAATAAATTTAGTTGTTCATACATTTATGAATTTACAAAATGTACCATTCTTATAATAATAAAAAGTCACAAATCATCTTAATTCAATATGAATTTAATTAGCACAAAACATGAAATAAAAAATATATAAATGTTTTTAAAAAAATGGAATGCATCATTTACAATGAGACAAATGTGCTATGATGAATATTTTGGTGTAGCACCTTAAAGGCAGGTAAACATCCTTCATATATTTTTTTATGTTTTTCAATATGATTTCTAGGTATATACAATCACAGTGTGTGTGATCAATGTCGTGAAATAATGATATCAGCAATCTATCTATATGATTTCTCTTTATCTGTAATTTGGACATTTTTCCTTGATCTCATTGAGTGTTATTGTCAGATTATGACGTCACAGATAAAAATCATAACGTTAGCTTTGAATGCTTACACAGTGATATTGTCAGTATCAATGACTCTGATACTGAAAATTATCTGTCAATGTGACGTCGAACACATTTTGATGTTACCGATTAAAATCGTAACGTTAGTTTTGAAAGTTTTCACATACATTATCACTAGTACGACAGTTCGTCTTATTGGACTCGCTACGATACTAATGATACTGCTGTCATTGTACATTTATCGTCAAATTGGACATTTTCCCTTTGATATGTGCCGCCAATAAAGTCTGGATCACTGAACTGAGAAAAATATTTGGTCAGTTCGTAACTCGCATGTGCAAGTTTATTGGTCAATCTGACATAAAACACATAATGATGACACCAATAATGTCAGTTCTGAAGGCCTTGACAGACATTACCACAAATATCCAGCTCCTCCTATCGGACTCGCTGAGATATTAGCAATAATGTCTGTCTCGACCTTTAAAATTGCTGTTATTCTATATATAGTTGTCATTTTAAGTAATTGTAATCAATTCATTATTTTCTGACAAGATGAGAATATAATATGATAGTATATATATAACAATTGTGCTTAAAACTTTTTTTCGGGGACAAATATTTGTATTCAAACACAGGTATTTTCAATGATACATAAATATGTTTTTACCAGTTTATCAAGAAAGTGGAGATTTCCTGCACCAGTTGTAAAAATTGATAAAAAAATACATTGTGTTTTGTAATTAAAAATCAAGGTCAAATATATGTTTGTAATCCGACTACATCAACATAGTGTATAAAATGACAGAAATGATTAGTAAAACGTTTACAAGACTACCACTAGCAACGAATCTAGCCTGCACCTAAACGCTACATCTATTAACATTTTTTTTCGCCACACTAATTTAGAATATAAAAATTTAAAGCTTTAATTCCATATATCAAGACACAAAGTCAAAGCTTTAAGATATTAAAACACATGAGCATGTTGAGGTTTCCAAGAAAAAAGGAACAAACTTATATTTTTGTCAATTTCTTCGAAATTTTCTGCTTTTTAGGTGCTGTGTTTGCTACCCAATAAGATCACCCTGTTTTAAATGGTATGTTAAAAAAGTGCATGTATACATTTTTTTTTATACATAATTATTGGGTATTGTAAAAAAAAATATATATGATGCATTGTATTTTACAAACTAGAGGCTCAGGTGAGCCTGTATCGCTCACCTGACATAAATAAGTCCTCTTAAGAATGTCTGCATGCCGAATACATCTAAGTTACTATTCAAATCCCATACTGCCATAGGGTTCTATGTTAAAACTATGTCTGCTCATGGCAGCCATCTTGGATGGAGGTCGTGGTCACCGGACACAATTTTGAAAGTATACTACCCAAGGACTATCCATGCCATGTTTGCTTTAAATTGGCTGACTGGTTTCAGAAGAGAGGACTTTTAAACAATTTTCCCATAGGGTCCTATGTTAAAACTATGTCTGCTGATGGCGGCCATTTTGAATCGAGATCGGGATCACTGAACACAATTTTGGAAGTTGACCACCTAAGGACCATCGATGACATGTTTGCTATATTGGCTTACTGGTTTCAGAGGAGAAGATTTTAAAACATTTTTTCCCATAGGGTCCTATGTTAAAACTACAGTATGTCCGCTGAAGGCGGCCATCTTGGATGGAGGTCAGGGTCACTGGACACAATTTTGAAAATTGACCACTTAAGGACCATCCATGCCATGTTTGCTTTAAATTGGCTTACTGGTTTCAGAGAAGAAGATTTTTAAACATATTTCCCATAGGGTCCTATGTTAAAACTATGTCCACTGATGGTGGCCATCTTGGATGGAGTTTTGGGTCACTGGATATAATTTTGAAAGTTGACCATTTAAGGACCATTCATGCCATGTTTGCTTTAAATTGGCTTACTGATTTCAGAGGAAATTTTTTTTTAAACATTTTTCCCATAGGGTCCTATGTTAAAAATATGTTTGCTGATGGCGGCCATCTTAGATGGAGGTCGGGGTCACAGGACATAATTTTGAAAGTTGACCACCTAAGGACCATTCATGCCATGTTTGCTTTAAACTGACTTACTGGTTTCAGAGGAGAAGACTTTTAAACATTTTTTCCATAGGGTCCTATGTTAAAATTAAGTCGAGTCATGGTGGCCATCTTGAATTTCCGATCAGCAAACGATTCACAAATTTAGTACAGGACCACCCAATGATCATTCCTGCAAAGCCACAATTCAATTGGCTTAGTGGTTTCTAACAAGAAGATTTTTAAAATTTCGACCAATCAGAACACATTATGGGCCCTGGCAGCCATGTTGGATTTCCGATCAGCACCAAAAACACAAATCTTGTATATGACCATCCAATGAACATTTCCGCCAAGTTTGGTTCAAATCTTTTTGTGGTTTCAGAAAAAAAAGATGAAAATGTGAAATTCCCATAGGGTCCAATGTTAAACTAAGTCGAGTCATGGTGGCCATCTTGAATTTCCGATCGGCAAACGATTCACAAGTTTAGTACAGGACCACCCAATGATCATTCCTGCAAAGTCACAATTCAATTGGCTTAGTGGTTTCTAACAAGAAGATTTTTAAAATTTCGACCAATCAGAACACATTATGGGCCCTGGCAGCCATGTTGGATTTCCGATCAGCACCAAAAACAAAAATCTTGTATATGACCATCCAATGAACATTTCTGCCAAGTTTGATTCAAATCTGTTTTGTGGTTTCAGAAAAAAAGATGAAAATGTGAAATTCCCATAGGGTCCAATGTTTATTACAGGACCACCCAATGATCATTCCTGCAAAGTCACAATTCAATTGGCTTAGTGGTTTCTAACAAGAAGATTTTTAAAATTTCGACCAATCAGAACACATTATGGGCCCTGGCAGCCATGTTGGATTTCCGATCAGCACCAAAAACAAAAATCTTGTATATGACCATCCAATGAACATTTCTGCCAAGTTTGATTCAAATCTGTTTTGTGGTTTCAGAAAAAAAGATGAAAATGTGAAATTCCCATAGGGTCCAATGTTTAGTACAGGACCACCCAATGATCATTCCTGCAAAGTCACAATTCAATTGACTTAGTGGTTTCTGACAAGAAGATTTTTAAAATTTCAGCCAATGAGAACACATTATGGACCCTGGCAGCCATGTTGGATTTCAAATCAGCACCAAAACACAAATCTGGTAGAGGACCATCCAGTGAACATTTCTGGCAAGTTTGGTTGAAATCTGTTCAGCGGTTTCAGAGAAGAAGATTTAAATGTGAAAAGCTAACGGACGGACGACGGACGCTTACCCATGACAAAAGCTCACATGGCCTATGGCCAGGTGAGCTAAAAAGGATAACTTTACTTATTATCACCGACAGATATATCTTATATGGTTTAAATGTATTCGGACAAAATTTGGTCAATGATCAATCTATAACTGATGCACACTGGGAAAATTCTATAAACAAATTTACAAATTAGATTTTAATTGAATATCTGTAAGGGGAGATAAATCAGCATATATAAGGGGAGATAACTCAGAATACCAAAACCTTTTTCTCACTTATCAAGGACTAGAATTAAAGATTGTCACATTGTTATAATCACCAAGTATAGCTAGATTGTCAAAGTACAATACAAATAGATCACAGGAAAATCCTATTATTATGCTTTTTTAAAGAAAAAGAAAATTTAGAGCGGTTCTTCAAAGTGAGATTTGTTGATAAAAAGATTTTGAAAGTAATTTGATATACCTATATACAGTAATGATTTTAAAAGATAGCTCCGCTTGATAATTGAATAGTAGAGGGTAAACAAAGCATGTCATGATATATCATGTATTAAGAAATTCATACATTCCTCAGAAATCTTGGCAAATGAATTGGTGATTCTTGAGTGACATTTTAACAGTTTAACTGTTGTACAAATTAGCATATGGTCCACGTGTTGGGTACGGTGACTTCTCTTGGCTCCTGGCCATCTCGTACACGACATCATCATCGTTGTTGGCCATATGTGGTGGTCGTCTCAACTTGTGAATTAAAGCTGATGTCAAGAAAATGGCCACCAAAAGAATCTGAAAATATAACACAAAAAAATAAAAGGTTATTTTTCAACATCCATGTTTCATCCTCTCTACCCCCAAATACTTTGTGATGAAATATTCTAATGCTTTCTGGGGCCGTGGTCATGATCGTATGGTAGTTATTTACAACTACCTGTGCAGTCAGTACCTATTACAACTAAAGTTGTGAGCCCGAGCACCGTTCATGGCAAGGTGTACTTGATACAACAATATGTGATAAAGTTTGTCAGTGACTTGCGACAGGTCGATGGTTTTCTCCGGATACTCCGGTTTCCTCCAACAATAAAACTGACTGCCAGGACATAACTGAAATATTGTTGAAAGTGGCGTAAAACTCCATAAATCAACCAACCGACCATCTAACATTTCAGCCTCCCCCCAAAATACTTTTTGATAAAATCTTCTCAGTAAAAAAGCACAATAACTTGTGTAGTAATACAATTCACATCTATCCATTCATAAGTGCCTAACACCACTAAAATTGTGAATTTCAGTCTAAACTGTGGCAAGGTATACTCAATACAACATTATGTGATAAAGTTTGTCAGTGACTTGGTCACATATTCAAGATCGATGATGTTTCTACATTCTAGGACTAAATTCTGTCATTGATTTAAGAAATGATTTATATCATCATATGGTTCTTGACAGAAAATGATTCCACAGTAAATTAACTTACCACAAGAACAGTGATTGACAGAGCTATTCCTAAAATTGATAAAATGTTCTTGTCCAGGAACTGTACAATAGCGACTTTACAAGGCTGAAATATAAATCACCACTTTAGAAAGTCATCTTGATATATAAGAACTAGGAACTTTACTATGGTTGATACTCTACAAGTACGTACAAGGCTAAAATGGCATATATTGTTAGCACTTTCTGGGATTTAGCCAGGATTTTGAGACCATTAGACACTTTTGCGGAACAGATTTTTTTTGGATTAATTATGAATAAACAAGAATATAATCAGTTACGTTGCCTTATTGGTTAGTAATGGAGATTGAAAACCTCCTAGGATGGGAACATACTCTGCAAATTAGCAACCAACTGATAAAACATAACATTGCCACTATTTTGGTCTCAATACCACACAAATTGTAATACCCCCCCCCCCCCCCTTGAAATATTACTGTGCTTTGGTCTAATACCACACAAATTGTAGTAACCCCCTCCCCCATCTTTTTTGAAATGTTACTGTGCTTTGGTCTAATACCACAACAATTGTCATAACTCAAATTTGTGTAGTCTTCAGCAGAATTTTTTTTTCTGCCAGTTTGCCCAATGGTCCAACTTCTATCTAGATTCTTTATAGGAAATCAGTATAGAACAATCATCAAAAACTGAAGCAAGTTGTAAAATAAATAATTATTTCTCAGACCTCATAATCAAATTGCAGCAATTGAAATAAAAATACTGTAGTTATTTTTTTTTAATTGCAGACACGTGTCTGTTTGTAAATAGTTCTATAAATAGAACCCAATTGTTACCCAGATGCTGATCAATATATAAAAAAACTTATGCGTCCTCGTGCAGTGCATTTCAACGTATTGAATGGCCAACCTTTGCATATAAATGACCATATTAAATATGAGAACTAAGATTTCATTTCACAGAAATGAGAATAAATACATCAAAAGTTTGTTTGGTTAAATGTAGCTTCAGTGGATTGCGAACTCCTGTTGATCGCGCCATTTTTTTTCTAGTTTCTTCAAAGGACGTGTATGCACGTCCTTGGTTTCTTTAATCAAAGTTTATAACTTTTCGAGAAAATCACTTTCAAAATACCTAATGGATACGATAGATTTCAATAAACATGATATCGACATTTTCATAAATTTGGTAAAAATAGTTCGCTATGGCAGACATTGCAGAGACGAATTGTGCAATGAATGACGATTACTATTTTGACGGCAACTTTCCCAATGCGAAATTGCGCCCATATGATGATTGCAAAAATATGTCCACTTTAAATACATACTGTGGCATTTTGAGTACATGTCATAACTATAAAAAAATTATTATCGTTGATTGAATTCTTTGTCCAGGTAAATCAAGCCGGGTGAGATCAAAGATTACGCAATCAAAACAAAAAATCTATAATCCGTTGATTGGCTTGTAACATGTAATATAATTGTCATTATCAGTGACTAATTAGTTTTAATCAGCAATTGAAAACGGGAAATACTTGTCACTTTCGAAAATCAATCGTCAATGACGAAAGTGACGAGCGCTAGCTAAATCACTGACTTTATTTTCAACGATAATTTGTGAATTTTATGACTTAAATACCATAAGACTATTACCGTTATCATTTCTATCAGATATACATGTAGTCATGATCATCATCTATTTATCAAGCGGGGCCGTCGTGGCCGTTATCGTATGGTAGTTTGACTCACAACTACCTATGCAATCAGTGCCTATCACCACTGATGTTGTGAGTTCGAATCTCGATCAGGGCAGGTGTACAATATTATGTGATAAAGTTTGTCAGTGACTTGCGACAGGTCTGTGGTTTTCTCCGGGTCCTCCAATTTCCTCCACCAATAAAACTGAACACAACAAAATAACTGAAATATTGTTGAAAGTGGTGTTAAACACCATTAAACAAACAAAGCTATTTATCAAGCAATAGCTAACAAAATGTCTTTAGTGTAAATAAAGTCAAGGACAAAATTCTAATACAACAATAATGCAATAAAAATGTCAAAAAAACAATAGAATAACAAAGACAGGTACCTTGTAATCTAAAATTATAGTAAAATTTCTCCTTTAAAGTACAAACACACCTGACAGTGAACTAGGCATGAATTTGTACATTGATCAAATATTAGATATTATTAATTATCGGTAACGATTGTTTACCTTAAACATAAAGACCACCCTACACCGCACCCATCCCCACCTCCTTGACCAACCTACCTTCCAAAGTTTTCTCGGAGTGCATTAGACAAGATTAGTACTTACTGTTTGATACAAATATGGGTTTATTGGACGATCATTTTCATTTACATTAACATCTTGGTAGATTTTGCAGTACTGGTAACTAGATGGTTGGTTTTCATAAATATGTGAATTTTTACAGCAACTCAATGGTACACTATTCTTTCCTATTTTGTCACTTATGCTTGGGTCTGTGTTTTCTGTGATAATTGTGGTGATCCAATTAGACTCTAAGTAATCAGTGTAACTGACACCACCACAGCAACGCAACTACAAACACAAAGGGGAGATAATTACATAAAACTTGTTTAATCCCACCACTTTTTATTGAAGTGCCTGTTCCAAGCCAGCTGTTATCTATTTGCGTGTCAGAGGTATCATTTTTTCCTCTTTCTACGATTTTTCTATTGGATCATTGTGGTATTCTTTGTGTTTTCCATGTTATTTCTAATACATTATTATTGTAACAAGGTATATGGCTACCTTCATCTGAGGAATATTATGTCCATTTTATATCTTTTAAGACTTCTTCAAATGAAAAGTCCTTAAGATTCAAAATTGTTTGTTATAAATTAACAGCTCTTTTATATCTTTATGTTGACATTAGTTTTCATCTACGGTTTTTACTTCCAAAATAACATGAGCCGGCCATTGATATGTCATATCATAATCTAAATAATTAAAGTACATGTAACCTATGTTTTTTTCTCTCCTATTCTTAGTGCGTCAAACAAGTTGGTTAAATTTTCATAATATTTTTAATCACCACGGTGGTTAAATTTCTACATGAGAGAGTGAGTGATTGTTGTTTAATGCCAATTCAACAAACTTTCAGCCATATCATGGCGAGAACAAGTTGATTAGCAATGAGATGATCATGAGGTCCGCTTTGTTCTAGAACAATATGCTGAGTTGGATTTTTATAGTGCTAGCTCACTGAAACAACAGTCCGTGGGTGGACATGTTGCTCCACTCGGACACATTATTCTGATTCTGAGCCAACCAGTCTTTGCTCTTTCTTCTTAAAGCTGTGTGCTTAGCGGAGATGCAACTAATACCAATTTTAGAGTCTTTGGTTTGACCCGGCAGGGGCTCGAACCCATGATCTACCGCACTCGAGGTGAGCACGCTACACACCGATGCAGTCAATTTCTACATGAGCATTCTTGCTAATTTTCTTTCAACGATCATTAACGAATGAAATTAACAACTTAAAAATATATTTGACATTTTGATCATAGGAGAACCAGATTCTCCATCTGTTACCAGTGGATTACATTATTTCTCCACTCCCGATAGCTAAATTTTCAAATTTCAAAGCTTTCACTAAACCTTAAGCTTTAAAATTTGAAAATCTATCTAGATCTGAGGAGAAATATCGCAATCCACTGGTACCAGAAAGAGAATCTATATTTACATTTTTAATTTTTATGTCAACATTGTCCTTTTACTTCCAAATTAACTCAGCCGGATTTGTCATACAAAAATCTAACTAATTAAAGCTAATCTAGAA
This sequence comes from Bathymodiolus brooksi, assembly GCA_963680875.1. NCBI lineage: Eukaryota > Metazoa > Mollusca > Bivalvia > Mytilida > Modiolidae > Bathymodiolus > Bathymodiolus brooksi. The sequence continues at coordinate 72,857,065 of OY804585.1, read as the reverse complement.
ATTGTTTTACATTTGGTATCATTATTTTCAGAAAAAAAATATCCTTGGTGTAAATTCAAATATTATGACAATTAGAACATTTTGTTAAATGATAACACAGGGATGATTCTGGATAGAAAATAAAATAACTGAAAATCAATGAAAATAGTTATAACCATCTACACCCACTTTCAAAAAGGTCATTTTTGACTTGTTCTGACGGTGTCCTGCAATTTTCTGAATTTCTTTTTCACAGAAAAATAGCTGAAATCAGTTAAATAACTGAACAAAATAATTCCTGACAACAAAACCTTATTTACGCTTCATAATTTTCCAATTTCTAACGACAATTATTTATTCATCATAGTTTTTAATGTGCTTTGAAAATATACCTCTTTCTGCATGTAATTAAACGCTCTGGTGACTCCAAGATTAGAACCATAATCTTTTTTCACAGTTTCTGATAGTAAATTAGAGATCTGTATGCTGTTCTTTATCTGAAATCAATACATAAAATGTCTATTCAATATGCATTATAATAATTAAGCCATGCACATCAATTTGCCATAAAAAATTGTAAAAATGAAGCAGATCTCTACAATAAATATTTATTTGGTTCTTTCATAAATGTGGTTTATATTTCTTAAAATGTTAAAAATGAAGAAAAGAAAAAACATGCAATGCAGTCTACCCTGCTTTAGTGATCACCTCTATTAACAATATTTTGTATTTTATGTATACGACCTTAATTTTCACAGTACATTTCATATCAATTAAACCTGTATTAAGTGACCACCTGTCTTATGTGACCATATTTCACTGTTCCATTGCAAGGTCACATGAGACAGGTTTGACTGTAGTGTATGTCTATGAGTCATACATAATAACATTGAAAACTACAATGATTAGGAAATATATAATTGGGAGTGCTCATAAAAATCATTTATTTTGATTTCAAGTGCTTCTAAATTGCCACTTCAAATTTCACAGAACATTTCAACATTATTTTATTATAGCTCAAAATAAACCTGCAACGAACATGTTGGGAATAAATTCAAAGGAAGCAAAATGAATCAAATTCTATTTTAAAGTTAACTTTTCTATTATGTATATATCACGATGTGTCAGTAAAATAAAAATTTTAACTGCCTGATCTTAAAATAATATATGAAGCAAAAGATCAAATACATGTAGAACTTATTCAAATTCTGATTTTGATCAATATACAAGTTTGCTTTTCTGTTCATATTACAATTATTATAAGTCGGCAAAATTAAAATTTCAAACAATATAAATCTATGAAGCAAAAATAAAAATAAAAATTCTTTTTTCTGGATTTGACCCTGCCACTATAAGAAAACTGTTTCTAATATATACATGTACCTGTACTCTGTACACATAGCAATAGATAGCTCCACCCAGTAACACTCCTGTCACACACACCAGACATATCAGATACTGAAAAACAAATGACATAAATATAATTCATATGGTACAAAAATAAGAATATCATATTGAAATCAACATTTTAACAAATGAACCATGGCCAGTTTTCTGGGATAAACAAACTTATAAGAAGCACCTAAAAGTAGTCATGAATTTAAATTACTTAAACCATTGTTTACAGATATAGGGTCAGACAGACATCCTGTAATTGGTCAGTACTGGATTTGGTATAAAAAGATGAAAATTTAATAAGATGCCATTATAAATTCATAGAAATCAAGAGATACAAACTGTAATTGCAACTAGTCTAGGTGAGTCATGGACTCATCATTTGTAACAAAAACAATATCACAGAATGTACTAGTGGGACTTGTGACTTTTTGGTTGGGAGGCATCAACATTTTATCATACAAGGATCTCTGACATCCATCTAAAGATAGCTTCCACAACAATAATTTACAATATACATTTTTGTACATGTATACTTAGTTCTAAAATGAGATTACCCTTTTTTGTGATTCATAAAATACATCTGAAAAAAATCTAATATTATTCTTCATTTAATTTTCTTGCTAAAAAAATGGACACTATTTGTTTCCTTTCATCAAATATTTCATCGCCACCAGATAATACTATTATGAGTTCAAGGTTCATAATTTAGCATTGTTTATCATTATGTATACCAAAGACTAACAGGGATACACCTACATTTTCAGGGTTTCTGCTACAATTTACAAGCACAGGACAACTGTCTAATATAAGACAATTTCTATCAGTCAATTTGTCCTAAGTAATTTTATGCTATCAGACAGACAAATTGAGGATCACAAAGTGATCCAAACTTAGGGGGGTGTACATACTAAGGCCTGGTACATTGTATTTGTTAAATTTAGAATTACCATTATGATATTTCATCATTTTGGTCAAGCAGCTCTATATATGCCAATGATACAAACTCTAGTGTGAATAATTCTGTTAATTGTCACGTCGAAAGTAAACAATTTTTCAGCTACATGTACATTGTAATATCTTGGCGAAAACAAGTCACTTGTTTGATGAAATGATGATAAGGTCTGTTTAGTACTAGATTAACAATGAGTTAGATTTTACAGGAATAAAGCTCAGATGAGCCCCCTAAATTAACAATTTTTAATAGCCCAGAAAAAAATTTCGGGGTCCAGCATATGACTTTGGAACACCACGTTTAATCTATACTTTTAATTGATAATTACCATTATTAGAGCCCATCTTCTTGGTCGAGCAGCTCCGTATATGCCAATGATACCAAATATCAACAGGGCCACGCCCACCACGATGATAACATGTACTATGACTAAGACTGTTTTCAGTTCATCTGATGCCTGTACATACTGGTTGATAAAGAAATCTAGCAAGACCCACAAACAAAATCCAAAAATACCTCCTCCAAATAACTGAAAAAAATAGAACATATTTATGTACCGGGGTACCTCTAATATGGCTGAGCTGGGTACATTATACATGTACATTTTTCATGGCATGTTCTACATTTAAAAATAAAGAGTCCCAATCTTATAAGCCTCTTTCACCAAAGGTCGTCCTCTTACAATATATCAGGCCAGATTTCAGGGTTAGGGTTATGGTGATTAATGCCACTTTCAGCAATATTTCAGTTATATCACTGCGGTCAGCAGTACCTGTTGGAAGTCAATGATACAGTTTGTTACTCAGTGACTTGCAGCAGGTCAGTTGTTTTCTCTGGTTTTCTCCACCAATAACACTGACCACCACAATATAACTGAAATATTGACATTGTTGAAACATTCCAATACCATAACCCTAACCCCTATTTCTCTATAATTGTCAAGTCATGGTTTATTGAAAATAAAGATGCATGTATATATACTGGTAATATAGAGGTTAATAGGATAAACAAACAAAAAACAATATCACTTTATCAAGTAAATACGTGTTCTATTTCCTATTAAACAGTGGTAAAAAAAAAGTGAGTTTAAATAAGATTTGACATATGTTCAACTACAATTACCGGTACTGAGCTGTTTTTAAAGAGATAGTGGCTACAATGTTGTGTTGTAACGTAATTATTCTGTCATATTTTTGAAGTGACAGTGAGCTTAAACATTGAAAAATTACAATGCAAAAAACAATATGTTTAATCAATTTGAATTTTAATTAGGTAGTAAATTGAAATTTCATAATAATTAAAGATAAGTTATTATATTTTATAGGAAAAGAATGTTAATCAACAAACAAGGAAATTACAAGTACTGCTACATTTAACTAGAGGTTCAGTGGGCTGAGCCTGTGTCGCTCACCTTTCATTCTGCTTTGAGGAAACTTAATACAGAACCTTCCATACATGTAGATGCTTCCTACCAAGTTTCGGTTTATATGGCTAAGCAGTTTCAAAGGAGAAGATTTTTTAGAAATCGACCAATCAGAAACAAGAATTGCATGTGGTGGCCATGTTTGCTAACCGATCGGGACGAAATGAGCAATCTTCATAGAGGACATTCCATAGATGATTCCTACCAAGTTTTGGTGGTAGCCATGTTTGTTAACCGATCGGGACAAAATGAGCAATCTTCATAGAGGACATTCCATAGATGCTTCCTACCAAGTTTCGGTTCATTTGGCCAAGCGGCTTCAGAGGAGAAGATTAAAAAAAATCAGCCAATCAGAAACAAGAATTGCCTGTGGCAGCCATGTTTGGTAATGGATCATAACAAAATGTGCACTCTTTAGAGAGGACCTTCCACAGATGCTTTCTACCAAGTTACAGTTCATTTGGCTGAGGGTTTTCAGAGGAGAAGAATAAAATGTGAAAAGTAAATGGACGACAGATGACGGACACCAAGTGACGGCAAAAGCTCATATTGCCTTTGGCAAGGTTTGCTAAAAAGAATATTAAAATGTGAATACCTACTTGTTAGTTGTAATGTATAGAATAAACATGTTACACCATATCAGCATCAGTTAATTTCTAAGGGAGATAATATCAAGAGTTATCTTTCTTTTAACAGAGGAGAAGATTTTTTAGAAATTAACCAATCAGAAACAAGAATTGCCTGTGGTGGCCATGTTTAATAACGGATTGGGACGAAATGAGCAATCTTTATAGAGGACCTTCCATAGATGCTTCCTACCAAGTTTCGGTTCATTTGGCCAAGCGGTTTCAGAGGAGAAGATTTTTAAAAATCGACCAATCAGAAACAAGAATTGTCTGTGGTGGCCATGTTTGTTAATGGATCGGGACGAAATGAGCAATCTTTATAGAGGACCTTCCATAGATGCTTCCTACCAAGTTTCGGTTCATTTAGCCAAGCGGTTTCAGAGGAGAAGATTTTTAAAAATCGACCAATCAGAAACAAGAATTGTCTGTGGTGGCCATGTTTGTTAATGGATCGGGACGAAATGAGCAATCTTTATAGAAGACTTTCTATAGATGCTTCCTACCAAATTTCAGATCAATTGGCTTTGTGGTTTCAGAGGAGAAGATTAAAATGTGAAAAGTTAACAGACGACGGACGCCAAGTGATGGCAAAAGCTCACTTTGCCTTTGGCAAGGTGAGCTAAAAAAAAAATAAAGGGTGTTTAATGCCACTTTCAACAATATTTCAGTTATTTCGTGGAGGTCAGTTTTATTGGTGGAGGCAACCAGAGTACTCGGAGAAAACCACTATTCTGCAGCAAGTTACTGACAAACTTTATCACATAACGTTGTATTGAGTACCCCTCGCCTGAGCGGGATTCGAACTAACTACATTAGTGGTGATAAGCACTGATTTCATAGGTAGTTGTTAATCAAACTACCATACTATCACGACCACGATGTCCTCCCCCCAATCTCTATGTATATGATATTTATGAAACACTTGATGAAACACAAAGTGTCATTTTATTAGAAAATGTTTCTATGGTTACATGCATATAATATCAAACAATGTGTACTGATTTATAACATCCTGTACGTACATTGTATGAGTAGCAACACATGTGCTATATTTTTACGTGTAACTCAGAGAATCAGTCAGTGTTCATACAACATTCTGAATGCAGGGTTAGGTTAATGCTATTTAATGCTACTTTCAACAATTTTTCAGTTACATCGTACCAATCAGTTTTATTGGTGGAGGAAACATGAATACCTGGAGAACACCACCGACCTGTCACAAGACACTGACAAACTTTATCACAATGTTGTATCGAGTACATCTCACCATGAGCAGGATTTGTACTCATAACATTAGTGGTGATAGGCACTGATTGCACAGGTAGTTGTAAATCCAAACTACCATATGATCACGATCCTGAATACCCCACAACATTCTGAGGAGACCAACTTTGTAGCCTTCGGGCTGTTTGCAATCCTCTTGAAATAAATAAAGCCTTAAATTAAAACATTCTGAATGTATATACTATTACTGAACACTGTTTTAATTATACATTTTATGAATGAAAGAAAGTGTAAATATTGATGGACAACAATCCAGCCAATATCAACAAAACCAACAACTGCATACATGAAAATAATTATGGTATTAGAAGCTGTTGTGCAATAAAAGTTCAAAAGTTGAATAAAAAACAAACAAAAACACCCATACTCATAGTGAATTAGTTGGCATGAATTCCTATATATTTACTAACATAATTATCATTTTATTGTGCAATATATTATTTACCTACATTGTAAATCGCGTGTATTTTAACTTAATGACACATAATTCTGGTTTATAATAGGATTATATATATATAAGTTCATTGCACATAACAATAAAAAATAAAATAAATCGTAAAAAAAAATATTGACCTTATATTACGAGTTGCAAAAAATATGTATATTATGGTGGATTAATTTTTTTTTATTATATACATGTCTTATACATACATACTATACACATTTCAGTTTTAGTTACTTAATTACATGCACTCTCACATGAAAGATTGAATTGGGGTTATATAAAACAAACAAAATGTTGATATATATATAAATTAATTTTCAAGTCACAGGTAATTTTATACGTGTTGTGATTGGTTTAAAAAGTTGATGTTATTTGTCAATGAACGGAATCTAAAAATAGACATTGTTCTCAAGGCGTCTCGTGCCATTGTCATCAGGTGATTTTCTTTAAATGAGGCACTTTTGGGGCTATTAAAATTTATTTCAGATTATTTGCCTTACATGTATTTTTCCATATCATATTCATAACAAAAAAAAGTTTGAATTAATTTATAAGGATTGATCGAAATTATTTGTTCGGGTCATTCGAAATACACACCCTTGCGTAACTCGCTATGTGGGTTACACGGTGTGTACAACCTGATTGAGGTTATTTCTACATGAACCGAACAAAAATTGCGATCAATTCTTAAATATATTGTTATACATTACAAATGTAATACATACATGTATACATAGAAAAGGACAAAATTCAGAGCTCATGCTATTTGTTTTGTCTGCATGTGACCATTTTGTTACATCATGTAATAATTAGACACATAAATTAGCACACATCATAGAATTATATCTAAACCAAATGTTTCTTTAATTATAAATAATGAAATCAACAGGTCTTCCTTTACGTCACGATGTCACGTTAATTACCAGTAGTGATGTAGTGTATTACAACATGATCTGTCATTTTTCCACTTTCATCATTTCCTAATTTGCCTACAGGTGCATATAACATCACATGTAACAGGTGACCATAAAAAAATAATGAGATTGATTTGAAAATGTTGGTTTCCTGTACTTTTACTCATTTCTGCTAATCATCAATTTTACCACAAGTTAATACATGTATATGATAATATACATGTATAACAATGAATGAAATTAAAGGTTGATTTTGATGGAAAAACATATATACATGTATCTCCATAATGGCCATAACATTCTGATGAAATATTCTAGGTCAAATATTCTTTCAAAATCGATATGTGATTCTCCATTGGGTAATAAGCAAGCAGAGATACTTGTAATGCAACTCGTCTAGATGAGCCCTAGACTCATAACTTTTTTGGGAGAAATAACCAATTTGTACAAAATTAACAAAGAATATACACCAAATTTATTAAAATGTAGAAGTTGAGTAGATAAACATTTGTAGCAGGACAAAAACAATATATCATCGCTGCCCCCCCCCCCCCCCCCCCCCCCCAAAAGAGAGGAAAAATATTAAAAGCTTGTAGTTAGGAGATTGTATTGCTCATCTGGTTTGCAAATAGTTCCAAACATACTTTTTTAAAACCTATTTTTGCTTGATCATGATGAAATGTGGAATTTAGACCAGTTTACAAAACATTTTGTACTTGTAGTGTCAGACTTGAGTATTTAAATAAATAGCCTCCAATTTAAAACAAAGAATTTTTCATGACAACCATGTGTTTTACACAATCAAAACAAAATGTAGATCTAAGAGGACCTAACATACATGTACAGAACAGTTACATAATTTGTACCAAGTTGAGATCTGTACACATGTAGTTTCAGAGGAGAAGATTTAAACAAAACTTTAGTCAATTAAAACCAAGATCAAAATGAAATGATATTTTTTTAACATCATTAGTACTAAATTACAAAAAAAATTGAATATGAATATGCATTTTAATCAGGACTGTACATTTGATAAAAAAAAAGAATTTCATATGGCTTATGGTGTTAAAAATAGTGCCTGGGGAAAACCACAGATCTGACGCAAGTCGCTGACAAACTTTATCACATAATGTTGTATCAAGTACATCTCGATACGAGCGGGATTCGAACTCACAACTTTAGTGGTGATAGGTACTGATTGCACAGGCAGGGCTTTCAAAAGTAGTTGGAAGCCGGCTATATTCCACCTGCTATTAAAGGTCTTAAGCCTCCTACTTTAACCGTTTTTTTATGCAATTCTTGGGGTTGTCGTTGTTGTGATCATATGGTAGTTGGATTTACAACTACCTGTCAGGGTTTTCAAAAGTTTACTAGGTATGGAGGGCTTGGAATGTAAAAATTGGGACCAAATTTCAGTGATGGATAAAATATTTGGAAGGTGAGAGCTTGCTGTAGCAGACAATGCTTGCATTAGAAACAGAACCAGACATTGGTGCACAAAAAAGTAGGAAAATAGATTAAACCATGCAAAAGATATATCAGTATCACTAAGAAGTGTGATATTTAAGAAATAAATCATGGAAGCCAGAATGTGTTGGGAGTTTTAACATGGATTGGAGGATATTAGTATTTTATCCTGAGCCAGAAGCGAGGGATACAATTTACTAATATCCACCAATCCATGTTAAAACTCAAAACACATTCTGGCTTCCATGATTTATTTCGATTCTGATATGTCTAAGAGTACAAATACGGTAGTATACTTTGATTGGAAGACGGTAATTTATATTTACGTTTGTGAAAAATGTCGCACACAATTTATGCTGCCAATGGAAGAGTCAGTCACATACATGTACACCGGCACATGTGCTAATGAGATTATACCGAATGGATAACTCGCTCATCTGTTAACAAAGCGAAAGAAGAAGGTCATGTTAGAATTTTATTTCTACCACAATGATTTATCATATGTTTCTGACTGTATTGTAAGAAATCAATCTCACTTGAATGTGTACACTGAATTCTAAATTAAGACAGGATATATTTACTAGAAACTCCTGTAAAAAAATATCTCCCATTTTGTTGTCATTATAGTCATTAAAATAGTTGAGCTCATTCATTGTTTCCATGCAAAATCTAGCTACAGGTATCAAAATACATGTGTATGTCTTTTTTTTAAAATAATAAGCTAGCATGAGCTTAATGTTGACCAGATTTCAAGACTTTACTTATCATGCAATAACTGTCATTACTAGTACATGCTACCAGGTAACACAAACTACCCCTTATGACTAGTCACTTATGTATATGTGATTAATGACTATAAAAAGTATAATGTTTATATAATACTAGTCATTTATAGATCTCGATTTTACACTTGACTTGTGAAGATATGTCGAAAGAAGATAATCATACTCTAAATTAGTGAAAAATTATATCCTATACAGTCAAACCTCGGTCCCTTGAACTCTGATGGGTCGAATACCATGGATGACTCGAACTGATTTGAAAGTCCCGCCAATTTTCCTTATATTTCTAAGTAAAACAAAACTCTTTCGCTCGAACACCGATACCTCGAACTCAATAAATGGTCCCGTCAATAATAAAATTACGAGTTTTACCATGTCAAACTCGAACATCGCAATTTAATTGACAGATGTACATTGTATGTTACGCAATACGGTTGAATGTGCTTAATACTGCAAGGTGTGATAAATGTCAAATTACCAACAGATAATTGTTTACTTAACAATTACAGGTAGAGGGATAAAATTGTCATCATTTGTGTTAATTAGTCATTAAATTCAGCTGTGGCTTGATTATTAACCATTAATTACGATTAACAAAGAACGATTATTGAACCAGTCGCTGATTGTACCAAGCCGAGCCTACACTCGACAAAAATTAAAACAATCAAATGTTTACTATCGTAATAAAGTTTATTAAAACAATATTTAAAATTGTTACTACATGAATTATTATTATTGAGTGGTTTTTTTTAATAGTTGCTGGGATCGAATAATATCAAATACGTGGTCTCAGGGTTCATCTAAATACCAAAAAAAAATGAAATGTACTTGTACTGAAATTCCGATTAACCTGAGTTTATATGTGTATATAATATCAAAAGAAACAAATATAATTGCTTCAATTTCAAATTAAAAAAAAAAGTGGCTAAAATTTGAAAATTGGCCATTAAAAATATATATTCGAATTATCAAGCATTATACCGATATCGATCCAAGTGTTAATACTCGACCTCGTATTTCCTGTTTATAAAATAGATCGCGAACAAAGTGAAAAAAACGTTTCTAAGGTACGTTTGAAGATACCAAAGAGGTATTCAGAAGCCGTAGTCTTTGAGAATTTTCTCTCTCTAACGGGACCTCTGTGGCTCGAACTTCCGATAGCTTAATCTCGTTGAGATTAGGATTCCGAAGAAATTTTCTGTAGGATGAACAGACAGAAAATTTCTTCGGAATCCTAATCTTCCTAGGCTAGGGCTAGGATGAAGAACAAACAGAAAATTTCTTCGGAATCCTAATCTCAACGAGATTATCGATAGCTCGAACAGATTTTGACTAGGATTCTGAAGAAATTTGCTGTCTGTTCTTCATCCTAATCTCGTTTCAAGCCCTATTAAGGGTATTCTGGAAATTTTAAATTTGACACCCCGGTGCATTCCGATGGATATTTTGGCATGGACGGATTGTGTCAGATCAAGTGCAGGTAAGATTTCATAAATAGACATATTTTCTAGTTCAAATCTGCAAAAATATTAATATCTCCTCACCCTTTACAGCGTATATTCGACAACATAATCCAAAATCTACTTTAAGCTGACCGCCATTTTACTGAACTCATGAACTACACCATGTGATCAAAATCGTCACGAATTTTCCTACAGCATATTTCTAAATGAAAGGTCGATGTCAATTATGTATTGTGTATATGCAAGCATATCCTTTATGGGCTGTTGATTGGTTTTAATAATATATTTATAACAAAATTAAAAAATTTCAAGCCGTGTAAATGAGATTTTTAAATTATAATATAATATTTGACATCGACATCTTGAACTACGAAACAGACTACACCAAAATACGTCATGATTTTTGATCACATGGTTTAGTTCTAGAGTTCAGTAAAATGGCGGTCAGCTTAAAGTAGATTTTGGATTATTTTGTCGGATATACGCTGTAAAGGGTAAGGAAATAACAATATTTTTGCAGATTTGAACTAGAAAATATGTCTATTTATGAAATTTTACCTGCACTTGATCTGACACAATCCGTCCATGCCAAAATATCCATCGGAATGCACCGGGGGGGGGTCAAATTTAAAATTTCCAGAATACCCTTAATAGGGCTTGAAACGAGATTAGGATGAAGAACAGACAGAAAATTTCTTCGGAATCCTAATCTCAACGAGATTATTCGGCTTCGAGTTCGAGCGAGTGAAGTTCTACTGTATTTCATTTCACCTGTATGAGTTCTCATCACGAAGTGTTTATATCACATATCCGTTTCTTTTCTTTCAATACGATTTCATTATGATTATGATAATTTTATGCAGATCAGAAGCGACGTTCTGATTTTTCATTTCCTAGCGGCAATTATTTTTGCAGTAAAGCATTTCAACTTACCCACAAAATTGCAGTCACAATTACAAGAAATACCCTCAAACAACAAACACAACGTTCCCAGGACATCTTCCAGTAGACTGATTTTTACATCCCTCAAAAAATATTTTGATTTGTCAGTTTTCACTTCCGGTTATTGAACATAGATGGCGACACCATTGCACAAAATAAGTATGTTTGATCCCGTACATATATTGAAAATCCATAAATTAATTTACAAAGCATACCCTTATCAGAGCGATAGTAGATTTGGATATTCAATAGAAAATAAATATAAAGTTAGTCTATTTTATATTTCCGATTTTTATCTGGTCGGACTTTGCCTGCTTTTGTTTTTTTCTCATTTATTATATTATTACATCAACTTACTAACTCGGTGTTAGCCAAACAAATATTTGAAGTGACTTTAATGTGTTTTCATGCCACACTGCTTTGAGGTGTTGGCATAAATCTAACGAGGGAATGTCAATCTTTTCTGTAGCATCAAAAGATATCAGGATATGGTAAAAGAGTAATTTACTGCAGCTTAATTTCACTGTGGAACAGCCTTTCGGACCATTTGGGATATGAAAATAGTCTCTCTCAATATAGGAGATTTATTCGGCTCGGGAATGGCTCGAATACCACTGTTCTGTATATCTCTAGTACATTTTGATTTCTTCTTTTCGCTTTATTATAAACTTTAATTATAAAATTCAGCAAGTTTTTTAAATCTGTTTTCATTTATTAATGTTCAATTCTGTTTTGATAGACATGACGATTCTTATTGTGAACTTACGATTCAAATTTTTAGGTACCGATATCCATATTTTTCTGCTCATTGGTGTATACTTATTTACACCGATATGTTACTCGAATCAGTACCTGGGTCATTCTCTGACAACTTTTCAAAATATCGAGTTTTGTCTATATGAAAGAAAATTTGTAACAAACGTTTCATTTTCTACAGTCCGTTTAATTAATTATTCTTCAGGCAGAATTAAGTTTTTGGCAAGCTGTTTTATCAAAAATATATATTTTCTACGTCTTTTACTCCCGTGGGGTGTAAATATTTGTCTTTACCGTCACAATACCTTAAACGCTCATTTTCTGACTTTTTCTTCAACATAAACCATAAAACCGATATGAATATAAACGAATAAATTGTTCTCTTGATACATGTGGAATTACTTATTAAATTTTTCTTATATTTACGGAGTATTTAACAGGTTTGTGTGTCATAGTTTTAAAGTTGAGATCCGGGATGTATATATTTTTGCTATATTCTTTAACTAGTGCTCAATGGTAAAACAAATAACTGAACTGGTTTATAGATGTGCTACTACAGTGTCATTTAAGGTTACATATGTTGCATAACTACTAATATAATATACAAAAAAACATTTTTGAATTCGTGACGGAAAGGAATATTTGTGACGGTAAAGAAAACGTGCGTGACGGTAAAGACATTTTGGTTTATAATAACTACTACCAACATAAATCTAAAGCACGAGGTTGAACATAGCACCTTTAACCGTGCTCAAAAACATTCCGGATGCTAAGTAAAAGTGATTAAAAGTATGTGGTTGTCTTTACCATCACGATTGTAATATGAAATTGTGACGGCGAAGACTGTTACGGTAAAGACAATTCCGCATTTCGGTATTGATTCCGTGTATTACAGAAAATATTTCTAAAGGAGAAATATGTGCATTGCTACCGGGAACAACGTTTTATTTCTACATGACGTTTAAAATGTTGTAGCAGGTGAATGGAGGAACTTCTATTATGTTTGGTAAAGACGTTGAATAAAGATACTAATGCATGTCAATGGAGATACTGGTGTGTTTCTTTGAATCCTGCTGACAGTCGATCCACGATACTGTTTCTTTACATCGATGAAGTAGACAGGAAAGCACCAACGTGACTACGATCTCAGAGTCACATTTATATTAGACGTTCTGCAACGTTAAATTTTCGTGACGGTAAAGACAGAAATTCATGGGACACACATTTCAGAGTAAATAAAGGAAATATTTTACATAAAAAATATATAGATATTTTAGCATATTATTATTTAATGTTTACTGGTATGATTAAACCTTTAAAACATAAAGAAACGCCATTTTTGAAGGTTTGATTCTTCTTTTCTATTATCATCCCTGCTATGGGACATTACCGTCACATGTATTATTCTATATGTGACGGTAAAAAAGATAATTTGTAAATCCATTATTCGCCTTATCCCTCAATATATTTTTTAAATCTTTTAAATGAAATAAATACAATTTAACATGAAGAAACCATATATCAACTTTCATTGTAACTCAAGTTTGTTGTTTTTCTGTAATATTGATGGGACACAATTGCAGTCTTTGCCGTCACTATTGTAAAAGTTGTCAGAGAATGACCCACCTATCATCAAGATGTTCTGAATATGATTACTTACTCACAGCTCATCCATGATCTTCAATCAAAAACGTATATCTTCCTCAGCAAAAATGGTGGACTATTGCGAAGTTTCAATGTCTCAATTATAGAGGCTGAACTAGTTTGAAAAATTTAATGTTGCAATGCCTTCTCGCAGACACTTTTTCGAGGAGATCTCTTAATCCAGAATAATTATATAAATCATATACAGAACACAACTATTCCGTGGCATGAGTAATTTGGGTTTTGATATAGGCATCGAACATATATTATTTGGAAATGCCTCTTTTGAAAACGACAAAAACTCTAAACTGTTTTTGCTAGTCCAAAAATACATTGTTAACTCTAACAGATTTGTCTAGTAAATCTATATATTGAATATACATCAGACGACAACGACCTTGTATATACGTTTCCGTATTTGTGTTTAAAGATAAGTATTATACAAAACTGATTCTTATATATTTCAGCCAATAGAACTGTTTTTGTCCTGTTATGTTATCTTAAATTTTTGCTATAGCAGTTATTCATATTATCTTTATTTGTAATTTACTGTCATTGCCAATGTTTATATATGTACCAGGGGCGGATCCAGGATTTGTGGTTAGGGGGGCGTGAGCAGGCGAGGGGGTCTGAGGACCGCTTAAGGTCCCCAGCGGGTCTAAGGCAGAGCCCTGGTTGAGGGCCCAAGGGGGCTAAGCTCTGGGGGTTTGGGGAATTACAGACATTTATTTGAACAATTTTGAACCAACCACACCATTTTTATCAGACCAAAAAAACTTGACTTTGAGTCTTAATTTTGTCGGATAATTGTTCACAGTATGTTTTTGTCAGATTATAAGAACCTAAAGTAAAACTTTTCTTTAACAACCGTGATGCAAATTGTTCAACACATGACTGATCGATCACGATATTTTAATCCTTCAAAGAACTATTGGTTTAGTTTTAACGCATTCCTCATTTCATTAATTGGTCTGTACTTTCGGTGCTTGTCCTTTCGGGTGGTTCCAGTTAATACTGCCCGTCCGGATGGAGCTTTTCTTTCCGTCGTTTGATTCATTCATTGAAAACGTATGATTCGACCGTTCTTGTTTATAGAAAACAAAAGCGGAAATTGTCAATATATGAACTTGCTATTGATTTCTGATAAGCTAACGTAACTAAATTAGATTATCAGAATCGTTTCATGCAGCATTAATGTTAACATATTCGCCTTTGTTTGTCTATAAACAAGAACGAATCATACGTTTTCAATGAATGAACCAACGGCGAAACGAAAAGCTTCATCCGGACGGACAGTATACTGATTTTTATCAATGGGTAGAACTTTTTAGAATGATATCCCAAATTTACTCCTAATATCATTACCATTCATTTTGACTTACATGTCACGAGTTAACCATTCATGAAAAAGTTGTTTGTTGAACTGCTTAATTAACGTTGTATAACATATGCTTTGCGAATTTTAGGGGGCGCACGCCCCGCATGCCCCCTTTAAATCCGCCTCTGTGTACCGGAGAAGACTTCATAAGTTTGTATCTTATCCATTTGTGTTGTTTTGTATGACAATAAAATATTTTTAAAGTAATCATATACTAAAAGGTAATAGCGTGGACCTTTATGGAATTAATAATCTAGTTATAAAACTTATTGACTTGTTTTTTTTTCTGTAGGAACTTTTAACAAATCTGTCAAATTACATGGCCACGCTACAGTAGTTGTGTGTTCGATACATGCATGTTACTAAGCTTGGCAACTTTCAGATCGTGCTTCGACCGTACATTTCATGTCTTTATTAAGTTAAAGTAGATTTTAGCTCTTGTGTATACAATTGTTCAACTATATAGAGGATATGTTCGAAGACGATAAAATGTGTTTAAGCTAATAATTGATGCAAACGTATTGTTGATGTCAATGCCCCCAGTAGATGAATAAATCCGACATGTCCTCCTGGTGCGGATACAGACGGGAGCTTTCCATGTGTTTCCGATAAGAACGTTTTTCTTTATAACCAATATCATCCCCTAATGTCTAGCTTACGGGGACTTCACCCAACCATCCGGGCTGGACATCGTGGAGCCGCTACGCCACTTTTCAAAGACTCCTCGTCTACAAAATGTGCACCCAAGCATAAAATCCTGCAAATGTCCCTGTTCTCTATCAAATTATAAAAATATCATGGATTGTGGGTATTAAGTGTAACGGTAGAACATTTGTCCGACTAATGTGAAATTCTGGTCAGTAACATCCTTGGACACATTTGCATAGAACCCTCTTCCTCCTTTTTACTTAAAAAAAATTAAATTGTATCGGTATCTGTTAATTTATCAAAACCTTTGATTCTTAAACTAATTGGGATTCTGAGCTTTGTTGAGTTCCCTACGTAACAGAAGATCATCCTTAGTTACATGTAAATTACATACCGCTACCTCCACGCTCCTCACTATGCAGGGGGTCGAACCCATTTGGTTGGAGAAGGGGTTATCTTGGTTGGAGACCAACAAGATGGCGGAAAAAAACGTCAAATTTCCACACCGGTATGTGCACTCTCTGATATTGTCGGTGTTTCATTGAAATGTGTGCTTTAATACCATAGCGTTTACATAGGGGGTGGTAAGTCCGTGCCACGAGCGCCTGTGGTTTGTATTGGAGGTAAAAACAGACATTAAATGTTTTATCGCCGTTCATTGAAGACTCATGGTTGGTCCTGGGTTGTTTTTGGTTTTTTGATGAGATGGTTGTTTCTTTGACACATTCCCCGTTTCCATTCTCTATTCTATTAATGATAATGATAATATTCCTAAAAAATAATACTAACTAGTAAATGATACCTGCATTGTTTGCTATAATCTATTTTTATTACTGAAATATACCTTCTTCACATATTGGTATCCGTCGCTAGAAACCAACTTTACACCGCCACGTTGGACCCCTTTTCCACCAAGGTGTATGTAACTGGACCATCTGGAAGTATGTTGTCAGGTAATTCAGGTTCATGAAGAGAACTGAAAAGAAACAGATGATATTGGTTACCATTTTCATCGCCATATGGCACCACAATACCATAAAATAATAACATTACACGCTACAACTCGTCATGGTAAAGCTGCATATAAAATTTCAAATCATTCCCTTTTGTAATAGCTGAGATATGCTTGACGGAACTTTGTGAACAGACGGACATCAGGAAAATCAGGATTGTATAACAAATCTCTTGTAATTGTTAAACAGGCATATAAAAAACTTACTCTTCATCAACTTCCGGCTTGCAGTAGTTATAAGGGATACATTAAATAGACCATAGTCTGGTGTATTTGTTACTGATAGACCATAGTCTGGTGTATCTGTTACTGAGAGACCATAGTCTGGTGTATCTGTTGCTGATAGACCATAGTCTGGTGTATCTGTTACTGATAGACCATAGTCTGGTGTATCTGTTGCTGATAGACCATAGTCTGGTGTATCTGTTGCTGATAGACCATAGTCTGGTGTATCTGTTACTGATAGACCATAGTCTGGTGTATCTGTTGCTGATAGACCATAGTCTGGTGTATCTGTTGCTGATAGACCATAGTCTGGTGTATCTGTTACTGATAGACCATAGTCTGGTGTATTTGTTACTGATAGACCATAGTCTGGTGTATCTGTTGCTGATAGACCATAGTCTGGTGTATTTGTTACTGATAGACCATAGTCTGGTGTATCTGTTACTGAGAGACCATAGTCTGGTGTATCTGTTGCTGATAGACCATAGTCTGGTGTATCTGTTACTGATAGACCATAGTCTGGTGTATCTGTTGCTGATAGACCATAGTCTGGTGTATCTGTTACTGATAGACCATAGTCTGGTGTATCTGTTGCTGATAGACCATAGTCTGGTGTATCTGTTACTGATAGACCATAGTCTGGTGTATCTGTTACTGATAGACCATAGTCTGGTGTATCTGTTGCTGATAGACCATAGTCTGGTGTATCTGTTACTGATAGACCATAGTCTGGTGTATCTGTTACTGATAGACCATAGTCTGGTGTATCTGTTGCTGATAGACCATAGTCTGGTGTATCTGTTACTGATAGACCATAGTCTGGTGTATCTGTTACTGATAGACCATAGTCTGGTGTATCTGTTGCTGATAGACCATAGTCTGGTGTATCTGTTACTGATAGACCATAGTCTGGTGTATCTGTTGCTGATAGACCATAGTCTGGTGTATCTGTTACTGATAGACCATAGTCTGGTGTATCTGTTGCTGATAGACCATAGTCTGGTGTATCTGTTACTGATAGACCATAGTCTGGTGTATCTGTTGCTGATAGACCATAGTCTGGTGTATCTGTTACTGATAGACCATAGTCTGGTGTATCTGTTGCTGATAGACCATAGTCTGGTGTATCTGTTACTGATAGACCATAGTCTGGTGTATCTGTTACTGATAGACCATAGTCTGGTGTATCTGTTACTGATAGACCATAGTCTGGTGTATCTGTTGCTGATTGCTGATAGACCATAGCCTGGTGTATCTGTTGCTGATAGACCATAGTCTGGTGTATCTGTTACTGATAGACCATAGTCTGGTGTATCTGTTGCTGATAGACCATAGTCTGGTGTATCTGTTGCTGATAGACCATAGTCTGGTGTATCTGTTACTGATAGACCATAGTCTGGTGTATCTGTTGCTGATAGACCATAGTCTGGTGTATCTGTTACTGATAGACCATAGTCTGGTGTATCTGTTACTGATAGACCATAGTCTGGTGTATCTGTTACTGATAGACCATAGTCTGGTGTATCTGTTACTGATAGACCATAGTCTGGTGTATCTGTTACTGATAGACCATAGTCTGGTGTATCTGTTGCTGATAGACCATAGTTTGGTGTATCTGTTACTGATAGACCATAGTCTGGTGTATCTGTTACTGATAGACCATAGTCTGGTGTATCTGTTACTGATAGACCATAGTCTGGTGTATCTGTTACTGATAGACCATAGTCTGGTGTATCTGTTGCTGATAGACCATAGTCTGGTGTATCTGTTACTGATAGACCATAGTCTGGTGTATCTGTTACTGATAGACCATAGTCTGGTGTATCTGTTACTGATAGACCATAGTCTGGTGTATCTGTTGCTGATAGACCATAGTCTGGTGTATCTGTTGCTGATAGACCATAGTCTGGTGTATCTGTTACTGATAGACCATAGTCTGGTGTATCTGTTGCTGATAGACCATAGTCTGGTGTATCTGTTACTGATAGACCATAGTCTGGTGTATCTGTTGCTGATAGACCATAGTCTGGTGTATCTGTTACTGATAGACCATAGTCTGGTGTATCTGTTACTGATAGACCATAGTCTGGTGTATCTGTTACTGATAGACCATAGTCTGGTGTATCTGTTACTGATAGACCATAGTCTGGTGTATCTGTTACTGATAGACCATAGTCTGGTGTATCTGTTGCTGATAGACCATAGTTTGGTGTATCTGTTACTGATAGACCATAGTCTGGTGTATCTGTTACTGATAGACCATAGTCTGGTGTATCTGTTACTGATAGACCATAGTCTGGTGTATCTGTTACTGATAGACCATAGTCTGGTGTATCTGTTGCTGATAGACCATAGTCTGGTGTATCTGTTGCTGATAGACCATAGTCTGGTGTATCTGTTGCTGACAGACCATAGTCTGGTGTATCTGTTACTGATAGACCATAGTCTGGTGTATCTGTTACTGATAGACCATAGTCTGGTGTATCTGTTGCTGATAGACCATAGTTTGGTGTATCTGTTGCTGACAGACCATAGTCTGGTGTATCCGTTGCTGACACTTCTATCTCCGTTTAGTTAGCAGGACCACTGAAAAAATCATATTAAAAATAAATCATTTGGTTTAAGCATAATACATATCAAATTCTGAATGCTTATCTGTAATGCACTTTTAAGGTATTGCATGGTAATTTTGAAACATTCCTGCATACGATAGTTTGGTGATTTTAAGTTTTGCAATACCTAAATATAAGGTGCACATAGCATACACTGAATGTGTCAGTTTAAGGATGCTTCAGTAAGACATTTTATAAAAAAAAAATTCATCCATTCCTGCATGTAGAATGCAAAATAACTATGGTCGGTTTGTTGTCTCTTTGACACATTACTCGATTCCTTTCTCTATTCTATTGCAAAGTATATATAAAGAATGCACTTACTCTACCCCCAACTTCAGGCTGGTCTTCTTTGCACTGGGTGAACACAAACTGGACAGTGATGTCGCCTTTCATTATCTGTCGGTACTCAGCTACTGTGATGCCTGAAAAATGTTGGGTATTAGTAAATTTCATCTCGGAATATGGTAATTAAAATTCGTTTTATATGTAAAAATCTTAAGTTAAACAGTACATTTCTTACATTTTTATACAAGTATTTATGATGGTTAAATATAGATATCAGATGAAAAACAATTTAAAATATAATAGAAAGTTCACAAATATGACTCCATGAATCCAGAGAGTGAACCCTTAAATAACAAGTAAGCAATTAATGCTCCCAGTTTGGTTCCCTAAATATATAATGTGGCATCAAGAAAACAGAAAAATCATTTTACATTGAAATCTTCTTAGAAGCTACATGTATATGTACAACAAATTGTATAACACAATAATATATAATATAACAAAGTAAAGAGAGATAGAGAAATCAGTGCAAATCTGAAGCACATGTATGTATTTGGGATATTAACACCCCATTGATTAAACTATTGATAATAGAATATCTGATTGAACATGAACAATCGGAATATAAAGATTGCTACCTCCTCCAGGCTTATTAACACAGGATCCTATATGGGTTTTTTCTGAAGCTACATGACCATTCATACGGCTAAGATAGAAAAAAATGGAATGTTTCTTGAATGGACATGCAGAATATTCTATGTCAATCAGAAATCCAAAGTAGTCAGCAACAAAAGTTTTATTTATGTTGATTAGTACTATTAAAGAATAGCCACCCCAGCAGAAAAATATGTTTAAAAGGAACAACAGAGAAATGCTAATTAACTAACTTCTCAGAAACCACAAACCTGATATAGTGATATTATTAATTACACAGTGTGTTAGTGATCTAATACGATATATACAGGGTCAGTAAATTCCATAGGGGGCGAGAGCGTAGCACTGTGTAATGAATATATCTAACCGAATACATTTGAATGAAGGATTTAGATGTAACGGCATCAAAACTTATAAATATGTAAATTTTGTTTTTGTGTGTAAGTGACCGGGTGAAGTGATCCATATGTGATCAGGGGCGGATCCAGGATTTCAAGTTAGGAGGGGCGCACTTAAAAAAATTGCGCCGAGCGGAGGGAGGTGCGAACATTTTTGGGGTATTTCGTGTGAAAAATCACGATTTTACGCCAAAAAATCATATTTTTTCTAATTGTGGAGGGAGGTGCGAAAATTGTTGGGGTATTTCGTGTGAAAAATCACGATTTTACGCCAAAAAATAATATTTTTTCCAATTTTAGGGGGGGGGGGGGGGGGGGGGGGGGGGCGCGCCGGGTGCGCACCCCACTGGATCCGCCCCTGCTGATATCATCTTTGTTTTGAAAGAAAAATTGTAGATAACTCTACTACTAACCATGTATTGAATATACAGTTTCTACGTATTCACTTTAAAGCAATGATATTCCTAGAAGTTTGTAAGAAGTAATAGATATAATATTGATTGAAACGACAATGCACGGGAAATACAGGCTCAGGTGTGTCTGGTACTCCTCTGTTGATACCAACATGTAGTGTTCAAAGACAAAGCAACAGTAGTACTACAGTCACATTAAAGAGAAAGTAGCATGTGACCACTAAAACCGAACAGAACAACGGCATAACGATGTTCAATAAAAGTAATGAAGGAACCGGCGGATTGGGGACAGACTTGGGGTCAATTACATTGGAATGTAATTAATTAAATTACACATTACATTGCAAAAGTCGTCAATTACATTCAATTACCATTACATAGTTTTTGAAATGTAATTAATTAAATTACAATTACTTCACTAAAGTAATTAATTAAATTACACATTACATTTGGTGATAACTTTAATTATTGTTTACAATATATTATATACACTATAGCTTGTTTAAAGCTTACAACACAGTTTTAGCATTACATTTGATCATCATTAGTTGTTCAAATGTTTTGTCATTTAGCCTGCATCTCTCTGGTCTGAACACTTTGCCAGCAATACTAAATAGTCTTTCGACAGGAGCTGATGTGGCAGGTATTGCTAGATGCTTTCTGGCTAAATTTGATAGAAGAGGAAATTTGTTGCTATTAATTTGCCAATAAATGAGGGGATTTTCTGACATCTCTGTGCATGGTTCTGAAATGTAGTCACCTACTTCACTTAAAACCAGAAGGATTTCTCTTTCTGGAGGGAGTTGAGGGAATGAAACTGAAAAGCTTTTCTGCTTTTATTTGTTTACAAGGAGGTGAACAATAGTCAAGATCTATATTGTATATTAGTGAAAGAAATATTTTTTTAAATTATTATTAACATACCGGTAATTTCTTATCATAAAGACACCAAAGAAAGTACAATGTAATTGAAATGTAATTAAAAAGTAATTCAGCATTACATGCTTTTTTGCATGTAATTAATTAAATTACAATTACATGTAATTAAAAAAGTGCTCAATTACACAATTACATTCAATTACATGGAAAATTGTAATGCATTACACTTAATTACCATTACATTTTCAATTACCCCAACCTTGATTGGGGATATCCTATTCTTCAAGAAAAATGTGTGGCAAAGTTTTGAATTTCATTTAATCAAATGTGCGAATAGATTGAAAGGCCAAATATGCAAGAAACCCCCCTTTTTCCGAGTTCTATGGGATTTTTCTTGCTACGTTCAATCCACAGGGGCCAGATGAGTTTTTTCATGTACCTATATACCTATATACACCATATACACCATATAGGTATATAGGTACATAAAAAAACTCATCTGGCCCCTGTAGTTCAATCCCTGTATACTTTGCCATATGAAAATATCGTATTTAATGATAAAGTCTGTTGACTGTTGAAATTGTTCCCAAAATCAGTCTCTGGGATGCCGTTGTTCTATTGCATTTAAAAAAAAATTAATAAACAAATGCCAAAATTACGGTCATCCCAAGATGGCGGACGTGGAATCAGGTAAGAATCTTGTTTGTCGATTAAATTGTTTCTATAATGTATTTTAAATGACACATGCATTAGTACGATAGTAATCTATGAACTTTCCACAAGGAAATCACAAATTACGACTGAAAAATGTATATGAAAGAGGAAATCCGATTAAAAAAAATCGCTAAGATGACCGTAACTGATCATTTATTTTTGAAAGATGACCGTAACTTACAACAAAGATTCAGTTACGGTCATCTTAGCGATTTTTTAAAATCGGATTTTCTCTTTCATATACATTTGTCAGTCGTAATTTGTGATTTCCTTGTGATAAGTTCATATATTACCATCGTACCAATGCATGTGTCATTTAAAATATATTATAGAAACAATTTAATCGTCAAAAAAGATTCTTACCTGATTTCACGTCCGCCATATCTTGGATTACAGTTACGGTCATCAGCTTTACCATTCTCTATCCAGAGTTGTCGTTCCTGCTTACGTTACACCAATCGTAACTACTCAGCCATTCTCGCTACCCTGCAAATAACCTCGTACGTACATAGTAGAAATCCTTCTTAAATTGTTTGCCGGAAGTTAAGTTAAGTTAAGCCGCACAAAAATATAGTCCACGAAAATCCAATATGGAAGACATGCAAAGCTAATTAAGACTTTAATTGAAATATAGAAAATTGCTTAACATATAACTTTATCAAACTTTCATGTAACTGACATGTGAAAAGTAGTGCGATTTATACCCCTAATGCATACGAGGTTATTTGCAGGGTAGCGAGAATGGCCGAGTAGCTACGATTGACGCTACATTCCATCTCTCATTCTCTATCCAGAGTTGTCGTACCTGCTACGCTAGATTCTATCTCTGTCAACGCCCATTTTACAAGATTTTTGTAAAATTTAGAAACAGTAAAAAAATGTACTTAAAATTGTTTTAATTATTGTAAATATCAATAAAGATGAAAATAAATCACTCATTTCAAATCAATTCTCTCTTAAAAAATGATTTGTGATCGTTTTTAACTTTTTAATTTTTACCTCCGCAAAATAGTTCTCCAAGAAGTGTGTGTGTGGGGGGGGGGGGGGGTAATCATTTTTAAGAGAGAATTGATTTGAAATGAGTGATTTATTTTCATCTTTATTGATATACACAATAATTAAAACAATTTTAAGTACATTTTTTTTACTGTTTCTAACTTTTACAAGAATCCTGTAAAATGGGCGTTGACAGATATGGACATTCTCTATCCAGAGTTGTCGTTCCTGCTTACGCTACACAATCGTAACTACTCGGACATTCTCGCTACCCTGCAAATAACCTCGTATGCATTAGGCGTATAAATCGCACTACTTTTCACATGTCAGTTACAAGAAAGTTTGATAAAGTTATAGTTTAAACAATTTTCTATATTGCAATTAAAGTTTTAATTAGTTTGCATGATTAGATTTTACTTAGTATGTCTTCCATATTGGATTTTCGTGGACTATATTTTTGTGCGGCTGAACTTAACTTAACTTCCGGCAAACAACTTAAGAAGAATTTCTACTATATACGTACGAGGTTATTTGCAGGGTAGCGAGAATGGCCGAGTAGTTACGATTGTACGCTACAGTCCATCTCTCATTCTCTATCCAGCGTTGTCGTTCCTGCTACGCTAGACTCTATCTCTGTCAATGCCCATTTTACAAGATTTTTGTAAAATTTAGAAACAGTAAAACAATGTACTTAAGATTGTTTTTAATTATTGTAAATATCAATAAAGATGAAAATAAATCACTCATTTCAAATCAATTCTCTCTTAAAAATGATTTTTGATCGTTTTTGACTTTTTAATTTTTACCTCCGCAAAATAGTTCTCCAAGAAATGGGGGAAAAATAATTTTTAAGTTTTACCCCAGCGAAGGACGTAGGATTTTTGTAATATCGATTGCGGACGTGTAAATATTCCGGATAAGTTACGTCACAGTAAACGTCATTTTCATTTAATAATCAGCGTAGTAACAATTTTCCTTAAATACATGTTTTATAGATGTGCTTTAAAAGCTTCCTTCTTCACAAATTAATTTGTATTGTTTATCTGCTAAAATATCTAAACAACAACGTTACCGTAGCATTTTACATGTATAGACCCTCTACTGTTTTTTGGATAATAACAATAGAAGCAGGGCCGTCTTAACAGCATCACAGGCCCCCGGGCAAAGCAGTGCACTGGGGCCCACACCTACACATCCACTCATAGAAATACAACTGTAAATGGATATAAAATTAAACATATATATATCGTATTGGTATTTCCAACAAAGTCAGTGTTTAAACATTAGAAAAACATACATAGATAAGCATGGGGCCCCTATGCTCTTGGGCCCCCGGGCAACTGTCCAGCGTGCCCATGCGTTAAGACGGCACTGAATACACACCTCTCCTACATCCCTCCAATGTTAATGTCCTTAAGTTAAAGATTTACAGACCACGCTGGACGCAATGTGATGATAATACCTTACACGACCCTTTGGGTCTGGTCATGGCGAGGTAAGCGTTGATCCATGTGCGTTTTGTATAAACATGTACTATATATGCACGCGCTACAAAATAGTCCCAAAACTTGATAATGTAAAATAGTTAAAGCATTTGGTTTTGCAGTTTCTAAGAAAAAGATTAATTTATATTAATATGAAAAGTTATGGATAACAGACGACGGACACTAAATGATAATACTTCACTTGGCCGTTTTGGCCAGTTGAGCTTGCAAACATGCTTAATTTCAAATAGGTAAACATCATAAAAATATTAAAAAACCACAAGAAATAAGATTTGGTAAATAAGAAAGAGTAATGAAGTGAGTGATTGTTGTTTAACGCCAAACGAGCAATATGAAGAACTTGGTATTTCCAAGAACTCTGGTAAACCTTACAAAAATACTAATTTTGACAAAGAAGACATTTTGGCAAATCACAAGTCATTCATGTCATCACTGAATATTCCGATAAATGAAGAAAATTGTGAATTATCTACTTTATATTGGATACCAAAATTTCAGAAGAATCAATATTTAGACAGGTATATTCCCTGTTCTTCTACAAAACAATTCCGGTTAACCTGAGTTTTTATGTCTACATTATACTAAAAGAATTGAATACAATTGCTTCTAATCATAATTCTTTTAAGAAAATTATTATATATGATAAAGCACAGTATCTTGACGTTTTATCTGGCGAAATAGAGAAAAATCTGTATAAAATCTGTATATTATATAACTGTTGACTTCGTATTTCCTGTCAACAAAATAGATCGCGAAAACAATGAAAAATTATTTTCTCAAGACAAATTTGAAGTTAACCAAACGCGTATTCAGAAGTTGCAACGTTTGAAAACTTTCTAAAGAACTAAATATGTTTTTACTTCTAAGGATCACTGTAATGTGCACCAGTTGTTTATCGTAACATCGCTTCACTTGTTGCTTCCTGTAATACAAACAATTTTTTTTTTCGGTGCCGAGATTTACAATCCGCAGAAAAAAAAATCCGCAAAAATTAAATGTCTTCTTTTTAGACCAAAACCGCAGAAATTTCACACCGCAGAAATTACCGGTTATACGGTATATTGATGATGTTCTGTCAATTATTAATACAACATTTATTGCAACATTTGTCTTCAATTGTTCATTGAATTTAAGTGATTAGATATATATTTTTTTCATTTCGGTGTTTAAAACAGTTATAAATTAATATCACTGGCCAAATAATGGTTTCACAGTGACATTACAGTCTGCATACAAAATACATATTTTCCTAAAAAAAAGTACGCTATTTATAGATATACTTCAAGGAGGGGTGCTTTTCAAATTTATTTATATTTTTTTTTAATATTTCTGATATAAATTTTCGCACAAATAAATAATTTTGCCAGACCTGGGAGAAAAAAATAATCTGACTAAGGAAAATCAAGCAGTATAATACTTATGTAAAACTGAATATTGAATGGAACATTTCTGATTTCATATGTAAGGAAAAATAAATGACTCCATTCTCCCAAAACTTGTCTGTCCCATGGTAAAACAATAGCCCCTTTTAGGCTTATTTATACCTTTTCGGCGACGGTCGCCCGACCATTGCCCGATCGTCGTGCAAAAATCGTGCGATTTTCGCTTTCTATTGTTTTTATTAAATAATGAGACATGCCTTAGAAAAATCTACTGTATACTAGTTTAATCCCGTCACATTTTATTGAAGTACCTGAACTAAGCCAGGAGGGGTCATTTATATGTGTGTTAGGGATATCGAATTTACATATTTCTACGATTTTTCTATTGAATGCTGGAACTGTTCCGACAGTGTGATATTATATTTTTTCATTTTATTCACAGTATAGGAACCTGTGCGCCTGAAATCTCTTATTGACGTGCTCTTCTGTAAACTGCATTACGGTTTCGGTGGAAATCGACTGTCCACGCTTTCAAAGCAGGTAAGTTTTGAGGAATTTATTATCGACAGATCTGTGTAAAAACGTTACAGTGTACATGATTCATTACTCTAACGGACGCTAAAGTTTCTTTGGATAAAATAACGCAACAAATTCGGAATGGAGTATCAAACGTTTGTTGTTGCTACCAGAAAAGGTAAAAATTCCATTTCTTTATGCCTAAATGGCTTCCAATTTAGACTGTATTTGCAAGGATAGTTTTGGATGTGAGAAGCATTCTTTTTACAAAAAAGCGATAAAGAAAACATAATTTTTCCTACTAAAAAATTGGATTGAAAAAAATGAGTGTACTGTCTGCTGTTTGCTGTAGCTAGTCTGTTTAACGTCGCGTTTGAAAACGGTCTGTAACCTGATTGACGTGCTAAATTTGTATTTATTAATAATCAAGTAACATTTATGCTTTACTACTCTTACATTTCAAACAAAACGGAAAACAGTGTACTAGATGAAGATGCCATATGCATATAAGATTGATTTTTAATGGCATATTTTGTCATTTGTAGCAAAATGGAGAGCGGGTACCTATGCTGTTATTGCAATGAAAAATTCGATTTATTCAGACATATTCAACCAGCTCATTGAGAAACATAATGCAGAAACATTTAAGAGCCATGTCATATTATGTTTATCATATACAGTGTCAAAGTGCTGTTCTGTATCAACTATACCAAACTTTATTGCTAGTATAAATTAACCCACTAGTTTCTCTCGTAAAAGAGCGCGGAAGGGTTGATAATGGAATTAGTAACACTTAGGAGATAACAGTATTGTATTTGAAGATTTGCCGGCATTAATTGTAGATTTGATAACCGCAAATTGAGTTTACTGGCGACGCGTAAGCGGAGCAAGTAAACGGGTATTTGCGACCATCAAATCAAAACTGATGCCGGCAAAGCTTCAAAAACAATACTGTTATCTCCATTATAATGTATTCAGAAGAAAACGCAGTTAAATGAGAAGTTTTAAATCTTTCAGTTTACGTCTACGCTTGCGTCGTTTCTCCGATGACATCAACCGTGGAATTGATGCCATGAAAATTTAGACGTCATCCAATCAAAATCGACGTTACAAACAACATTGCATTATAATGAGTAATAGAGAAAGATCGCGTTTGCTTTAATTCAAAGAAAGGTGAGCTAAAAATTGCTTAGGTTCCATTCTGTGGAAACGGTAGGATAGATCTTGTATTAAAAAAAGTCGTTGTATACATGGTTACTTTGACTTTTAATAGTTCTTTTTTTTAACTACATGGGAAATAATTTCTCTTTATATGAGGCGCATGACTAATTACAGCGATTTAAATTGGAAAACTGAAGAGAAATTTAATATCGGCACTAAATATCAACCCAAGTTTACCATAATATAGACAACACTGGCATTTCGTAAACTACCAAGACGTAATTCTTTGGATACGGAAACTATCATTGATTTTTTTTTCGGGGGGGGGGGGGGGGTCTGTTGATTTTTCAAATAAATAGGATTATCTTAATATCTGTGAAAATAAATACACATAATTTTATTCTAGCACTATAGAAGCCTTAAATTTCCTCAATCCGCGCTCATATTATGAATTGTATGAAAAAGGTTAAATTTCCTCGGCTTTGGCGGAAAAAAATAGTGGCGAACGAGTTAAAAAGATAATTTGATCTCTATAGATCTCCCAAGCTAACCCCCTTCCCCGAAATTCAAATGGTCTACTCATTACAGCTGCATTAGGTGGAAAATAAATGAGATAAATTCAGGTAAGGAAATGAACTATTTTTAATCAAATTATTGAAAAGAAACGACTTCATTTTAAGCTTAAAGCAAGGCTTTACCATGGAGCATACGCTCGAACCAATTCCAGTTTCAAGATGGCCTTTATCGCCGATTATACTACGGCACAAGGAAGCAATGCCTGCCTTGAATGTGATATACTTGGTATTTGCAGTAAATGAAAATTAGCAGTTATACGGCATCTGAAACTGCTGTAGCATAATCTATGTCATTGTTAATGCTTTAAAGTTTGGATTTCTGCTTTTTAGCAAGATTACCCAAAGCCAACATGATCCAGCTATTTGACTTCCTTTGCAATTTACTGAGCATTTAATATATAATTCGATGCCAGGTAGCGTTACTTATATTCGACGATCTTAAAAGAATTTCTTATATTGTTCATTGCCTTCATTAGTGCATCATTAAAGTATAAAGAAAGCACCAAATACTTCTAAACAGTACCTTTTGACACGTCAAAGAGTCTTCAGACGACACTGTAAACAGACTTACAGTTGTCAAATTGGACGACGTCAAACAGCTTACATTGAATATATTTTAAAATGTCTATTTATTTGGCAATGCTGAGGTATTCATATCTGTAATTTTGCATAAACTGTGTTCATATCTATTGACATTACCAACACAAGTATCGGGAATATTATTCAAGGATAAAGGGTCAAACGGGACAATCTTATTTTATCCCTGTTCAAAAGAACATGTTAAAATGCTAAATATGACGCTATAGGTCTAATACATTAAAAAAAACAAAGATGCAGTCCTTGCATCAATCAATCATACGCATTCTGTCAAGTTTTTGGACGTACGGGTTATTATAATTTAATGAAAACATAGAAAAACTTACCTGCCGTGAAAGGGTGAGATGTCGAATTTCACCGAAACCGTAATGCAGTTTACAGATGAGCACGTCAATAAGAGATTTCAGGCGCACAGGTTCCTATACTGTGTTATTATAGGTTATGGAAAAAACCAGCTGAGTTGTAATTGCAAAACAAAATATGGTTGTGATCCGTCTTCCGTAATTGAAATCGTCAAAATGAAATACAACCGAATTGATATCAAATGGTGACTTGTTTCAACCTCATTTAAAATGCACCTTGAAATTCTTTCAGCTTGTACATCACGTTCACGATCTTTTATTACAACACTATTTCACTCATGTGCACATTTGTTCCTGTTCTAGTTAAAGGCCTTTATCAAACAGAATCATACAGTTTACATGTAATGCAGTTAGTACGCATTTAAACCACAGAAGGATATTTCTATTTTCCACACGTTGTGGTGTGGGGTCGCTATTGTGCATGCGAAATATTAATTGCAAACCCCATTGACTGGCTATATGCTACCTGTCTAGAATATTTTATTTTTTTCTCGATCGACAGTTCAGAAGCTAGAAAATAATATGATGAAAATTGTCTGTCAATAATGCAAACAATAACTTATGCACATGACAGACGCATTTTCAAGGCACCGGATGGATAGTTTCCTTTGATTTAAGAGAATGGAACTGATAGAAGTTAAAAGTTTAATTTGGGCGCAGAAGGAGAAACTTTATATAATTTATGAAAATGTGATGTGAATTTTAGGGATCCTCAGATTCAAATCCATTCATCTACTTTTCTACACTTTTCTACATATTATACATATGTATATTTAAAATGATAGTAATGTTATTCTAAAATATTTCCACTTTGTTTTACTTGTCGTTTTCGTTTAAGAGTCCCATTTTTATACTGCTCGTGCTCAGCAACGGACCACCTTCGTCAATTGTTTTAGCTCATCGATGATCATGAGATTCACTCAGATATATAACACGGACCGTGCAATATTTATTTATTTATTTATTTATTTATTTATTTATTTATTTATTTATTTATTTATTTATTTATTTATTTATTTATTTATTTATTTATTTATTTATTTATTTATTTATTTATTTATTTATTTATTTATTTATTTATTTATTTATTTATTTACAATTTATTTATTTATTTATTTATGCTTTGTTGTCAGTGTTTCAACTGTTGACAGAGTTTTAAAATCAACATGGGTAGACTTATAGAAAGTGTGTAATCGTAAAATTCAGTGGCCAACCATCCCAGTCTGGTGGCAAAAGAAAGGGTATTGTTCTGATATGCCTAACGTTGTGTCTGCATTTGACGGAACTTCACATGAGATACAAATTCCATCCAATGAAACCCCCAACAGCAATTTGACAGTGGCCACAAAAAATACCATTGTATCCATACCCAGGTAAACAAATATAATAGTGAAAATGAGTAAGGGACCGACCTTTTAATTTAAAAGGGAGGCTATGGTTTCTACTCTGCAGTCAAAAAAATGCTATTTTTATGGGTGAAAATCTTGCATCAGAATATTGTTTCCTTGCATTTTGCTTGCTTGCAAAAATAGTTTTTTCTTGAAAATTCAGCATCAAAATATTTTTTAGGAAAAAACCATAGCATACCCCCCCCCCCCCTTTTCAAGTTAAACGGTTTTATTTGTAAGAAATACAAATATTCTATTCAAAACTATATCATGAATATTAAATATATGGATAAATTTTTTTTAATCTTCGATATATTAAAAATACATATGTAAAGTGTGACATATATAAATATATTGATAATTAAAAGAAATCTACTATATAATAAAGGGCGAAGCACAGGCACTTGTTTCATTAAAAAAATATATGCCCCCTCCTCTTCAAGGTAAACATCTGCCCTTTTCCCCTTCACCACTTCGCTTCAATAGTTTTCTCTTATTTGTGATCCTTTCGCTGACCCAATTATATCGTTACACTCCCGAGATATTTCTCTTTTCGACTGCCACATTTAAATATACCTACCGGGTAATTGGACAAGAATATTCAGCGAAAGTCGCTTTGTCTACTTTTCAGTCTTTGTGGGGCGAAGCCCTTTTAACTGTAGGCTATACGATTTTTGGTAATAAGTCATACTCCTACAAAATGTATTCATAGCCAAATATCAATCGGCAAACCTCGAGTGAGTCCGCTTCTCTCCCTCAATGCTGTAATACGGTATTTGATATGCGTCTACGCGTCACATTTCTTCGCCGGAAGACCGTATCACTTCAATCAAACATTGCGCACCGCGAATAAGTTCTAAAGTGGCGACAATAGATGAGTTTGTTTTGAAAAATATTGGTCTTTGATGAAGGTACGGAATCAGCCGACATTGCGACGAATGAAAATATATTATTATTGGACGAATATTCGAAAGTGAAATTATTTTAATACCTCCTTCATTGAAGATTTCCGAAAGTAGTTCCAATGGGAGCTATCGTAATACGGACGAGGTATGATGAAGGTACGAAATCAGCCGAAGTTGCGACGAGTGAGCCAAATATCTTTTCACCGGAAGCTAACTCGAATAATACTGGAAACTGCGCCCTCTATCTGCACTATCGCTGGATGAGCGACCAGCGGGATCGTAATATAACGACTGGATTATTCGGGTTAACCGGAAGCATGAAATTATAGAACAAAGTGGTATTTAAAAACAAAATAAAAATTATTTCAATAAGAAATTCGCAAATCTGTAACCATTTCAATTCTTCTCAATTGAAATAACCTTAAAAGAACATTCTAATATCAAAATCGCGTGCTACGAGAAATGATCGTTTACAGGTGTGAAACCTATAATTAATTTCTTTAACATTTTCTACTAAATTTGTGTTTTTTCGAGCCTGCCTGGCTATTTTATCTTAAGTTTAACCTTTCTAAGACCATATATTTTCTGAAACGTACATGATTCCTCTACGTTCTGTGAAAATATCAAGGGATGTTTAAAGTCTTGAAGTGAAATAAGGGTAATAACAAAATTACCGAACTCCGAACAATCTTACAAAGGGAAAGTCAAAACTCATAAGTATATAAACAGACAAAATCAGTCAACAACCGGAAAACTGTAATGACACTGACTTGGTACAGGCATTTCTTTAGAAATGCCAGGCTATGGAAAACACCTACTCTAAAAATAGCTCGCCGGGTCATCCCCGGCAAATTCAATATTTATAGGTCATGCATCAAATCCTCCATAGTCAGTGGCGTAGGAAGGGGTTATTAAAAGTGCACGCACTGGAGGTTGTTCCCTCCAAGGTATAGGGGTACCGTATATTTTAAAAGTTTGATATATAGATAGCAGGAAAATCTATTTAAAACTACTTTTAATATCCTTTAATCATTTTAATAATGTAATGGATGGTTACAAACAACCACGCAGAAAGCAGTTTTCTTTGTCTGGTACATGTATTATTAAATACGACAGCATTCAATGGGAGCTGAATGTCTGTGAATATGCAGCAATGCCAAGGCTGATAGTCTTTCCTGTCACATTGTGGCGCATAAATATGTCTTTACACGTTTCAAAACGCTGAAAGATCGTTCGGTTGTTGCTGTAGAGGGTGGCATTGTAAAGTAAATTTTCAAAATACAATTTTTTAGAGATGCGGATACCATTGTTTGCCTACAAGTTCCAACGTCTCACAAAGATGGCTTGGTTTTACTTGATCTGTGGGATATAATTCCTACCTTGCTTTCAATCTTTTTACTTCAAGTGTAAACTCTTGCCGAATTTGCAAATATGCACTATAAGCATCATATATATTCAATTCATCCTCCCGTTTTAGTTTATTTAAATTGATCGGTATCAATAACTGTGCCAGAAATTGATCTCCATTTTTCACCAAACGGCACCTCAACTCGATTAACAAAGTGATCTAGGAACCAGTAATCCTTGGTGTCTGCTACCTGTGGATTGGCACGATTTCGTTGTCTACCGGTTGTCCGCGGCTTAGACGAGACAACACCAAATTGCACCGCTAAATCTACAACTTCATCATATTAAGTGTTGTAAACACTAATGACATTTCTCTGTCTCAAAATGTCGAATCAATGTTTGACATTCACTTAAAGCCTCTATTAAATCACAGGAGATCATCTGTAACATTGTTGTTATCGAAACAACAGCGTGCTAAATATGACTGTAAACCACTTAAAGTAAAATCGCAAAAATTTGCGTTACCATTGGTTTGTAAATACTCTAGGTTACTAACTATAACAGGAAATGTAGCTTTAAAAGTTGCTTATTGAGATTATCCATAAAATTTGAGTCGTTAATAAAATCTAGATCATCTTTTTCCGCATCCGGAGCGGCATTTAATTTTTTTTTAAATTCGAATAATTTTGACGGATTGACATGAGAGCTGAGGTTGACTCTTTCTCTTCTGACGTGCATTTCTACATTCTAAATCAAACCCTGGCTTATTGTTTCTTTAAGTCCCACTTGAATTACCCCCTTTACATTATAGACTCCTAAACTTTGCCTAGAATATAAGTCAGTTTTATATACTTATACACACTATTACCGGAGCGTATAAATGTATATACAAGTTCATTGTCGTCCGATGTAAGATAAGCATGTATACATATACAATATATAAATTTACTGGACAAATCTTGAATTACAAGACATCACACATGATACATGTATCTTCGCTTGAGTAGAAAAAAATTATTAAATGTGTCGTTTTGGCAATAAAAAAGTGGGGGCGTTTTGGTCAAATAATGGGGGCGTTTTGGTAAAAAGTGGGGGCGTTTTGGTAAAAATGGGGGCGTTTTGGTAGTGGGGGCGTTTTTAGTCCGAGATTCCTCTGTCGTTTAACGGCATTGATAATCTTGCTGTAGCCGTTCAACGACAGAGGGTGATACATACGGAAACCATCAAATTTGCCTCACAGCCATAGTATCGGCACATTTCCACGTTTCGTGGCTATCAGATTTTATTTTCTATCATAAACCTTATATAAATCGCTTCACCAATCATTTTTCTATTCATTCATAACCATCTTACCCTCAGAAAGTGGTGTTACACTCCATTACAGCACGATTTTGCCTTAGATCCTATTATTCCGCCATTTGACTTCCATTTTCGAATCTACACACGTGATCTCGCGATACTAACTGAATGATGACAGCAACGCATTGCATGATGGGAGCTAATTAATGCAGCGTGCCAAATTATTTGGAGCATTATTTGCATACGTAAACAACATTCAAATCACATGGAAGACGATACATTTAAGCGTATTCTGCAGGACAAACAGTCCATCTACAGATCAAAGAAGAGCAGAAGGAAATTATACAGAATGTGTTGGAAAGAAAAGATTCAATGGCAGAGTGTTACCAACGGGCTTCGGAAAGAGCATGTGTTACCTTCCCCCTTTTTGTTTTTGGACAAGGTACTACATTTTTTTTTCCTTATGGTTATCTGTAATTCACCAAATTTGCTGTTAAAATCATTACCAATCAATATAATCAACTGTATTAAATTTTATGTTAATTGTTCTGCCTTAATAGG
The DNA here is from genome assembly GCA_963680875.1 of Bathymodiolus brooksi. Classification (NCBI taxonomy): domain Eukaryota; kingdom Metazoa; phylum Mollusca; class Bivalvia; order Mytilida; family Modiolidae; genus Bathymodiolus; species Bathymodiolus brooksi. The sequence continues at coordinate 72,821,175 of OY804585.1, read as the reverse complement.
CGCCTATGATTGGCAATAAAAATATTTGTTTGTTTGTTTATATGCAAATTATCTCCCATGATACATTGCGGTAATCGTAGTTTTCTCGTAGTCACGTGACAAATGTTTGAAAAATGGAAGACAAATGTCGAAATCATAGGTTCTAAGGCAAAATCGTGCTGTAATGGAGTGTAACACCACTTTCTGAGGGTAAGATGTTTATGAATGAATAGAAAAATGATTTATATAAGGTTTATGATAGAAAATAAAATCCGATAGCCACGAAACGTGGAAATGTGCTGACCCAGAGTTGGAGAAGCAAATCCGCTGTTTTCCGTATGTATCACCCTCTGTCGTTGAACGGCTACAGCAAGATTATCAATGCCGTTAAACGACAGAGGAATCTCGGACTAGGGCGTTTTGACATGTATTCATGTGTATGATGTCTGGACAACTGATCTCGGATTTTGTCAGGTAATCCTTTTAACACATTTTCCATAGCAAGGTTAAAAACATTTCAATTTCGTCGGACCCTCACTCCCCTTTTCACTGCCACGCATGCATTTCTTATCTCTCTTTCACCATTTTTTTTCATGATCTGTGATTGGGGAATCTCGGACTATGATTGGGTATTTTTATTATTCTCGTGACCCTCGATTTATGTCTCTTATTGATTCACCGTGATTTGTGAAATTCTCAATAATGGCAAATTTTAATTTCCGTGAATCGTGATTTGGATTTTTTTTTATTTTCTGAGATTCATGACCAGAAACCCCCCCTCTTTTATTTTTTTAATTTTTTTAAAGTTTTCGTCTATGGAAAAGGTGTTCAAAATAGATCTAAATTTACAAACATTTGTTTCTTCAATTTTCATCTGTATCGTGTTTTTTAGGAGGCATTTGCCTTTCATGCCTCCCTCTTACTTGTCATTATCATCAAATAAGCTTCGCCCTTAAACAGGTTGTGCCCGTCTCATTTTATTAAAAAACGTTTAAGTGCCGTAAAGTGTGACATGTTTGTCACTTCATTGACCTATCTTTCTAATATTTTTCTCTTTAACTTATGTAAGCACCCTAAAAAACTCAACAACAGAGAAATCCATTTATTAGGTCACAACATCCAAAAAAAATTCATAGCTGTGTTATTATTTTCTCCATTTTATTAAATTTAAAATTTTAAAGTTAAGAACAAAATTTTACAGGACTGTTATAAATTGTGTATAATATCAACTGAGTATCTAACTAGAAAAAAAAAAAAAAAAAAGACTTTAAATGATGAAATTTAAACTGCAGGAAAGTCTATGTAATAGATGATGAACCCATTCATGTTGTGAACTATTGGTAGGTAAGAATGGTATATATTGTTATTGGCATTGCACTCGGCCAAATGTTGTTATTTACAGCATTGCACCCTACGTCAGTCGTGTTGTAGTAGGTCTCCGTCATCACCTTCTTATAACCACTGACATTGCACAAAGAGCTGTTATTATTTCATAGTAACTTTGTCAATAAATCATGTTCTATCATGTCATATTACTTTATTTTATTATTAACCGTATTGGTGATGTAATGGTTAGCATGCTTGTCTCAAGTGTGGTAAAATATTGGTTATTCTTAACCGTATTGGTGGTTTAATGGTTAGCATGATTGTCTCAAGTGTGGTAAAATATTGGTTATTCTTAACCGTATTGGTGGTTTAATGGTTAGCATGCTTGTCTCAAGTGTGGCAAAATATTGGTTATTCTTAACCGTATTGGTGGTTTAATGGTTAGCATGTTTGTCTCAAGTGTGGTAAAATATTGGTTATTCTTAACCGTATTGGTGGTTTAATGGTTAGCATGCTTGTCTCAAGTGTGGTAAAATATTGGTTATTCTTAACCGTATTGGTGGTTTAATGGTTAGCATGCTTGTCTCAAGTGTGGTAAAATATTGGTTATTCTTAACCGTATTGGTGGTTTAATGGTTAGCATGCTTGTCTCAAGTGTGGCAAAATATTGGTTATTCTTAACCGTATTGGTGGTTTAATGGTTAGCATGTTTGTCTCAAGTGTGGTAAAATATTGGTTATTCTTAACCGTATTGGTGGTTTAATGGTTAGCATGCTTGTCTCAAGTGTGGTAAAACTTCTTAACCGTATTGGTGGTTTAATGGTTAGCATGCTTGTCTCAAGTGTGGCAAAATATTGGTTATTCTTAACCGTATTGGTGGTTTAATGGTTAGCATGCTTGTCTCAAGTGTGGTAGAACATTGGTTATTCTTAACTGTATTGGTGGTGTAATGGTTAGCATGCTCATCTCAAGTGTGGCAAAATATTGGTTATTCTTAACCGTATTGGTGATGTAATGGTTAGCATGCTTGTCTCAAGTGTGGCAAAATATTGGTTATTCTTAACCGTATTGGTGGTGTAATGGTTAGCATGCTTGTCTCAAGTGTGGTAGAACATTGGTTATTCTTAACCGTGTTGGTGGTTTAATGGTTAGCATGCTTGTCTCAAGTGTGGTAGAACATTGGTTATTCTTAACTGTATTGGTGATGTAATGATTAGCATGCTTGTCTCAAGTGTGGCAAAATATTGGTTATTCTTAGCTGTATTGGTGGTGTAATGGTTAGCATGCTCATCTCAAGTGTGGCAAAATATTGGTTATTCTTAACCGTGTTGGTGGTTTAATGGTTAGCATGCTTGTCTCAAGTGTGGTAGAACATTGGTTATTCTTAACCGTATTGGTGGTTTAATGGTTAGCATGCTCATCTCAAGTGTGGCAAAATATTGGTTATTCTTAACCATGTTGGTGGTTTAATGGTTAGCATGCTTGTCTCAAGTGTGGTAGAACATTGGTTATTCTTAACTGTATTGGTGATGTAATGGTTAGCATGCTTGTCTCAAGTGTGGCAAAATATTGGTTATTCTTAGCTGTATTGGTGGTGTAATGGTTATCATGCTTGTCTCAAGTGTGGCAAAATATTGGTTATTCTTAACCGTATTGGAGGTTTAATGGTTAGCATGCTTGTCTCAAGTGTGGCAAAATATTGGTTATTCTTAACCGTATTGGTGGTTTAATGGTTAGCATGCTTGTCTCAAGTGTGGCAAAATATTGGTTATTCTTAACCGTATTGGTGGTTTAATGGTTAGCATGCTTGTCTCAAGTGTGGTAGAACATTGGTTATTCTTAACCATATTGGTGGTTTAATGGTTAGCATGCTTGTCTCAAGTGTGGTAAAATATTGGTTATTCTTAACCGTATTGGTGGTTTAATGGTTAGCATGCTCATCTCAAGTGTGGCAAAATATTGGTTATTCTTAACCGTGTTGGTGGTTTAATGGTTAGCATGCTTGTCTCAAGTGTGGTAGAACATTGGTTATTCTTAACTGTATTGGTGATGTAATGGTTAGCATGCTTGTCTCAAGTGTGACAAAATATTGGTTATTCTTAGCTGTATTGGTGGTGTAATGGTTATCATGCTTGTCTCAAGTGTGGCAAAATATTGGTTATTCTTAACCGTATTGGAGGTTTAATGGTTAGCATGCTTGTCTCAAGTGTGGCAAAATATTGGTTATTCTTAACCGTATTGGTGGTTTAATGGTTAGCATGCTTGTCTCAAGTGTGGTAGAACATTGGTTATTCTTAACTGTATTGGTGATGTAATGGTTAGCATGCTTGTCTCAAGTGTGGTAGAACATTGGTTATTCTTAACTGTATTGGTGATGTAATGATTAGCATGCTTGTCTCAAGTGTGGCAAAATATTGGTTATTCTTAACCGTATTGGTGGTGAAATGGTTATCATGCTTGTCTCAAGTGTGGCAAAATATTGGTTATTCTTAACCGTATTGGAGGTTTAATGGTTAGCATGCTTGTCTCAAGTGTGGCAAAATATTGGTTATACTTAACCGTATTGGAGGTTTAATGGTTAGCATGCTTGTCTCAAGTGTGGCAAAATATTGGTTATTCTTAACCGTATTGGTGGTGTAATGGTTAGCATGCTTGTCTCAAGTGTGGCAAAATATTGGTTATTCTTAATCGTGTTGGTGGTGTAATGGTTAGCATGCTTGTCTCAAGTGTGGCAAAATATTGGTTATTCTTAGCTGTGTTGGTGGTGTAATGATTAGCATGCTTGTCTCAAGTGTGGCAAAATATTGGTTATTCTTAGCTGTATTGGTGGTGTAATGGTTAGCATGCTTGTCTCAAGTGTGGCAAAATATTGGTTATTCTTAATCGTGTTGGTGATGTGATGGTTAGCATGCTCATCTCAAGTGTGGTAAAATATTGGTTATTCTTAACTGTATTGGTGGTGTAATAATTAGCATGCTTGTCTCAAGTGTGGCAAAATATTGGTTATTCTTAACCGTATTGGTGGTGTAATGGTTAGCATGCTTGTCTCAAGTGTGGTAGAACATTGGTTATTCTTAACCGTATTGGTGGTTTAATGGTTAGCATGCTTGTCTCAAGTGTGGTAGAATATTGGTTATTCTTAACTGTATTGGTGGTGTAATGATTAGCATGCTTGTCTCAAGTGTGGCAAAATATTGGTTATTCTTAGCTGTATTGGTGGTTTAATGGTTAGCATGCTTGTCTCAAGTGTGGTAGAACATTGGTTATTCTTAACTGTATTGGTGATGTAATGGTTAGCATGCTTGTCTCAAGTGTGGCAAAATATTGGTTATTCTTAACCGTATTGGTGGTGTAATGATTAGCATGCTTGTCTCAAGTGTGGCAAAATATTGGTTATTCTTAGCTGTATTGGTGGTGTAATGGTTAGCATGCTCATCTCAAGTGTCGCAAACTATTGGTTATTCTTAGCTGTATTGGTGATGTAATGATTAGCATGCTTGTCTCAAGTGTGGCAAAATATTGGTTATTCTTAACCGTATTGGTGGTGTAATGGTTAGCATGCTTGTCTCAAGTGTGGCAAAATATTGGTTATTCTTAACCGTATTGGTGGTTTAATGGTTAGCATGCTCATCTCAAGTGTGGCAAAATATTGGTTATTCTTAACCGTATTGGAGGTTTAATGGTTAGCATGCTTGTCTCAAGTGTGGTAGGTCATTGGTTATTTTAACCGTATTGGTGGTGTAATGGTTATCATGCTTGTCCCGAGTGTGGTAGGTCATTGGTTTGATCGCCCGTCATCCCGAGTGTGGTAGGTCATTGGTTTGATCGCCCGTCATCCCGAGTGTGGTAGGTCATTGGTTTGATCGCCCGTCATCCCGAGTGTGGTAGGTCATTGGTTTGATCGCCCGTCATCCCGAGTGTGGTAGGTCATTGGTTTGATCGCCCGTCATCCCGAGTGTGGTAGGTCATTGGTTTGATCGCCCGTCAAACCAAAGACTATGAAAATTGGTATTTACTGTTTCTCCACTAAGAACACACTGTTGAGTAAGAACAAAGACTGGTTGGCTTGGAATCAAGGATGTGTACAAGTAGAGGGACATGTCTATCCACAAACAGTTGTTTCAGTGAGCTGCACAATCCATCTAAATGTGTTTGTCTAATACAAAGCAGACATTACAATCATCTCAAAATGTTACTTGTTCTAGCCATTATATAGCTGAAGAATTGCTAAAAAAAACCAAACAACAATCGCTCAAATACTTCACTGGGATGTAGCATTCAAGAGATGCTTCCTCGTTTAGATCATAGGAGATCATGGTATGGTCCTTAAAAGCCAACCTGTTCTAGCTGCCTCTCTGTTAAGCATGAAGCATTCAAGAGATGCTTCCTCGTCTAGATCATAGGAGATCATGGTATGGTCCTTGAAAGCCAACCTGTTCTAGCTACCTCTATGTTAGTCATGAAGCATTCAAGAGATGCTTCCTCATCTAGATCATAAGAAATCTGGTCAATGAGACTGAAATCTAATGGATTTTTGCAACTGTTCCGACATTACGGCATTTGTTGTTTTTTATTTTATTATCTACTAGCTGCTTTTCCAGAATTAAAAGAGATTCTTCCTTGTTTGGATCGTGGGAGATCAGGGTATGGTCAGTGAAAGACTAATTTATACTGGTTTGAGCCCTGGTCAGATCATATCCAAATTAGTCTTTGTTGCTTCTGCACTAAGCAGTAAGGGCAAAGACTGGTTGGCTTGGAATCGGAATAATGTGTTGTAGTGGGGTGACATGTCTATCTGCAGACTTGTTGTAGTGAACTAGCACTATAAAAATCCAACTAAGCAGACATCATTAACCAATAGAAATGTACCTTGTTCTTGCCATGATATAGCTGAAAAGTTTCTCACTTAATCACTCCTGTCTGGATGTGGGAGATCAGGGTGTGGTCAACGAGAACTAATTTATACTAGCTGCTTCTGTTTGGCATGTTGCATCAGTGTACATATGATCAATGAAGGAGGAAATTTTCTAGCTGTTCCGTTTTGTATATGCAGCATGAAGAGATGCTATCTTATCTGGATCGTGGGAGATCTATAAAGGTCTGGTTTATGAGACAAATCTGTACTAACTGCTTCACTGTTGGACATGTAGCATGAGTAACCAACACAGTTATCCCCCTTTTTCATTCAAGTGTATCCGAGACGTATCAAACAATTGTATGTCTCTTGAGTGTCGAGAAAAAGACACTCCTACAAAATAGTAAAGGAGGAATATAATATAAATGTGACTTAGTTGAGAACTATAATGCATGGATATTTTTGGAAAATATATTTATTTGTTGGAGCATTTGAAATTGAGGTGGAAAGTTAAAAATGTCCCCGTTGACCAAAGGGTCAGTCTTAGATCCTAGTTTATTTACGTATTATTTAAACGATATTCCAGTCAGTCTAAGCTCCACAAAATGACTATTAACAGACCATACCATTGCATACATAGCATGGCTATAAAATCCACAACTTTTACAGCAAGATCTCAACAAACTTTCAATATGGGAATGAAACTGACTTTTCATCCAGACAAACGTAACATCCCATTTTTCACTCGAAATAAAAATCTGATCAAATTAAAAGTTTGTTTTTGCCCGCAAAAACGTACGTCTCCCCCATCCCAGAAACTGTAGTCAAAGGTAAACAATCTATTTGGGTAACAAATAAAATTAAGCTTCAATGAATAACAAAAAAAAACCTGTTTTTAATCCATGAAACACAAAAACAATTTGATCAAAAGTGCCAAAGCAAGGGTTACAGGTACTATTCCATATTGTCATGGCAAAGTTCCCCATTCCAGAAAATTGCTCAGCCTATGTTCCAATGATTTTAAAGGAGTTTTGTTCTTCTACTAAAATCAATGGATTGGTGATGAAAACTTTTTCAGGGAAATAGTGACATTATGATAGACTCTTGTACATATATATATATATACAAGTTTCAGTAAGGGATATTACACTAGAGTGTTTGCAAATAACTCCTACAAAATTTAGGGGATCAACATTTCCTGGTAATGTGCACAACTACATATGGTGTCCTTACTACCTACCAAGTTTCATGAAATTCTGTTCAGTAGTTTCAGAGGAGTTGCGCTGACAAACTGTGTGATGGACAGGACAAAAACAATATGTCTCCCCACAAAAGTGGGGGGGGGGGGGGGGGGGGAGAGAGAGAGAGAGAGAGAGAGAGAGAGAGAGAGAGAGAGACATAATTCAATTAGACCATCTATGGTCCTCCACTAAAGTCATTAGAAGAAGCCAAATATATTGGTCTAACATAGGGAAAAGACACAAGTCACACAAACTTGTGAATTCTTCTTCAATTTAAACTTTTAACTAGACATTTTATATGAACATGCACATTACTAAATAATAAATTACAATTATTAAATGAAATTTTAGTATTGAAAACAACAGAAACACGAAAAAGGTAGATAACCAATGTCCTGTCACTTTAAGTTTGGTTTGGTTTATGGTGTTTAATGCCACTTTAAACACTTTCAGTTATATCATAGCGGTCATTTTTATTGGTGGAGGAAACCAGAGTACACGGAGAAAAAAAGCCACCGACCTGTCACAAATTGTCAAAATTGACACAAAAAAATATGTTTTTTTAAGAGGAATTCAAAAGGTCAGGATCACAATACCTCTACTTTCTTTTGCCAAATTGTCAAAATTAACGCAGAAAATATCAATTTTTCTAAGAGGAATTCAAAAAGTCGGGATCACAATACACCTACTTTCTTTCGACAAATTGTCAAATTTAACGTAGAAAATATCACTGTTTTCTTAAGAGGAATTCAAAAGGTCGGCATCACAATACACCTACTTTCTTTTGCCAAATTGTAAAAATTGACGCAGAAAATATCACTGTACCCATACTTTCTCTAGCTAAATTGTCACAAATTAACGCAGAAATTATCACTGGTAATTTTTAAAAACTATTTATCATAATTATCTTAATTAAACATTGTGCTAAAACAAAATCTTAATGACATAATTATTACTCTCAAATCTTTATGATATCCAGTAAATTTAGTTGTTCATACATTTATGAATTTACAAAATGTACCATTCTTATAACAATAAAAAGTCACAAACCATCTTAATTCAATATGAATTTAATTAGCACAAAACATGAAATAAAAAATATATAAATGTTTTTAAAAAAATGGAATGCATCATTTATAAATGAGACAAATGCACTATGATGAATATTTTGATGTAGCACCTTAAAGGTGGGTAAACATCCTTCATATATTTTTTTATGTTTTTCAATGTGATTTCTAGGTATATACAATCACAGTGCTTGTGATCAATGTCGTGAAATAATGATATCAGCAATCTATCTATATGATTTCTCTTTATCAGTAATTTGGACATTTTTCCTTGATCTCATTGAGTGTTATTGTCAGATTATGACGTTACAGATAAAAATCATAACGTTAGTTTTGAAAGTTTTCACATACATTATCACTAGTACGACAGTTCGTCTTATTGGACTCGCTACGATACTAATGATACTGCTGTCATTGTACATTTATCGTCAAATTGGACATTTTCCCTTTGATGTGTGCCACTGATAAAGTCTGGATCACTGAACTGAGAAAAATATTTGGTCAGTTCGTAACTCGCATGTGCAAGTTTATTGGTCAATCTGACATAAAACACATAATGATGACACCAATAATGTCAGTTCTGAAGGCCTTGACAGACATTACCACAAATATCCAGCTCCTCCTATCGGACTCGCTGAGATATTAGCAATAATGTCTGTCTCGACCTTTAAAATTGCTGTTATTCTATATATAGTTGTCATTTTAAGTAATTGTAATCAATTCATTATTTTCTGACAAGATGAGAATATAATATGATAGTATATATATAACAATTGTGCTTAGTATGATAGTACAGTAGAGTTCGTTTATAACGAAGTCCAGGGGACTCTCGATCTTAGTTCGTTATAGGCATCGTTCGTTATAAGAGATACCTCCCCTTTTGAAAATCGTACAGTAGAACTTTGCTGGCTCGAACTCGAAGGGACTGTCAAAATCTGTTCTAGCTATCAGTAGTTCGAACCACTGAGGTCGCGTAATTTTAGAGAGAAAAAAATCTGGTTCTGACCCGGGAAGTTTCATTACGCTATGATAACTGATGCACAGTAAAGTGGGCCTTTATCGTAAAAAAAATATTTAATCCTTTAGACAGTTCTCAAAGACTACGGCTTCTGAATACCTCTTTGGTATCTTCAAATGTTCCTTAAAAACATTTTTTTTCAACTTTGTTCACGATCTATTTTATAAACAGGAAATTCGAGGTCGGGTATTAACATTTGGATCGATATCGGTTATAATGCTGATAATTCGGATATATATTTTTAATGGCCAACTTTAAGATTGTAGTCATTTTCCTTTTTTTTTATTTGAATTTGAAGAATAATTGTTTGTTTTTGGTATTATATACACATAAAAACTCAGGTTAATCGAAATTTCAGAACGAGTATATTTCTTTTGTTTTTGGTATTTAGATGAACCTTGAGACCACACAGTTTGTTGTTTAATTAAAGAGTCTATCATCAAAGAAAAAATAAACAATAGCAAATGAATTAATCTCACACATGACTTTGTTTTTAATTTCTTTAGCTTGTGCATCCATTCATTAAAATTTAGATTACGTTTTATTAATTTTTAATGTAATAAATTAGCGCGTGTGTTATTAATTGACAACTTGTTAATCACAACCCATTTTATTGTTTGAATATTTTAAAGAAAAGTCTTGATTGACATCATTAAGAACATCAAAGGTGGGATTATTGATTTTTCAATTATCAATAACGGAAGTGTCAAGTGCACTTGACCATTCTAATATGTGATCGTTCGTGCGTAATGGAAGACAGGTAATCGATTTGCTTGTTCAGCAATTTTCTTTGTTATATCATATCAATTTTGAGTAATAAAAAGGTTGTTTGGGTTTAAAATTCTCTTCGTTATAAGCCTGTTCGCTATAAACAAACTCTACTGTATATATGTAACAATTGTGCTTAAAACTTTTTTCCGGTGACAAATATTTGTATTCAAACACAGGTATTTTCAATGATACATAAATATGTTTTTACCAGTTTATCAAGAAAGTGGAGATTTCCTGCACCAGTCGTAAAAATTGATAAAAAATACATTGTGTTTTGTAATTAAAAATCAAGGTCAAATATATGTTTGTAATCCGACTACATCAACATAGTGTATACAATGACAGAAATGATTAGTAAAACGTTTACAAGACTACCACTAGTAACGAATCTAGCCTGCACCTAAATGCTACATCTATTAACATTTTTTCCCGCCACAATAATTTAGAATATAAAAATTTAAAGCTTTAATTCCATATATCAAGACACAAAGTCAAAGCTTTAAGATATTAAAACACATAAGCATGTTGAGGTTTCCAAGAAAAAAGGAACAAAATTATATTTTTTGTCAATTTCTTCAAAATTTTCTGCTTTTTTAGGTGCTCTGTGTTTGCTACCTAATAACAACACCCTGTTTTAAATTGTATGTTAAAAAAGTGCATGCATAATTTTTTTTTATACAGAATTATTGGGTATTGTAAAAAAAAAATATGATACATTGTATTTTACAAACTAGAGGCTCAGCCCACTGAGCCTGTATCGCTCACCTGACAATAGAATGATACTGAAGCAAATTTCAAAGGGAGATAATCATTACCTTAAAAAACAGCAGCCATCTTGAATGGAGGGTGGGGCTGTCGGACACAATTTTGAAAGGGACACACCCAGGGACCATCTATGCCAAGTTTGGCTCCATTTGGCCAAGCTGTTTCAGAGGAGAAGATTTTTTTAACATTAGCCAATCAGAAAAAAGAATTAATCTTGGTGGCCATGTTTGTAGGCCAAATGGACTAAATGGAGAAACTTTATAGAGGAACTTACATAGATGTTTACTGCCAAGTTTGGTTTGGCAATACCTCACATGGCCCTTTGGGTCAGGTGAGCTAAAAAATGATGAAAAAAGGGCAATAACTCCTAGACGGGTAATCAGATTTACTTCAAAATTGCAGGGCATGTAGATCTTGACAAGCTGAACATGTTTTCAGTTTACACTCAACATCTATCTCTTTTAGTTTTTGAAATAAAGGATGAAAAGTATTAACATTTTTAAAATTTGATGAAAAAAGGGCAATAACTTCAAGATGGGTATTCAGATTTACTTTAAAATTGCAGGCTAGGTTGATCTTGACATGCTGAACATGTTTGCTGTTTAAACTTAACATCTATCTCTTATAGTTTTTGAAATAAAGGACAAAAGGTATTAACATTTTGAAAATTTTACGAAAAAAAGGGCAATAACTCCAAATTGGGTACTCAGATTAACTTCAAAATTACAGTGTATGTAGATCTTAATATGCTGCACATGTTTGCAATTTAAACTTAACCTTTATCTCTAATAGTTTTTGAAATATCAGACAAAAATGTTTAAATTAAAAAAAATAAAAATAAAAAAGGGCAATAACTCCTAGACGGGTAATCAGATTTACTTCACAATTGCAGGGCATGTAGATCTTGACATGCTGCACATGTTTGCTGTTTAAACTTAACGTCTATCTCTTATAGTTTTTGAAATAAAAAACGAAAAGTATTAAAATTTTGAAATTTGATGAAAAAAGGGCAATAACTCCAAGATAGGTAATCAGATTTTCTTCAAAATTTCAGGGTAGTTAGATCTTCCTGTGCTGATCATTTTTGCCCATGTCAGATTTCTGATATTATTAACAGTTTTTGAGTTGATACCAAAAACGTGTAATTTTACCATATGTTCTATTTTTAGTAACAGCGGCATGTTTGTTGGCAGAATGGAACTAAATGAAGAAGTTTTATAGAGGATCTTACATAGATGCTTCCTGCCAAGTTTGGCTCCATTTGGCCAAGCAGTTTCAGAGGAGAAGATTTTTTTAACATTAGCCAATCAGAAACAAGAATTGCCCTTGGCGGCCATATTTGTTGGCGGAATGGAACGAAATGAAGAAACTTTATAGAGGACCTTATATAGATGCTTTCTGCCAAGCTTGGTTCCATTTGGTCCAGTTGTTTCAGAGGAGTAGATTAAAATATGAAAAGTTAACGGACGGACGACGGACGCCAAGTGATGGCAATACCTCACATGACCCTTTGGGTCAGGTGAGCTAAAAAGGATAATTTTACTTATTATCACCGACAGATATATCTTATATGGTTTAAATGTATTCGGACAAAATTTGGTCAATGATCATATCTATAACTGATGCACACTGGAAAAATTCTATAAAAATTTTTACAAAATAGATTTTAATTGAATATCTGTAAGGGGAGATAACTCAGAATACCAAAACCTTTTTCTCACTTATCAAGGACTATTCGATCACAGAAAAATCCTATTATTATGCTTGGTTAAAGAATTTTTTTTAGAGCGGTTCTTCAAAGTGAGATTTGCTGATAAAAAGATTTTGAAAGTAATTTGATATATCTATTACAGTAATGATTTTAAAAGATAGCTCCACTTGTTAATTGAATAGTAGAGGGTAAGCAAAGCATGTCATGATATATCATGTATTAAGAAATTCATACATTCCTCATAAATCTTGGCAAATGAATTGGTGATTTTTGAGTGACATTTTAACAGTTTAACTGCTGTCCCAATTAGCAAATGGTCCACGTGTTGGGTACGGTGACTTATCTTGACGCCTGTCCATCTTGTACACGACATCATCATCGTTGTTGGCCATAAAAGGTGATTGTCTCAACTTGTAAATTAAAGCTGATGTCAAGAAAATGGCCAACAAAAGAATCTGAAAATACATTTTTGTTGTATAACACAAAAAAATAAAAGGTTATTTTTTTATATCTATATATGTTTCATCCTCTCTAGCCCCAAATACTTTGCGATGAAATATTCTAATGTTTTCTGGGGCCTTGGTCATGATCGTATGGTAGTTATTTACAACTACCTGTGCAGTCAGTACATATTACAACTAAAGTTGTGAGCCCGAGCACCGTTCATGGCAAGGTGTACTTGATACAACAATATGTGATAAAGTTTGTCAGTGACTTGCGACAGGTCGGTGGTTTTCTCCGGATACTCCGGTTTCCTCCAACAATAAAACTAATCGCCAGGACATAACTGAAATATTGTTGAAAGTGGCGTAAAACTCCATAAACCAACCAACCGACCATCTAACATTTCAGCCTCCCCCCAAAATACTTTTTGATAAAATCTTCTCAGTAAAAAAGCGCAATAACTCCTTTAAGCCGTGTGTAGTAATACAATTCACATCTATCCATTCATAAGTGCCTAACACCACTAAAATTGTGAATTGCAGTCTAAACTGTGGCAAGGTATACTCAATACAACATTATGTGATAAAGTTTGTCAGTGACTTGCAGCATGTAAACAGTTTCAATTGGTACTTCTGTGTACTCATGACTACCACAATATAAATAGTGATGGGAATCGGTCACATACTCAAGATCGATGATTGATGATGTTTCTACATTCTAGGACTAAATTCTGTCATTGATTTAAGAAATGATTTATATCATCATATGGTTCTTGACAGAAAATGATTCCACAGTAAATTAACTTACCACAAGAACAGTGATTGACAGAGCTATTCCTAAAATTGATAAAATGTTCTTGTCCAGGAACTGTACAATAGCCTCTTTACAAGGCTGAAATATAAATCACCACTTTAGAAAGTCATCTTGATATATAATAACTAAGAACTAGGAACTTTACCATGCTTGATACTCTACAAGGTTAAAATGGCATCATTGTTAGCACTTTATTTTCTACGATAATTTGTGAATTTTATGACTTAAATACCATAAGAATATTATCGTTATCATTTCTATCAGATATACATGTAGTCCTGATCTATTTATCAAGCGGGGCCGCCGTTATCGTATGGTAGTTTGATTCACAACTACCTATGCAATCAGTGCCTATCACCACTGATGTTGTGAGTTCGAATCTCGATCAGGGCGAGGTGTACAATATTATGTGATAAAGTTTGTCAGTGACTTGCGACAGGTCTGTGGTTTTCTCCGGGTCCTCCAATTTCCTCCACCAATAAAACTGAACACAACAAAATAACTGAAATATTGTTGAAAGTGGTGTTAAACACCATTAAACAAACAAAACTATTTATCAAGCAATAGTTAACAAAATGTCTTTAGTGTAAATAAAGTCAAGGACAAAATTCTAATACAACAATAATGCAATAAAAATGTCAAAAAAACAATAGAATATGAAAGACAGGTACCTTGTAATCTAAAATTAGAGTAAAATTTCTCCTTTTAAAATACAAACACATGTGAGAGTGAACTTGGCATGAATTTGTACATTGATCAAATATTAGATATTATTAATTATCGGTAATGATTGTTTACCTTAAACATAAAGACCACCCTACACCGCACCCCTCCCCACCTCCTTGACCAACCTACCTTCCAAAGTTTTCTCGGAGTGCATTAGACAAGATTAGTACTTACTGTTTGATACAAATACGGGTTTATTAGACGATCATATTCATTTACATTAACATCTTGGTAGATTTTGCAATACTGGTAACTAGATGGTTGGTTTTCATAAAAATGAGAATTTTTACAGCAACTCAATGGTACACTATTCTTTCCTATTTTGTCATTCAAGTTTGGGTCTGTGTTTGCTGTGATAATTGTGGTGATCCAATTAGACTCTAAGTAATCAAAGTAACTGACACCACCACAGCAATGCAACTACAAACACAAAGGGGAGATAATTACATAAAACTTGTTTAATCCCACCACTTTTTATTGAAGTGCCTGTTCCAAGCCAGTCAAGTGAGCTGTTATCTATTTGCATGTCTGAGGTATCATTTTTTTCCTCTTTCTACGATTTTTCTATTGGATCATTGTGGTATTCTTTGTGTTTTCCATGTTATTTCTAATACAATATTATTGTAACAAGGTATATGGCTACCTTCATCTGAGGAATATTATGTCCATTTTATATCTTTTAAGACTTCTTCAAATGAAAAGTCCTTAAGATTCAAAATTGTTTGTTATAAATTAACAGCTCTTTTATATCTTTATGTTGACATTAGTTTTCATCTACGGTGTTTACTTCCAAAATAACCTGACCCGGCCATTGATATGTCATATCATAATCTGAATAATTAAAGTACATGTAACCTATGTTTTTTTCACTCCTATTCTTAGTGCGTTAAACAAGTTGGTTAAATTTTTGCAATAATTTTAATCACCACTGTGGTTAAATTTCTACATGAGTGAGTGAGTGATTGTTGTTTAATGCCAATTCAGCAAACTTTCAGCCATATCATGGCGAGAACAAGTTGATTAGCAATGAGATGATGATAGGTTTGCTTTGTTCTAGACCAACATGCTGAGTTGGATTTTTATGCTGACTGAAACAACAGTCCGCGGGTGGGCATGTCGCTCCATTCGGACACATTATTCTGATTCTGAGCCAACTGAACTCTTTCTCCTTAAAGCTGTGTGCTTAGCGGAGAAGCATCTAATATCAATTTTAGAGTCTTTGAACCAACTGAAATTAACAACTTAAAAATATATTTGACATTTTGGTCATAGGAGAACCAGATTCTCCATCTGTTACCAGTGGATTACATTATTTTTCCACTTCGGATAGCTAAATTTTCAAATTTCAAAGCTCTCACTAAACCTCAAGCTTTAAAATTTGAAAATCTATCTAGATCTGAGGAGAAATATCGCAATCCACTGGTACCAGAAAGAAATTCTATATTTGCATTTTTAATTTTTATGTCAACATTAAATTTTCACCTTGTCATTTTACTTCCAAATTAACTCAGCTGGATTTGTCATACAAAAATCTAACTAATTAAAGCTAATCTAGAAATTGTTTTACATTTGGTATCATTATTTTCAGAAAAAAAATATCCTTGGTGTAAATTCAAATATTATGACAATTAGAACATTTTGTTAAATGATAACACAGGGATGATTCTGGATAGAAAATAAAATAACTGAAAATCAATGAAAATAGCTATAACCATCTACACCCACTTTCAAAAAGGTCATTTTTGACTTGTTCTGACGTTGTCCTGCAATTTTCTGAATTTCTTTTTCACAGAAAAATAGCTGAAATCAGTTAAATAACTGAAAAAAATAATTCCTGGCAACAAAACCTTATTTGCACTTCTTAATTTTCCAATTTCTAATGACAATTATTTATTCATCATAGTTTTTAATGTGCTTTGAAAATATACCTCTTTCTGCATGTAATTAAACGCTCTGGTGACTGCAAGATTAGAACCATAATCTTTTTTCACAATTTCTGATAGTAAACCAGAGATCTGTATGCTGTTCTTCATCTGAAATCAATACATACAATGTCTATTCAATATGCATTATAATAATCAAGCCATGCACATTAATTTGCCCTAAAAAATTGTGAAAATGAAGCAGATCTCTACAATAAATATGGTTTATATTTCTTAAAACGCTAAAAATGAAGAAAAGATTAGAGGCTCAGTCAACTGAACCTGTGTCGCTCAACTTTCATTCTGCTTTGAGGAAATTTAATACAGAACCTTTCATAGGTGCTTCCCACCAAGTTTCGGTTCATTTGGCTAAGCAGTTACAGAGAAGAAGATTTTTAGAAATCGACCAATCAGAAACAAGAATGGCCTGTGGCGGCCATGTTTATTAACGGATGGGAACTAAATGCGCACTTTTCATAGATGACCTTCCAATGATGCCTCCTACCAAGTTTTGATTCATTTGGCCAAGCGGTTTCAGAGAAGAAGATTTTTTTAGAAATCAACCAATCAGAAACAAAAATTGCCTGTGGCGGCCATGTTTGTAAACGGATCGGAAGTAAATTAGCATTCTTTATAGAGGACCTTCCAAGGTTGCTTCCTACCAAGTTTCGATTCATTTGGCCAAGCGGTTTCAGAGGAGAAGATTCTTTAGAAATTAACCAATCAGAAACAAGAATTGCCTGTGGTGGCCATGTTTGTTAACGGATCGGGATGAAATGAGCAAACTTTATAGAGGACCTGCCATAGATGCTCCCTACCAAGTTTCGGTTCATTTGACAAAGTGGTTTCAGAGGAGAAGATTTTTTAAAATCAGCCAATCAGAAACAAGAATTGCCTATGGTGGCCATGTTTGTTAACGGATCGGAACGAAATGAGCAATCTTCATAGAGAACCTTCCAAGGATACTTCCTACCAAGTTTCGATTCATTTGGCAAAGCGGTTTCAGAGGAGACAAATTTTTAGAAATCAACCAATCAGAAACAAGAATTGCCTGTGGTGGCCATGTTTGTTAACTGATCGAGACGAAATAAGCAATCTTTATAGAGGACCTGTCATAGATGCTTCCTACCAAGTTTTGGTTCATTTGGCCAAGCGGTTTCAGAGGAGAAGATTTAAAAAAATTGGCCAATCAGAAACAAGAATTACCTATGGCGGCCATGTTTGTTAATGGATCGGGAGAAAATAAGCAATCTTTAGAGAGGACCTTCCATAGATGCATCCTCCCAAGTTTCACTTCATTTGGCTGAGGGGTTTCAGAAAAGAAGATTAAAATGTGAAAAGTTAACGGACGACAGACGAGGGACGCCAAGTGATGGCAAAAGCTCACATTGCCTTTGGCAAGGTGAGCTAAAAAAACATATATGCAGTCTACCCTACTTTAGTGACCACCTCTATTAACAATATTTTGTAATATGACCTTAATTTTCACAGTACATTTCATATCAATTAATCCTGTATTAAGTGACCTCCTGTCTTATGTGACCATATTTCACTGTTCCATTGCAAGGTCACATAAGACAGGTTTCACTGTATGTCTAAAAGTCATATATAATAACATTGAAAATGAACCTGCACACGTTGTCGTGCTGTGATACCCCCACTCGCTCTACATAAGTTGATGTGTAGTAAAGTATTAGATTATAGTGGGACTTAATGTGGTGGAGAGGCATAAAGGAGTGTAAAGAGTGTTGGAATCAAGAGATGTGTATCCACCCAGGCCCAGGGCAGTTGGCTAGTAAACGTTTGGAATGATGAAAAATGATGTATTACAGATTATTAGACATAAATATTATACATAGCTAATTAAGGAAATAATTTATAGCAGCAGCTCGTAAGGGATGGATAATGTTGTAGAAAAATGATCTGAATAATGCAGTGGTTGAAATGAATGAATTGTTGATGTTGTCTTTGTGGATGTGGTCTAGTGCTCCACCAGCTCTGTGTGTTACATTATTGTGAGTGGGAAGGAATCCATGATACTGAACAAGTTTAAGCAAGGAGTCACTTTGTTTGTCTCTTTTCTTGACATTTACATTAAAGTCTCCACTGAGAATAGTGATAAGTGCATCTGTAGGAAGTTTACATAATAGTCTGTCCAAGTCAGCAATGAAGTCAGCAAATATATTGCTGGGCTTATTGTAAAGTGTAATCAGCAGAAGTTTCATTTGTGGATTTGCTCTATGCTGGACAATAATTGCTGTGTTTTCAAAAATGGTATGAATTTCAAATTGAACCAAAACATGGAACATTGTATGAATATGTACAGCAACACCTCCACGATGCAATGGAGAAGCAGATGATCGGTCTTTTCTATGCATATGATAGTCTGAGGATATTGTGTACTTGTAACTAGGATCCTGGTTTGTAAGCCCCGTTTCTGTAAGTGCAATGATACAATGTATGTGACTGTGAAATTCATGGGTCTTTTTGGAGGCATTTGAAATGAAAACGCAGTGAACTTATATGAACTTATGTGAATTTCATGAATACTGTGTCTGGTAATGAAACAGCACATGGTGTCTCCAATCTGAATTGTTTTTGTCTTCTTAGTCTGGTCATTTCATTTAGAGATCGAATGTCACATTTGAGATGCTTTTTATCAAAGCCGTTGAGAATGAATAGCCCATCTAAGGTTTTCACTCGACTTAATGCTATATACATTTGTCCTGCTCAAAAGTTCCCTGTGGTGTCTATGACTAATTGATCTACAGTTTCCCTTGAGCTTTGTGAATAGTTGTTCCCCATGCAAGAACTAAGGGAAATTGTTTACGTGTTACAGGTCCATGTTTGACGTGTACCTCCTGTAATTCAATGGGAGTGGAATTGTCGTCAGGAGAATGCATACACAAGATGTGCGGACGGACGTATGGTCAAACAAACATGAAAAGGGCTATAACTTTTGCAAAAATCAACCATGAAATCGGTATAATATGCGCATGCTCAGATCATGGCCAATCAAGATGCCAAATATGAATAAAATGCGACAAAAGACAAATGACTAGTTGCATACACAAGATGTGCGGACGGACGTATGGTCAAACAAACATGAAAAGGGCTACAACTCTCGCAAAAATCAACCATCCGTGAAATCAGTATAATATGCACATGCTCAGATCATGGCCAACGAAGAAACCAAATATGAATAAAATGCGACAAAAGACAAATGACTAGTTGCATACACAAGATGTGCGGACGGACGTATGGTCAAACAAACATGAAAAGGGCTATAACTCTCACAAAAATCAACCATCCATGAAATCGGTATAACATGCGCATGCTCAGATCATGGCCAACCAAGATACCAAATATGAATAAAATGCGACAAAAGACAAATGACTAGTTGCGTACACAAGATATGCAGACGGATGTATGGTCAAACAAACATGAAAAGGGCTATAACTCTCACAAAAATCAACCATCCGTGAAATCGGTATAATATGTGCATGCTCCGATCATGGCCAACCAAGATACCAAATATGAATAAAATCCAACAAATGACTAGTTACGTACACAAGGTTTAGGGACGGACGAACAAGGGTATTCCAGTATACCCACCACTCTGCGAGTGGGGATATAAATACAATGATTAGGAAATATATAATTGGGAGTGCTCATAAAAATCATTTATTCTGACTTCAAGTGCTTCTAAATTGCCACTTTAAATTTCACAAAACAATAAACCTGCAAGGAACATGTGGGGAAAAAATTCAAAGGAAGTAAAATGAATGAAATTCTATTTTAAAGTTAACTTTTCTGTTATGTATATATCACGATGTGTCAGCAAAATTAAAATTTCAACTGCCTGATCTTAAAATAATATATGAAGCAAAAGATCAAATACATGTAGAACTTATTCAAATTCTGATTTTGATCAATATACTTTTTTTTAAAGTTTGCTTTTCTGTTCATATTACAATTATTATAAGTCGGCAAAATTAAAATTTCAACTGCCTGATCTTCAAACAATATAAATTTATGAAGCAAAAATAAAAATTTATTTTGTTGGATTTGACCCTGCCACTAAAAGATTTTTTTTTCTGATATATACCTGTACTATGTACACATAGCAATTGATAGCTCCACCCAGTAACACTCCTGTCACACACACCAGAGATATCAGATACTGAAAAACAAATTACATATAAATTATAATTTATATGGTACAAAAATAAGAATATCATTTTTAAGTCAACATTTTAACAAAAGGACTTTTTTTCTAGGATAAACAAACATAAGAATCGAATCACTTTAAATGAGCCATGAATTCCAATCACTTAAACCATTGTAGAGAAATACTTACAACTCAACTGGGCGAGTTCTGGACTCGTCATTCTTTCCAAAAAATTAACAATGAATGCACTAGCGAGACTGAGGATCTCTGTATTGTTTAAATTTACAGATATAGAACCAGAAAGACATCCTGTCATTGGTCAGTGCTGGATTTGGTATAAAAAGATGAATATGTAATGAGATTCCATTTTAAATTCATAGATCAAAGAATTCTGCAAATTTTTAATTCCATTAACAAAAAAATAGTAATGAAGATTTTTTTTTTTTATCATGATGAATCCAGAGACACTTGTAACCCGTGACGACTGGGTGAGTCCTCGACTCATTATCTGTGTTTGGGACTCCTGATTTTTAACCAATTTTTTTTTTTAAAATGCTCTAGTGGGACTCATGACTTTTTGGTTGGGACACATCAACATTTTCTCCTACAAAGATCTCTGTATTAAATCTAGACAGGTTCCACAACATTAATTTACAACATACATGCATACTTAATTTTAAAACGTGATTACCCTTTTTTCTTTTCTTCATGAAATACATCTGAAAAAAATCTAATATGATTCTTCATTTAATTTTTTTTGCTAAAATATCAAATATTAGTATCATATCACTCAGTCAACATAATTTATGTACAGGGTATGCCACATACTAGCAGGACAACACCTTCCAAGTGTGCCGGTATATACAAAGGCCTGGTACATTTCATTTTTTAATTGGCAAGTACATTGTACATGTATCATATAATGAGTCTGTACTTGATCGATAATTACCATTATTAGAGAACATCTTCCTGGTCGAGCTGCTCTGTATCTCTACCACACATTAAAAGGGAGACATACAACATAATATAAACTAGGAAGAATTGTTTCAGATACCTAAAACTTATGTCTCCCCTAAATGCGGCCATCTGTACAACAACCTATCTCGCAAGACAAAAATGTTATGGCCCGGGCAAGAAAATACTATTCAAAAAACAATTATTTGACCTTGAGGTCAAAGTCCCACGAAGGTCATAATAGTACGTGACACACCGCCTTATGGTCATGCACCCATATACCAAATATCATTGACCTATCTCGAAAGACAAAAATGTTATGGCCCAGACAAGAAAATACTATATAAAAAACAGTTATTTGACCTTGAGGTCAAAGTCCCACAAAGGTCATTAAGGTATGTGACACACCGCCTTATGGTCATGCACCCACATACCAAATAAATACTATTTAAAAAACAATTATTTGACCTTGATGTCAAAGGTCAAGGTCCCACGAAGGTCATTACAGTACACGACACACCGCCTTATGGTCATGCACCCACATACCAAATATCATTGACCTATCTCAAAAGAAAATAATGTTATGGCCGGACAAGAAAATACTATTCAAAAAACAATTATTTGACCTTGAAGTCAAAGGTCAAGGTCCCACGAAGGTCATTACGGTATGCGACACACCGTCTTATGGTCATGCACCCACATACCAAATAAATACCATTTAAAAAAACAATTATTTGACCTTGAGGTCAAAGGTCAAGGTCCCACGAAGGTCATTATGATATGCGACACACCACCTTATGGTCATGCACCCACATACCAAATATAATTGACCGATATGGAAAGACAAAAAAGTTATGGTCCTGACAAGATTCGCTGAGAAGAAGCAGAAGAAGCGGAAGAAAAAATCAGACTAAAACAATATGTCTCCCTTCATTCGAAGGGGAGACATAATTACACCAGGATATGTACATCGTCCTGTACTTAATTGAAAATTACCATTATTAGATGACCATCTTCTTGGTTGAGAAGCTCTCTATCTATACCAAACATAAGAACATGAAGGGAGACACACAACATTATATAACTTACACCATGTTTAATTGACAAGTTGTAGTTATTAATTGATAATTACCATTATGAGAGCCCATCTTCTTGGTCGAGCAGCTCCGTATATACCAATGATACCAATTATCAACAGGGACACGCCCACCACGATGAAAACATGTACTACGACTAAGACTGTTTTCAGTTCATCTGATGCCTGTACATATTGGTTGATATAGAAATCTAGTAAGAACCTCAAACAAAATCCAAAAATACCTCCTCCAAATAACTGAAAAAAATAAAATAACTAAAAATAGTTAGAATATATATACCGGTATGTACAATGTACCTCTAATATATCTGAAGTTTGTCAGTGACTTGAGACAGGTCGGTGGTTTCCCCCGGGTACTCCGGTTTCCTCCACCAATAAAACTGACAGCCACGATATAACTGAAATAGTGTTGAAAGTGGCATTAAACACCATAACCCTAAACCTCTAATATGGCTGAGTTTGGCATATTGTACATGTACATTTGATTTCATAATTGTATTATATACCTTATATATATATTCATGGCATGTTCTACATAACCGGGAATTTACCCTAACCCTTATTTCTCTATAATTGTCAAGTCATGGTTTATTGAGAATATAATAAAGATGCATGTATATACAAGATGAACTGTGAGCTAATGCTCACTTATGATACCCCCGCATATATGTTCAATGTGTATAAAAACCAACTAAGTTGGCAAACAGGAAGTAGGAATCTGATGGGTCCAAAAACGCTTCCCACAATATGGCATACATATGTTCCTATATGAAGCTTGTGACCAAATATCAGATTTCCGCCACCAATAGTTGCTGAGAAAAATGCGACAACAAATATCTTGGACGGACGGAAGGACGGACAGAGGTAAAACAGTATACCCCCCTCCGGTGGAGCGGGGGTATAATAATTTAGCAAGTTAATAGGATAAACTAAAACTTAAATAAGTTTTTACATATGTAACGTTTAACTACAGTTTATGTGCTACTTTTAAAGAGATCGATAGTGGCTGCAATTTTAAATTAATTATTCTGTCATATTTTGGAAGTGAAAGTGAGTTTAAAGATTGAAAACTTACAATGTAAAAAAATCAATTTGAATTTAAATTAGGTAGTAATTATATTTGTAAATTGAAATTTCATAATAATTATATATATATAAATTCTTGCAGTATAAGAATGGAGGGAATTACATGTACATTTAAAAAAAATAGTTAAACTAAATCTATGTATATTATATTTATGAAACCCTAGATGAATCACAAGTGTCATTTTATTAGAAGGTGTTTCTATGGTTAATATTTCACCTATATCGTGGCAATCAGTTTTATTGGAGGAGAAAACCACCGACCTGCCGCAAGCCACTGACAAACTTTACCACATATAGTGTTGTAACGAGTACACCTCACCATGAGCAGGATTTGAGCTCACAACGTTAGTGGTGATAGGCACTGATTGCACAAGTAGTTGTAAATCCAACTACCATACGATCACGATCCTGAAGACCCTACATGTGTACAACATTCTGAATGTACATTTGTATGATACATGTACATGTATATACTATTAATGTAGTACCAAACTGAACACTGTTTTAATTATACATTTTATGAATGAAAGAAAGTGTAAATATTGATGGACAACAATCCAGCCAATATCAACAAAACCAACAACTACATACGATCACGACCAGTTTTCAATACACTCTCACATGAAAGATTGAAAAGCGTTAGCAAACAAAATGTTGATGTATACATGTATATTGTCATACAGGTACACTGTGTACAATCGAGTACGGCAACAGTTGTTTGGTTTCACTTCCGGTTAGCTAGGATGGACGTCAGGACACGAGAGGTGGGCACATTTTTTGAAAATTGTGTTATCTAGAAATAAATTAATAACCCTAGCATTACACTTGTCTTTTTCTAGATATAGTTTTGCGTCAAAACACATTCAATGTTAAGCCCATTATTACAAATGGTATGAAAAAATCATGGGAGATGGTGGTGTTGGTGATCATTTTCACAGATTTTTGCGTGGTTTTCCTCGATTTTGTGCTCCTATTTGATATATTTCATCTTTTTATTGATTCTGCATTTAGATTAATATGTTCCCTACCTTCGTCACTATCCTACCATTGACGATTCCTGCAAATTATCGCTTGTCATCTCAGTTTTTGTCAGTGGGGTTAAAAGTCGGTGTACGTGTTTGGTTTAAGGTAAGTGTACGGTTCGGTATTATAAACAATACAAAAAATGTACGGTTTGGTTTTTCTCTTAGTTGGTTTAAAGGTCCGTGTTGCGTACATTTGTATGTCAAATATGAAAAATTCTTCACTATGTAATTTTATACTGCGGCAGATTGCTTATTGGAATATTTCATATTCAGTAGATACGTCAGAAAACTTCCCATTTTGCTTTAGATATTGTTGTCACAGGCACTTGTTTCATTCAAAAAGTATATGCCCCCTCCTCTTCCTTACTTCAAGATAAACAACTGCCCTTTACCCCTTCACCACTTCGCCTCAATATTTTTCGCTTATTTGTGATCCTTTCGCTGACCCAATTATATCGTTACACTCCCGCGATATTTCTCTTTTCGACTGCCACATTTAAATATATCTACCGGGCACCCCTCAGACGAATTGGACCAGAATATCCAGCGAAAGTGGCTTGGTGAAAATTTAAGTCATTGAAACGGATAAAACCACTTCCGGTTTACGCTGGATTTTTCATATGCATTCGGAATTCTCTATACCGGCCATGTGTAACAATGCCATCATGATAATCTCCTCTCAAATGTAAAGTAAGCCTTTAAAATATAGATAATTGTTCCAATGCAGATTATAAAAATATGGTCAACTCCAAATTACTGACATTTGATTTTTAAAACCCCTTTTTTTTAGTTTCTAAATCAATTTAGAACGGACCGGATCTGACTGTATCCGTTTCAGTGACTGAAAAATAGAAAATGCGACATTCGCTGAATATTCTTGTCCAATTCGTCTTAGGGGGTCCGGGTAGCTATATTTAAATGTGGCAGTCGAAAAGAGAAATATCTCGGGAATGTAACGATATAATTGGGTCAGCGAAAGGATCACAAATAAGCGAAAAATATTGAGGCGAAGTGGGGAAGGGGTAAAGGGCAGATGTTTACCTTGAAGTATGGAAGAGGAGGGGGCATATATTTTTTGAAAGAAACAAGTGCCTGTGATTGTTGTCTAAAATGCAATGTTTCGCCAACACCGCTTCCAACATCCGGAACGATTATAAAGACTTTTGTATAAAATCATTATTATCATGTTAGAAAACTTTCAATGGCATGACTTGCAAAGCGTAGAGAATGAACTGAAACTTGGTATGAAGCATCGATGGAAGGTCCTTTATAAAGATTGTTCATTTTGTCCCGATCCATTAACAAACATGGCCGTCACAGGCAATTCTTGTTTCTGATTGGCCGATTTTTTTTAAATCTTCACCTCTGAAACCGCTTGGCCAAATGAACCGAAACTTGGTAGGAAGCATCTACGGAAGGTCCTCTATAAAGATTGCTCATTTCGTCCCGATCCGTTAACAAACATGGCCGCCACAGGCCATTCTTGTTTCTGATTGGTTGATTTCTAAAAAAATCTTCTCCTCTGAAACCGCAAGGCCAAATGAATCAAAACTTGGTAGGAAGCATCCTTGGAAGGTCCTCTATAAAGATGACCATTTAGTTCCGATCCGTTAACAAACATAGCCGCCACAGGCCATTCTTGTTCTTGATTGGTTGATTTCTAAAAAAAATCTTCTCCTATGAAACCGTTTTCACAAATGAACCGAAACTTGGCGGGAAGCACCTATGGAAGGTTCTGTATTAAGTTTCCTCAAAGCAGAATGAAAGGTCAGCGACACAGGCTCAGCCCACTGAGCCTCTAGTTGTTATCATCATAAGAAAGTGATAGACCATGTACATGCAAACCATCCATTTTGCTGTTATTATTGTGATACAACATGTACGGAATTTGACAACATCATCAAACATTCAGTAAAAAATCACAGCCTATAGACGTCTTAAAGATCAAGCATTTAGAGTTAAATGAAAAAAATGGAATATACGGTTACAGGAACCATAATTTTAATATTATACCTAGAGAACTAGATTCAACGGGAAGGAAAATCGAAACCGACACTACACTTGATTCCTTAAAACTTCACATCGTATTAGATAAAAGCTCAGACATTACTACTATTTCAAGTCCTCTTCATAAAAGGATGAAACCATCTGATTCACCAGTTCATGACTGTATAAAGGAAAATCACGAAACACTTGCTAAGGAGGACGTTGATTTCCAGGAAATGGATTATAGCGACGATGGTGATTTTGAAAATGAGGACGAAAAACATCTTGGACAAGTAGATATATATGGATACAATTTCACAAAATGTTGGCTCTTGCCTCATTTCCGATGGACAATATAGCTTTTTTATTATTTCTAGATGTTGTTAAGTGGCATAATTCGGAGTCTACCACCCTAATGAGGTACGAATGTCCTGCAGTTAACAAGTTTTGGCGAATTGGATACAAAATGTTCCATGGTAAATGGTTAAGGTTCATGAGTGGACCTAAGAATAAAGGTGACATCGTCAAATATGTATGACGCATGGTTGGTTCATTACTTCAAATCTTAGTATGAAATGAAATGAAATATGATTAACTGATTTTTCGTTTTTGCACATACAAGAAGTCAAGACATTCATCGGGTGTCTTGTAAGAGGAAGGCATTACTACTTCTGGGATGCTGTTAAATAAGGGTAATAACAAAATTACCGAACTCCGAGCAATCTTACAAACGGAAAGTCAAAACTCATAAGTATATAAACAGACAAAATCAGTCAACAACTGGAAAACTGTGAAAACCGTAATGACCCTGACTTGGTACAGGTATTTCTAAAGAAATGGTGGGTTGAATCAGATTTTAAAGCGCCAAACCTCCCGCTTTCATTACGGTTCAAAGGTTCCGGCTGTCACTATAACAGTAAATAGACACCCTGGCTTTTAAACGTCTTATGTATGGCCAAAATCTATGTAGCCTTTAATGTAAAGATGGAATTGAGAATACGATAATAAAAATGTTGGTTTTTGGTGTTACCTCATCACGAGAAAGAAAGGATATTGTGTATGATTTTTTTTTTTATCTCTACACGTACAGAGTAATGCCCAAAGATAATCGATGTCACTGATTAAGATTATATCGAATTGCTGTGGCATACTGCAGTTGAAATCGAATTATCGAATTTTTCTATACATACCATATCGTACACTTTTGCATTACCAAACCGTTGCAAACAAATATTTTTGCATTAACCAAACACGTACACCGACTTTTAAGCCCACTGACAAAAACTGAGATGACAAGCGATAATTTGCAGGAATCGTCAATGGTAGGATAGTGACAAAGGTAGGGAACATATTAATCTAAATGCAGAATCAATAAAAAGATGAAATATATCAAATAGGAACACAAAATCGAGGAAAACCACGCACAAATCTGTGAAAATGATCACCAACACCACCATCTCCCATGTGTTTTCATACCATTTGTAATAATGGGCTTAACATTGAATGTGTTTTGACGCAAAACTATATCTAGAAAAAGACAAGTGTAATGCTTGGGTTATCAATTCATTTCTAGATAACACAATTTTCAAAAAATGTGACCACCTCTCGTGTCCTGACGTCATGCCGTACTCGATTGGACACAGTGAGGTAGTTAAAGTCAAAATTTAGAACTCTGACATAATGTTATTTGTTTCTCTGCATGTGACTAGTAAGTAGTATCATGTAATAATTACACATAAAATAGCACACATCATAGAATTATATCTAAACCAAATGTTTCTTTAATTATAAATAATGAAATCAACGGGTCTCCCTTTACATCACGATGTCACGTTAATTACCAGTAGTGATGTAGTGTATTACAACATGATCTGTCATTTTTTCACTTTCATCATTTCCCTACAGGTGCATATAACATGTAACAGGTGATCGTAAAAAAATAACAGGATTGAAAATGTTGGTTTCCTGTTTTGTACTTTTACTCATTTCTGCTAATCATCAATTTGACCACATCAGGACTTCGTAATTTTTTTCAAAACCAACTTACCCACGGGTAAGTGCACATAAAATTTTACTTACCCATGGAAATTTCCACTTACCCACAGCACCTTAGGCTTATAATTGTTTAAAATATCAAGTGTTATGATTTTATTTAATTCAAATTTTGAGTACAAAATAGAAAATTAATGTTATCAAAGATAATGATGGAGGGTTTTTGATATGTACAGTTGTAATTAATCAAGAAAAACTAGTTTTAACTAATTATTATGGTCTGAACCAGTGGCGGACTGGGTCGAAAATTTCTACCGGGAAAACTTGTAAAAGGGTGGGCGCAGTTTGACTGTCAAAAGGACCCACTTAATCCCAAAACGTAGTCAAAGGAATCAAAGTGATAGACCATCGTCATCACTTTGAGGCCCACCGGGAAATTTCCCAGTATTCTGGTGGGCCAGTCCGCCACGGGTCTGAACTCTGATGAAACATACCTTCTAGAAGACTCTTGTAATGAACTTGAACAACTAAATGATATGCCAATTATATGTGGGGGAGACTGGAATCTTGTTTTAGAAAATATAGATAAAAAGGGGGGCCCCTTGTTGTCACATAAGAAAAATAGAGAGAATAAAACATTTTATAGAAAGAAATGACAGTTGATATTTGGAGAATGTTTAACCCTTCAGAGAAAAGATACTCATGGAGACAAAAATCATCAGCCATACACTGCAAACTTTTTATTATATCTGTTGGACTTAGCAACATTACAAGAAAAACATATATTAGTTATGGATTTAAAAGTGATCAATCTTTTTTGTCACTTGAGATAGACAAACAACAATTAAAAAAAGGTAAAGTTTTTTTTTTTTATAAACTTAACACATCTCTTCTGTTTAAAATATCAATTAACAAATTTTTATTCAATGATTCAACAACAAAACAAACTGACTAGAAGAACTTTCAATGATTAGAAATTTAATGAAGAACTGTCCAACTGACTAGAACTTTCTAAAGAGAAATCACTTGATGTTAGTTTAACTGTTTTTAAATATTCAATCTACATCGACAATGTCATTGTAAAATATATCAACTGTGAAAAGTTTCAGCTTTGAATGGACAGCAACAACACATTGATTCTTGTTACCAGTAATCTTTAGAGAAAGTGAAACTAGAGGCTCAGCACTGAGCTGAGCCTCTCACCTTTCATTCTGCTTTGAGGAAACTTAATACAGAACCTTCCATAGGTTTTCCCACCAAATATCGGTTCATTTTGACAAAGAAGTTTCAGAGAAGAAGATTTTTAAAAATCGACCAATCTAAAACAAGAATTGCTTGTGGCAGTCATGTTTGTTAATGGATCAAAATGAAATGAGTAATCTCTATGGAGGACCTTCTATAGATGCTTCTTACCAAGTTTCATATCATTTGGCCAAGCGGTTTCAGAGGAAAATCGACCAATAAGAAACAAGAATTGCCTACAAAAAAATGTATGACGGCCATGTTTGTTTGATCAACATTTCCAGTAGCACAGTGCCCGATTGAGCCCCCCTTCTTGTGGTGCCATTTTTATTTGATATTGAACGAAATTAAAGTTTCTTTAAACCGAAATGGATTACTTTTCAAGAAAGCCACTTTCAAAATACTTAATGAATATCATAGATTTCAATAAACATGATGTCGACATTTTCATAAATGTCACGTGGCAAAAATATGCGGGCAACATAGGGCGACTTTTCAAAATTACAAGGCTACTTGAACTTTGCTTTTGACCAATGAGAAATCGAAGTCAACCTTCACAAAGCAACTTCTTCGTCCTCTAACGTGAACCCTGCTTCTTGTCCTTTTTTAAAACCTACACGATGGTAAAAATAACAACCAATCAAATTGCAAAAAACAGACACACCTAAATCTATTTTGAACATCGAAAAATCTTAAAAGGACTTGTTTGCCTACCCCTTTTTTGCATAGCCTCGGCAGCAACTGAAAACGGAGAATAATAAGCTAAATATCTACACACAATATCTTATGAAATCAACTTTTTAAACTAAATGTCGGGCTTGTGGAACTACTCATCTTATGCGTCCGTGTACAATTTTACACGTATCAGGCTTCGGACTACCGCTTAATTTCGAAGACTGTAGCATGAGCTTATTGTTGACCAGATTTCAAGACTTTACTTATCATGCAATAACTGTCATTACTAGTATATGCTACCAGGTAACACAAACTACCCCTTATGACTTATGATGATTTGATTTTTGGTGTTTAACGCCACTTTCAGCAATATATCATCTATATCATGACGACCAGTTTTAGTGGTGGAAGAAGCCGGAGTACCCGTAGAGAACCACCGACCATGGGCAAGCAACTGGTAAACTTTATCACTTGCACAAGTCAAGTGCACCCTTTTTTGTAATTTACAAAGCCGGGCGCGAATCCACGCCGTATTGGTGATAGGCTTATATGAGTTGTTAGCAGGGGTTGCTCTGGAGCCAAAAAAATCGCCAATCTTAATTTTTTGTTGCCAATTCTCCAATATTGAAGCCAAACTAAGAGTACATTGTACCCTGTTCTTCTAATGAAAAACAAAAATAGGATCGCTAGTTTGCCGGTATTGGTAATATTTGTAAAGTTGAGATCACGAATAGTAACATTTGTATACATGATGCCCGAAAACAGTTAGGTAATCCAACTACCTAACTCATTGAGCCACCCGGGCCCTTCTTATGACTATAGAAAGTATAATGTTTATATAATAATAGTCATTTATAGATCTCGATTTTACAGTTTACACTTAACTTGTGGAGATAACATATGTCGAAAGAAGATATTTATACTCAAAATTAGTGAAAAATTATATCCAATATTTCATTTCACCTGTATGAGTTCTTATCATGAAGTGTTTCAGTCCGCGATTCCTCTGCGTCAGAGCGCTCTCCATTAAACGTGATCTTGTGATGCTAACTGAATGATGACAACAACGCATTGCATGATGGGGGCTACTTAATGCAGCATGCCAAATTATTTGCATACATTTTTGTAGGTAAACAACACGGGCATCGGACAGAGCATGTGTTACGTTCCCCACTCTCATTTTGGACAAGGTAATATCATATATGCAAATCATCTCCCATGATAAATTGCGGTTTTCTCAAAGTCATGTGACAAATGGTTGAAAAATAAACTGACATGGCAAAATGATAGGGTCTATGTGAAAATCGTGCTGTACTCGAGTGTAACACCACTTTCTGAGGGCAAGATGGTTATGAATGAATAGAAAAATGATTTGTGAAGCGATTTATATAAGGGTTTCGGAGAGAAAATAAAATCCAATAGCCACGAAACGTGGAAATGTGTCGACCCAGAGTTGGAGTGGCAAATTCGCTGTTTTCCTTAAGGAGAGCGCTATGTCGTCCAACGGCAAGTCGGACTAGAAGTGTTTATATCACATATCAGTTTCTTTTCTTTCAATACGGTTTCATTATGATAATTTTATGCAGATCAGAAGCGGACGTTGTGATTTTTCATTTCCTAGTGGCAATTATTTTTGCAGTGAAGCATTTCATTTTCAACTTACCCACAAAATTACAGTCACAATTACAAGAAATACCCTCAAACAAACAAGTTCCCGAGACATCTTCCAGTAGATTTTTCTTTTCTTTTCTTCTTCCGTTTAAACATTGCAATTCAATGACATAATCTTCAAACTGTTGAAGTAGGTCATTATTCGGTAGAAGGAAAAGTAGAAGACTCATGTTACAACAGGGGATTATAGTATAAGGGGAAGGAAACACGTTATACGATCTGCGGAAGATTTTCGTTCGAGGTTTTTCGTATTTTTCATTGTGAAGTATACAATAATTATTCCTTGTAGGGTGGTGCATTCGGAATATATCTTCCAACTGAGAAACCACGCGAGGAACGACGCTTGTAGATCGCATTGGTCAACTACTGGGTTAATTTTGTACGGATGACCGAATAAGAACTTTGAACTGAATATTATTGATATGAGAAGGCGCGGCCTTTGAAGAGGACGGAAATATATTTGAAATTAAAATAGTAGTGTTAAAAATTACTTTATAGAAAATTAAATTAAGTTTTGGAATAGTAAAAGAATGGAAAATTACGAATTTATTTTTTATTATACACAGAGACGTGCCAAAAGTATTCGGTCACTGTGATTTTTTACTATATATTTCATATAAAACCACATTTTTTAAAAACATTATTCCAAAGTCGACTCTTGTTCGATTTTGATGATTTTTTTTACCAACAAAAACAGGATTAAATGTAGTTTTACACTAATTTTAGCATAATTTTATAATCTATAATTTTTATGAGTTCACGATTTAAACACAAAACTAAATTTTGAACGTCAAAAATACCATACAATGATAGTACATTTGAAGACAAATAATTTAAGTTTGTGTTTAAATCATGAATATTTAAAATCTGTGCTTCCAAAAAATATTTTAAAATAATCACAGAAAACTACGTACGTTCTCTCTTCTGTTGGTAAAACTTTCATCAAAATCGAACAATGGAATAATGCTTTGAAAAATTGTGGTTTTATATGAAATATATAGTAAAAAATTACAGTGACCGAATACTTTTGGCACGTCTCTGCATATTCAAAAATGTATTAAAAAAGAACCTTATCTAAAAATTGATAATTTTCAGTAAAAGGAAAAAAAATTCTCAAAATATTACCTTTAAGTGCTCATTTAAGCAGTGCAGAAGTTTAAAATTTCTGAATAAAGATAATAAATTAATTTTGTTATTCTCGTATATGCAGAAAAGAAGTTTTCAAATGTGTGCACATGCAGATATTTTGAACCAAGAAAACTATGTACAATAATCATTAATATTGAAATGATACTTTTTTTGTTCTTTTTCTTTAGGCCATTGTGTTGTCTTTCCTTCGATTTACGGATTATGATAACCGCTTTTGTATCTTCAAACTCTTCTTACCTATGTTATGAATGCTATTTATTCATTATTTATGATCTTCTTTAGAAATGGGATAGTTTTAAATGTACATGTATACACGTTTTTCCCTTCATATAAATGTCAAAAATAGTAATATTTGGTTGAAATAATATGCAACTTCTCCATGTTCTTAAAAATAAAACAGAAAAATATATTTTTATCTTCCAATGCTCTTTCGACACTTCGTTTATTTTTACTTTACTAAGTTATTAGTTAAACGTTCTTAGTTTTAATTAAAAGTTGTTTCCTTTTCAGTTAAACATCCAAAATAGGTATTTTTATCACTTGCTTTTGGGTAACTAAAATTTTAGGAATATAGCTGTTTAGTGGGTTTGTTCTTTTACGCATTTATTCTTCATAACCACCAACAATGACAAACGCTATTTTCAAGCATTTGCGATTTTTTAAAATAAAAAATCTGTAATATAGGTCTACCCTTGGAGAATGAGCGGATTAGCATTATACATATAGTGTCTTAATACCATGAAGGGGGTCTCAGCAAGGATACAGAGATTGTTTTGGTGTTCAAAACGTGATACATGATATTGAATTCTGTGTAGGATAATGCATTTGGTTATAAATAATAATAATACCGAGGGAATACCCTCACCCGTCTTTAAATGAATCATTGAAGGGATCGGGAAAGTATTTTTGCCTTAATAAAAAAAACCATTTAAATATTTCATTTGTTACAGTTACCATTGATTTCCTACTATGCATGTATAAATATATAAAGAGGTCTGAAAGGTTTCTTATTGTCTAGTTGTTCACCAAAACAACAATCGCACACATCACCACCACTAACCCTCTCTCTCAATTTTGTTATTACCTTTATTCCTTTCTTCATTCTCTGTTTTAGTTCAATCTACACATATTAATGTAAGAAATATTTATATACATGCATGCTCTATCAAATAATGTTGTAACTTAATGTATATAGGAGAAGACTTCATAAGTTTGTTTAACTTGTGTCTTATCCTTTTTGCACATTTGAGCAAATAAAATATGTTTAAACTAATAAATATATAATGTAGTCCTTTCTTCAGAAACATTGGTAACCTTCTGTCTAGCTTTACTCCCGATGTTGTTATCACCGTGACCAGTTACCTGCTGTGACTTATCATATTAGCCTACAATTTTGCCTGTCCTAAGCCAGTGCTCCTGCAGATATTGCAAATTTGTCCAACTTCATTTTAATAATGGTGAAATGTCTTTTTAACTATTTTTCATATTACCCTAACCAGGCGAAAATGATGAGCACTAAAGGATAATTCATGCATCATATAATTTTTTCAAATACCCAATAGCTTGGGAGAAGCAGGGTCCTTTGCTAAATCATGTTCCATGATGAGGTAATTTTTGCATTTCCAATTGACACCACAATTTTATATAAAAGCCCACAATATGATCCCATACACAATTTGGTTATAAAGTTTGAAGTGGTTTCTGAGAAGAAGTGTTTGTATGTATTTTCCCCAGGATCTTTTATTTAACTGTGATAAATATGATGAATTAAGAAAAACACTTTTTCACAAGATTAAATCATTGCCTGTCCAAATGTGAATTTAAATAGTTTCAAAAATGAAATAAACACATATTTAGTTGAGCTTTTTCTTCAAGGAAGTGATGATTTATCTATGGATGATAACATAGTTATATTTCAGTGTGTATATGAATTCATTGAAAATAGCAATAGATTTCTATAGATTCTATGCTTTGTAAATATTCTAAATTGCTATTGAAAATATAATTTGTATTAACTATTATGAGTGAATGAGTGTATTGTCTTGTCTTGTATCATATGTATGTTGAGGAGACCAACTTTGTAGCCTTCAGGCTGTTTGCAATCCTCTTGAAATAAATAAAGCATTAAATTAAAATAACTATGTTCCATGCCAAAAGTGGTATTTTTTATTTTGTAATCTAGCTTCTGTACCAGACACTAATGTTGCATACAGTTACTTACATGAAAATACTAAGAAGAGTTGTTATTCCTGTTGGGAGGATCCTGATTTAAAATGAAAAGAAGATTTTCCAGATGCAAAACTTTTAACCAGTGTGAAAAAAAATTAACCTGTAGTATACTTTCTTTGTATTCCTATATATCAAGAATCATTGATATGCATACTAATAGGGGCAGAGCCTATCGCTCACCTTTCATTCTGCTTCGAGGAAACTTAATACAGCACCTTCCATAGGTGCTTACCAGCAAGTTTCGCTTCATTTGGCTAAGCAGTTACAGAGAAATAGATTTTTATAAATCAACCAATCAGAAAATATAATTGCCTGTGGTGGCCATGTTTGTTAACGGATCTGAATTAAATTAGCATTCTGGATAGAGGACCTTCCAAGGATGCTTCCTACCAAGTTTCGATTCATTTGGCCAAGCGCTTTCAGCGGAGATGATTTTTTAAAAATCAACCAATCAGAAACAAGAATTGCCTGTGGCGGTCATGTTTGTTAACGGATCGGAAAAAATGAGCAACTTTATAGAGGACCTTCCAAGGATGCTTCCTATCAAATTTTGATTCATTTGGCAAAGCGGTTTCAGAGGAGAAGATTTTTCAGAAATCAACCAATCAGAAACAAGAATTGCCTGTGGCGAACATGTTTGTTAATGGACCGGGACGAAATGAGCAATCTTTATAGAGGACCTGCCATAGATGTTTCCTACCAAGTTTTACTTCATTTGGCTGAGGGGTTTCAGAGGAGAAGATTAAAATGTGAAAAGTTAACGGACGATGGACGCCAAGTGATGGCAAAAGCTCACATTGCCTTTGGCAAGGTGAGCTAAAAAGGGTGCAGTCGACTCGCAGCCGCAAGTAATAAAGTTTACCAGTTGCTTGCTCGTGGTTCTCTCCGGCTTCCTTCACCACTAAAACTGGTCGCCATGATATAGCTGATATATTGTTGAAAGTGGAGTTAAAACACCAAAAATCAAATCAAATCAAATCTGGACAATTATACAGGGGTAACAGGCGAAAAATCACAGAAGGTATTAGCCAAGTTGGATATTAATTTTACTCTTATCACAAATACATATGCAGGGTCGCCCTAGGAGGTGTGGACCCCATAACATAATAATCATTGCTGTTCTCTGTAAAACCAAGTGTTTTTGTTTGTGTGTACTTGAACAGCTGAGAGTATGCAACTTCAGTGGGGGCTCAATTGGCTTAAGGCAGATCCTGTATATATGGTTCATTCTACCTAGGGCCATTATTTCGTGTTGGTATGCTAGTTGGATTTACAACTACCTGTGCAATCAGTTTCTATCACCACTAAAGTTGTGATTTCGAATCCTGCTCGTGGGGAGGTGTGCTTGATACAACATTATGTGATAAAGTTTGTCAGTGTTTTTCTCCATTTTCCTCCAACAATAAAACTGACCACCATGATATAACTGAAATTTTGTTGACTGTGGCATTAAACACCATAACCCTAACTCTTCATTCTACCTATTAGTACAACAATGTATTACAACTTTTTGAAAATAGACAAAAAATATATATAATTTTTAACCAGAATATGTGGAATACTTTTTTGCTATATTTTGCAGCAGCCAGACAAGACATAACTTAGAAAATAATCCTACATAATATATCTCAATCAGGGCGAGGTGTACAACTTTTTGTGATAAAGTTTGTCAGTGATTTGCAACATGTTGGTGGTTTTCTTCGGGGTCCTCCACCAATAAAACTGACCACCACAATATAACTGAAACATTGTTGAAAGTGGCATTAAACACGATCAAACAAACAAACCAAATATATCAGAAAATACATGTAATTCATTCAATCAATATTCAGTAAGTATGATGTTGGTCACCAAACTGGATGGTAGTTATTAATACAAATGTAGATTGCAAAGTCATTATTTTTAATTTAGTTCATCAACTTTGTTGTCAATTGCTTGATAACTTATTTTCTTTTTTATACTCTTACTCTCAGCTGATACTGATATGTCAATAAAATATAATAAACATAGTCTTAATCCATAATAACAGTCTTTTATCCTACATCTTTGAACTATGAAAATGTCTTCAAATAAGTTGCATATGGTTATTTCTACTACATGTACATGTATGTGATGTCATAAACAATGTAAAATTATTAATACAGATAAAATCCCTGTTTTTAATATTTAATAAAAGAAAAGGTTTTTAAAACAAAATGATAATCAAATTATAAACCTCAATTTTTTTTATTGATTTAGTTAAAGTATTTGTACAAGGAAACTTCCTCCAAAATCATTTAATGTCTCAATAAATTAATTTTAAATTAAAAAAAACCTCCCTTCCAGATCTCAGCTAACGTATTCCGATGAATAAGGTTCCTGTTAAATTTATAAAAAATTAACTAATTACTCATGTCACATGAAAAGTTGTCTATTTTCACCAAAAAAAAAATCCTTTCACCCCTTCTCCCCCCCCTCCAAAAAACCCCCCAAATACTCAACAACATAAAATTTAGGATGAAGTCTTTGATGACTTGAAATGAAAGCTTAAAAAGCGTAAAAATTAGTCATAGCAATGGTCCTCCTATGTTGGAATTTGATCTGTCATCTGAAAGACTTCTAAGCCAACATCCAGTTCATGTTGTATTTGCTACCAAGTTCCTGACAACCATTCTGGAATCCATCAGCTGTAACAAAAAATAACATTATAGTACTTGATAACAGAAATTCTAAAATAATATGACATTTAAAAAAAATAGATGATGTCTCAAAAGAGGTACCAGTATTTTAAGGCAAACTTATATTATATGTTAAAAGAATTCTCTATTTTATTAAAGATATATACCGGTACTTTGATTGTACCTCCCTCGTTTGATACTGTACATCACTTTCTCAGTCAAATCACAAACTCTGTAGTTACTCTATGTAGTACTAAGGTATATATATTGCTGTTTTGTCTTGCATGTAGAACACTACATGTTGATATCAATAGAGGAGTAACAGAATTTGACACTCATCTGATCCTGTATCTCTCATGCATTGTCGTTTCGATATGTATACATGTATAAAAGAAGAGGGTACTTTATTTACCAAATATAGGCCCACGAGGGGCATGAATATTCACATATATAATTATTTAAAACATAACATATATGTTTAACAAAGACAAAGATACAATTACATATACTTATAACATGTCATTTATATGCTCAGTGTGGTTGATATGTTTTAATACATCCAGCTATGATATATGTATCACATAAATATGATGATAAATAAATAGATAGAGCCGACTATTTGTATCCTACCCGTGTCTGAAACAGAGAGGCAAACACAATGATAACCTTTCTGCAGGAGACACCAGGTGACGGTGCTAAAAGGATGATAGTCAACCCTTAATTTTGAGGTACAGGTATGAGCCATTTATATCCTCCCTGTGTCTAAAGCAGAAAGGCAAGCACATCGGTTGCCCTTCAGCAGAAGATACCAGGGGAGGATGCTAAAAGGAATATATATAGATGGCTTCATCATGCAGTTTTATAATTATTGCATTCAAGTTTAAATCAAAATACATGTAGCTATCTGAGAAAACTAATTCTATAAGTACATACATGATGAAGTTAGCCATCTCTTTGATTTGCATTGTTATATTCCTTTTTTCCATGTTCATAGTGTTATTTTTAGTCAAAATAATGAATCTTCCAGCAATCCAGAGATTTGTATTTTTTACATGTAGGTCGCATTAATTTCTGTATTAACAGGAGGAAGCTGATCTAAAAATTGCTAATGAAAATTATAGCTTCCTGGAGTTATTTGGACTATGAGTGATATTACAGGCAGCTAATGACCAAATGTTATTGGTGATATGGATATATGCATATCATTAACCTTTCAACCAAAAATTGTGGCTATTTTTAACCAGAAGCATTGTGAGTCATGTGACATGTTGGTTTGTAAACAAATGCAATTTAAGCATTATTTTCATTCTAAAAAATAATAATCAAATAAAACAATGTTAAAACATCTGAATTATATAATAAATTAAGCAATCGGTCATTTTAAAGTCCTTGTAATGACACCTTTATTTTTTTTTCTATAGCCTCAAATTGCCCGCTATACCACAATATGCGTTGATCAATGAAGACGAACTTCCATGTAGAATTTTTAACTGATTTTATATCGAAACTTACCAATTGTGATATAAATAAATATAAAATCCTAATTTAAATCCAACTACTGAATTTCAAGTCAATAATTTCACCAGATCATGTTCAATTCAGCGATACAAAAATATCTCAGGCACAAGGCTTCATGAAATAAATATGGCCTCTCTTCCGGTTTCATAAAGCTGGTTACAATTTACATCCCCCTAAAAATATTTTGATTTGTCAGAATCCGGGTCGTTTCGCCCCGATTACCTGTTCGCCCCGGAAAGTGAGTCGATTCGCCCCACTTAATCGCTATTATATTATAATAGATGAAGTCTTTTTCGACAATTTTTTAGTAATTATTTATTTATTAGTATGCAAAAGAAATAATAATTCATTCATTTTGGTCTACTTTTGTCAAAGATCTCAAGTGAAACTTTTCTTGCAAAATTTACAAAAAACCACACAAGAACAGTAAAAAGGTTTTTTTTTGTACCAACGCAAAAGTGCATGAAATGACTAAGATGCTGTACAAGTGCGCAAATAACCTCTTTTTTAATGAAATACGCATCAAATGCTAAAATAGTATAAATTTAATCAGATGTCAAACAAAGTGAAGCAATATTAAACACGTCAAGAAAGCATGTTAATTATGAGGAAGACAAAAATAAAGTACTCATGAACAAGCCTTACAACATCCAAAATACGAATATTTGCAATGGTATTTTTTATATTTCATTTTTTTTTAAAGCACTATTAATAAATGAGGGCGAAACGACCCGGGGCGAACGGGAATAGGGGCGAAACGACTCAGGGGGCGAACGGGATTCGGGGCGGAACGACCCGGTACCATTTGTCAGTTCAGGTTATGGAAACGATTATCTCCCTTGGCTATATACTCGGCCATTACAAAATATAGGGGGGTGCTAAAGTCTGTATCGTGTTGGGTAAATGAGTTTGCCAGACATTTATTTATGGATATATTGTGAAAAAATATGGATGTAATAGTTTGAAATATTTAATTTCCCAAGGAGGTTTGTATTATTTTACATTCAACATACGTCTTCTTGTAAAATTTTGGATGTGAAGTAAAATACAATCAAATTTTGAACCAAATGTTCCAGCGAGCTGCTGGTAAGATCAGGATCAGAATCAGGCAGATTTTTAGTTTGAGGGACAAATTTGTCTGAATTGCTTTTTGTTCTTTTGTAAGGTATTTTTACCTTAATAATTATATATAAAAACAGAAAATATAGGTTATATATTTTTATGAAATAAATTATTTAAATATGGTAAATCAGATGTTTGTTTACAAACAATAATTATATATATAAGTGTATTTTGTAAACAACTAATGGTACGTAGATACATTGTATCTAACATAGTTAACACTTAATCCAAATTTTATTTAGCATACATATGCATTTTGATTATTTTATTTTATGAATATAAATTGTTATTAAAAACAGAGGATCTATTTCACACTCCTACAGGAGTACAGACAGTATTGTAAAATATTTATTTCATTTTTTTTTAAATATAAGCTTATAGACAAACTGTGTTAATCACTATTGGTTCAATTTTTTTTTTACAAAATGTTTTTCAGTAGTAATTTTATAATACTATACAGTACTATGATTATCTCCCTTTATATAAATTCCTTGAAAAGCATTTTCCCCAATAATTATTGTTAATTCAACTTTTTGCATTTAATTGTTATATTTTGAAATTGTTATCAATATTAAACAATAATTTTGTTTATGTTCATATTTATATGAATATTATAGTTGCAATTATTTAAATTAAATATACCTACCTTGAAGAACTTTCGATTTATTTATATAATCAACGCCCACTTACTTATAAATATATTGCCGAATTTCCTTCAATATTTTCCGTATATTGCAATTATACTTCGGAATTTCCGATTTATTTCGATCGATTCTAAATTTGCATAGACACTTCAAATACGTCCAAAAAATTTCCAATGAAAAATTTCTCGATATACGAGAACTAGACGAGAATTTCCTTACTTATTATAAAATCCCGAGATACATCGAATGGTAAAATCGGCCATTTTCTAGCATCATTATTTGCTGATTCCATCCCCTTTCCATTGACGTCCCCTGGTCAGTTTTCACTTCCGTTATTGAACATAGATGGCGACACCATTGCACAAAATAAGTATGTTTGATCCCGTACATATATTGAAAATCCATAAATTAATTTACAAAGCATACCCGATATCCCTTTGGGGGAGAGACGCATCTTTGCACACGACAGGCTTTTATGAACTATATAACCGATCGCCGGAAGTCGATCTGTCATTCAAATTATGGCCGTCCAAGTGACAACATCGAGTAGCACAAATTTCACACCCAAGCAAGTTTTTTTTTTTTTAATAAACAAACATTAAACAGTATCACAAAGTATGGTAGGGAATGCAAGTATGGTATGGAATGCAGAAAGGAAAACAAATATATATATGGATTTGCCCTGCCTTTGGATATTCAACATTCTGACAGTATTGATTAAAGGACAGAAAATCTCACTTGGGAAGTTCATGGGAATGGTTTCATACAAATGTACATGAAAATTGATAATGGGATATAACAAAGATTTAAAGACATGAACAAGGTGTGGGCAAGATTTCCCTTATCCTAAAGAAATCTTCCTTGCTCACAAAAAATGTGGGACACTGCGTGCTACTACTCTGTATTCCTGAGCAAACTGGCAACTTTTTGCATCAATTCCGTCTCATTTTTATTTCTTTTACTGATCGATGTTCATGTATTGCATCTGAATTATAAGTCTGGATGACAGTTTTACCAAGAAAATTGTAAAATGTGTGTTATTTCTCTGTGAAACGATCGTACTAAAGTAACACGATGTTAGTCGCCGGATCGAAAAAAACAGCAAAAATTGGGTACTTTTGGGAGGCCGTAACGAGATAATTAGAGACGACTTAAGACGACTTTTTATATTTTTTGTCATAAAAATCATTTTTGTACATCATGTTCAATTTTCAAGTATAAGTCTTCCGTAATTTCGATGTAATTTGTATAAAATTGAGGTCACCAGTTTCAGGAAATGGCGATCGAAACGACGTCCCAAATAATACCCTTTCAGTTTTTTTTTTAGTTTGCACATTTTTACGTCAACACCATGTATTAAAATCAATATGTACTCGCTGTTTATACTTTCCTTTTATGCATTAACATGAATTACTCACCTGTGACATATACACTGTCGTCAAAGAGCTCCGGTCGGAAATGCTCTGTCATCTTCCGGTACAAGTCA
This sequence comes from Bathymodiolus brooksi, assembly GCA_963680875.1. Taxonomy (NCBI): domain Eukaryota; kingdom Metazoa; phylum Mollusca; class Bivalvia; order Mytilida; family Modiolidae; genus Bathymodiolus; species Bathymodiolus brooksi. The sequence goes on along the minus strand of OY804585.1, from coordinate 72,777,834 downwards.
AATAGGCATGTTTGACATACAGGAGACGACAAAAAGTAAGTATTATGATCATATAGTATTATTATGTCTTGAATCCAGAAGATGTCGTTATCGGTCGATTATTTTTGCTTGTTTTTACCTACATATTACTGTAGTTATCTTCATCGATTACTCAGATATAGATAAAATGATGGACATAAACAATGAAAAATGCTAATAATGAGATTGAAATCATCAAATAAAGCTATAAAAAGTATATATATGTGTAATTAAAGTACACAAACCCTTTGTAATGCTTATATACATGATAGTTTGCAATGGCGTGCCACCATGAATAGTTGTAGACTTACTACAGTGAAAAACACAATGCTTATTTACGTACATTCGTTCCGGCTCTGTCAGCCACTACTTTCCGGTTGGGTCGCAAATATTGTGTTTCAGTAGAACCGGTTTTGGCTATGTAAAAATTGAAAGAATAGCGAAAACAGCTCAATATCACAATTATGTTTCCTTTCTGTAATTTATTTAAGGTTCATTATAACACTTGTCAATGGTATGTTCGACTTGCAAATTGATAAAAAGAAGAAAAAAAAACAAAAAAATGTCTTCAATGAATAAAAGTTGTGAACAAAAACAACAACAGCACATAGTCAAAATATTTTACATGTGGATGTTTTGTATAACAATAAAAGGAAGAAATACAAAACGGTTTCTGCAGAATTGGCAGTCACCAAGTAGAATGGTCATGATTTTGTACAGAACTTATAATTCTTTTTCTTTATTTGCTATGCAGTTGAATTATTGCAATAGTCAAAGAGTGTTTGATCAAAAGTAGGAACTCTCACTGTTTAAATAGATATCAAGTAACTCTTATTGTTTTGGATTAATTTTTGTTTTCAAATAATATATTGAAGGACAATAAGAAATTTTGATTAAAAAAATCAATAAAAATTAAATAAAAATCGGTAGCGTAATGGTTAGCATGCTCGCCTCGAGTGCGATAGATTGTGGGTACGAGCCGCGGTCTTGTCAAACAAAAGAATATAAAATTGGTATTTGTTGCTTCTCCGCTAAGAACGCAGCATTAAGGAGAAAAAGCAAAGACTGGTTGGCTCGGAATCAGAATAATGAGTAAGAAAAACTCGTCAAAACTCCTATAGATAAATTTTATATTTTCGACAATTTATATATATTGTCTATTTTTTTTCTCCCTCGTTTCACTCCTCAGAATATATTTTTTTTATTAACTTAAATAATGTAATATAAATAAGACTCGACACAGTGTAGGGTTGTGCGTTCGTTACAAGATCGCATAGCATTTATTATAAATATATATCAACATAACAAATTCATTTAGTCTGTCATTTCCATCCCCCCACCCAAAAAAAAATGCAAAATATATACGAGTGATTGAAATTCTTTTGGCATTGATATTGGTGGATGGGCTGGGGACTATAACATCCAAAGAACGAACTTCTGTCGTATTACAACTTGTAACGAACGTTGCATTAATCGAGTACACCTAACATTTTCTTTGTATACAAACTGCCAAAATCGTCCGTGCGGAAAGGAATTCAATACTACAGACTTTGTTAATTTGCTTATCTTTAAAATCTACCTGTGATGTAAATCTATTGTCTAAACTCTCCATTATTTTTAAGGAATGGAGAGTTATGAACAATGTGGACAGGGGCGGAGCTAGAGTTTAAAGGTCAAAAACCTCAACCTGCTTAAAATTGCAAAATTGAATAACAAACAATTTATTTAAATTTTTTTTGTTACAAGATTAATAATTAATAAAATTAATAAACTACAATGGGTGGATTTTAAGTTGGAGAATGTCCTCGTATCTCTCCATTCCTTAAAAACAATGGGCCTCAGCTCCATTATTTTTAAGGAATGGAGAGTTACTCGGACATTCTCCTATACATAACTACCCCGGTATTTTTAAATTGCAATATAATACTCAATAACAATAAGATCAGTGGTATTTACATACTGACAAACCCGGTTATTTATAAATGACCCAACCGGTTTGTATACATGTTTACATTTTGACCAAGCCGGATTTCAAAAACATCTGTTGACATCATGTTTTAGGGTACAACTATTTACTAATTGACTTTTCATCAACAAAATAGTATTTTTAAGTAAAATCAATCATTCATCATTATTTTTTTCTTTTTGGGCAACATTTAATTCACTCGTAAATGCAAGATATAGCGATATTTCAGTTGATTGTAATGATTTTGAAGCCGGATTCCTTATAACTTATAGAAAAATCTAATTTTATACTGCAAAGATAAATGATATTTGGACAAAAAATGAAATTAATAGTAATAACAATCATAAAGCATCATAATTCAAAACATTATATACACAGTATATTTATAAATACTTACGATAATTATCCGTGTCTGCTTTAAAAATACCGCTTTAAAATATCCCAGATGTTGACCAAACATTTTCGATCGGAGCTCTTTGACGACAGTGATATAGTAAACACTGTGATTGGCTTATCAAAACATCAATAACTGCCCATTCAATATAGTCGTTGAGTGGCACGTGATAAATCGATTTATGTACACGACACTTAACATGCGTCTCCCCCTCTGACCAATATCATAGCGATAGAAGATTTGGATATTCAATAAAAAATAAACAATATGGACTAGACACAGCCTACAGGCGAGCATCGCATCTACGCATAGACATGTACATGTACAAATAGTAGTTTTGGGTTCTTTTCTTCATTATTCTTGATTATTTTTCTTTGTTCTTCAATTCGACTTGCCCAGTTAATTCTATTGCAAAGGATATTTTTTGGGCCGAGATATATCGGGGACGACATTTTCTAAGGGCCGAGATATATCGAGGACGACATTTTTTTTAGGGCCGATCGTTCTTTAGGGGCGAAACAAGAAGGTCTAACGATTGTCCATTTTATAAATAAATTAATCGTTTCATGTAAAGAAGCTGTACGGTTTCCTTTCTAATTTTTGGGGGGTTATTTTTAAACTGGATAGTTATTTCTCATTTAAATTAAAAGGCTATTTCCTGTACTTCACTCTATGTCCATTCTATGCCGAAACTTAGAATCCATTTCCGGTTGGTATTGATCATATATTGATTCATCTCCTTACGCACTTGTTGCTGTTTAGTTCTCATCTTGTGATGCTCCTATAAAGTTTATATTTTAGAGTTAGTCTATTTTATATTTCCGATTTTTATCTGGTCGGACTTTGCCTGCTTTTATTTTTTCTCATTTATTATACTAACTCGGTGTTAGCAAAACAAATATTTGAAGTGACTTTAATGTGTTTTCATGCCACACTGCTTTGAGGTGTTGGCATAAATCTAACGAGGGAATGTCAATCTTTTCTGTAGCTTAAGTAAATCAAAAGATATCACTGGGACATGGTAAAAGAGTAATTTACTGCAGCTTCAATGTGGAACAGCCTTTGGTGGACCATTTGGGATATGAAAATAGCCTCTCTCAATATAGGAGATTGATTCGGCTCGGGAATGGCTCGAATACCACTGTTCTGTATATCTCTAGGACATTTTGATTTCTTCTTTTCGCTTTTTTATAAACTTTAATTATAAAATTCAGCAAGTTTTTCAGTTTTTTTTTTTTTTTTTTTTTTTTTTTTTTTTTTATTAATGCTCAATTCTGTTTTGATAGACATAACGATTCTTATTAATGTGAACTTACGATTCAATTTTTTAGGTACCGATATCCATATTTTGCTGCTCACTGGTGTAAACTCATTTACACCGATATGTTACTCGAATCAGTACCTATCATCAAGATTTTCTGAATGTGATTACTTACTCACAGCTCATCCATGATCTTCAATCAAAAACGTGTATGTTCCACAGCAAAAATGGTGGACTATTGCTAAGTTTCAATGTCTCAATTATAGAGGCTGAACTAGTATGAAATATTGAATGTTGCAATACATTCTCGCAGACACTTGTTCGAGGAAATCTCTTAATCCAAAATAATTACATATATCATATGCTAAAAAGTAATAGAGCGGACCTTTAAGGAATTAATAATATAGTTATAAAACTTATTGACTTGTTTTTTTTCTGTAGGAACTTTTAACAAATTACATGGTCCAGCGACAGTAGTTGTGTGTTCGATACATGCATGTTACTAAGCTTGGCAACTTTTCGACCGTACATTTCATGTCTTTATTAAGTTAAAATAGATTTTAGCTCTTGTGTATACAAATGTTCAACTATATAGAGGTCATTTGTCCGACCAATGTGAAATTCTGGTTCGTAACATCCTTGGACACATTATGTGACCGTCCTCCTACTTTTTTTCTTAAAAAGAATAATTATATTGGTATCTGTTAATTTATCAAAACCTTTGATTCTTAAACTAATTGGGGTTCTGAGCTTTGTTGCGTTTCCCACGTAACAGAAGATCATCCTTAGTTACATGTAAAATTACATACCGCTACCTCCACGCTCCTCACTATGAGTGGTAGCGATCATGGATTTAATTATGGTGGTAAATGCCAGATTAGTTGAAATCACAAAATAGTTATATACAAAAAAACAAAAAAAAAACAAACAAAAAAATCCGAGAACACCCCATTAATTTGGCCAAGCAAAATAGACATTACATATGTACATGTATTTCCAATCTCTGGACCTGGGGAAAAGCTGATTGATGTAGACTGTCTATTAGAAAACAAGCAGATGTATTCTAAAAACTCTACAAATATTAGTTCTGTTCTGTTCTGTTCTGGAATCTCCACCCTATATGAAGGGTCACCGTCAAATATAAGCTAATTGGGGTTCATAATTATAACCAAACAATTAAAAATTAATACGGTTTGGTTTAAAAGGTAAAATAACTATAACATGTATTTACACTGTACACGGTTGAACTGGCATGGATTAAAAATATTTAATCTTAAAAATCCTAGATTTACTAAAAGGATGAAAATCATTATAATAAGGTATCTTAAAAATTAAAAATAACTCTCTTATCACTGATCTGAGGGTTTCATTTATATAAAAACATGACCAACAGCAACTTTTTACTCTAAGAGTAGTTCTGCTCTTTTCACATGCAGAACATAAATCATCTCTGCAGATCGTGTCAACATCTTTCATGTATTGAGAGTTAATCAGATTACTTGCACTGCAGTCAATTATCAGTTGTAGTAAGTGCGTCTCAGAATTAACTAAGTAATCTGTGTTAACTTGTATTTTCTCAAGATATAAAATGTAAAGCTAATCTTACCAGAAGATTATTTCTTAATGTCGAGTGTATCGCATTTAAGAAGAAAATGCTCATATAATCGACATATCGACGATGTGGTAGATTTGTCATAGTGTCGGGGCTAAATTCTTTATTTTATGTATTTAAGATAATAAGATTTTATTGGTCCAAATTAAATTATAAATATCTGACATCTTCATCACATCACAATATTCACATGTACACTTACAGCGTGCATTCATGCGTCAAATGTTGTCTGCTAGTGAGCCTACTGATTGTCTAGTAAAGATCTACTAGAGCAGTTGCCTTCGGTTTAGGAGGTATGGGGTTCGTTCCTTCCCGCAGTGGATGTAACATTTTATTTTATCCTCCATAATATTCTTTCCGGCGGATTATTTTTAATATAAAATATCCTTGGACAATATTTCAATATTAAATTTCGTTGCACCTTAAATTTCTTCCAATGCTATTATATATTTTCCAGATGAGATGGAAGAAATTTAATATCAAAATATATCCTTGGATAACATTTCTTTTGACTCTTTCATTTGCATTCTTGTGAGTACTTTTGGTCTTGTATATTATTAGATACGATAACGTAACCCTCATTCAGCTTGTGCTCCTCGCTGGGAGCAAAAGCGGACTGAGGGTTACGTTATCGTATCTAGTATATTATATGCAACAATATCATTGTGCTCATCTTCTTCCTGCTTCTTTTCTCTGTATCTATCAGCTTCCTTTAGTAGGAACACCATGGATTTTCCATGTATTTTTGGCGTGGGGAAGTTTTATATTTACTCTTGGTTTAGTTGACAAATTGCAATTAGTGCACTAGAATAGAATAGAATAGAATAGAATAGAATATGTTTATTTGTCAATTAAAGACACCCATGATAGGCAGTATAATTACATGAAAATCACAATATTTACATTAATTGGTATGATTAGATTGATTGTATTTAACATACAAATACATGTAAATATACAGTGGATTTATATTTAAGTTATGTTATGTCAAGTTTGTGTTAAAATTTTATTTACAGCCTTGTCAAAATACTTTCTTACCTATTAAAAATATGAGAAACAATTTAAAATTTTATGGTAATATGAAGCTATTGACATACAGATCATTCTTTTTTTTTAAAATTTAAAATATACACTACAAAAATGCAACAGACTTTATTATAAGTTTAAAACGTAAAATACAACAATTTATGTTATGTTTAAAAGGTAAAATTCACAGAAAGATTTTGGTTACATTGATATTTCAAGAGGATGTCATAGCTAATATTAAAATGTATAAAATATTTTATTATTTTTCATTGTAATTAGAATTCAATGATTGGAGGAATTTGTGACACAGGATTTGCATAGTATCCTTGTCGGAAATAATATTACAGATGCGTCTCATGATTTAATAATCAGCGTCGGAAATAATATTATGTACCTGTTTATTGTACACCAGGATACTTTTTTTTATAGCAATGGAAAGTATTTTATTATAAAATATTTACCGTAACATAAAATTTAATATTAAATTCTTTCCACCGGATAAAATTTCAACCGGAAAAAATTATGTCTTACAGGGTCAGTGGAGGCTGGACCATTACATTGAACAGTTGTTTGTGGTTGCAATACATTATACAGTACACAACAATAATATTAAAAAAAAAAAACCAAAAAACCAACAAGGCCTATAAGTTATGGCCATTTAACTTTTTGAGAGATATGTTTTTTGTCTTGTCATAATTATTTTGTTGCACTTGACCAAAACCAGATTTTTTCCTACAAATATTGCCAGATTTTTTCTTTTGAAAACTACAGCACATAGTCAGATTATTTAATTTTGGCATCTTTCAGGTCAATAGATTCTTTTCTGTAAAATGTGGCAGTTTTTTGGTTTTTTTAGTTTTATTTTTGTTTCAGAATAAAAAAAACCATAGCCTCCCCCTAAATGTTAAATGGTTTTTCCCTAACTTGTCTAAGTAGTAAAAGAACTGTGACATAAATGGTTTTTCCCTAACTTGTCTAAGTAGTAAAAGAACTGTGACATAAATGGTTTTTCCCTAACTTGTCTAAGCAGTAAAAGAACTGTGACATAAATGGTTTTTCCCTAACTTGTCTAAGCAGTAAAAGAACTGTGACATAAATGGTTTTTCCCTAACTTGTCTAAGCAGTAAAAGAACTGTGACATAAATGGTTTTTCCCTAACTTGTCTAAGCAGTAAAAGAACTGTGACATAAATGGTTTTTCCCTAACTTGTCTTAAGCAGTAAAAGAACTGTGACATAAATGGTTTTTCCCTAACTTGTCTAAGCAGTAAAAGAACTGTGACATAAATGGTTTTTCCCTAACTTGTCTAAGCAGTAAAAGAACTGTGACATAAATGGTTTTTCCCTAACTTGTCTAAGCAGTAAAAGAACTGTGACATATATAGAACAATATATAATAAGATAGTAAATATATGATAATTCATTTGTTCTCTGCTGACTGACATTAAATTTTCCATAAATTTACATGTTAAGTAAAATAACTCTTGTTCTTCACAACTTGTTTACCAAGTTAATTGGTCTTGAACTCATTAATTGTATTAATTGGTCTCGCTTGTAAATGGAAAAAAAAATATCAAAAGACTTTTTAGCCCATTAGGATCTTTATTCTTCAAGAATTAAAAATAAATTTACACTCGAGCTATACATGTATATGGACAAACGAAAATGTTTCATCAAGAGTTAAGTGTTGTGCTACCCTTGAAGATGTAAAAAAAAGTGTGAAATACTCATGTTAACACACTTTCAAAATACTTACTTAATTCAAACCAAAATTATACAGAAATTATATATTGAGAATATTTCGGTATGAACTTTAGAGTTGTGTTCCTTGAAGATGTAAAAAAAATGTGAAAATGTTCTAGTTGGGGTTATGGTTTTTAACATCATTTTCAACAATATTTCATTTATATCGTGGCAGTCAGTTTTATTGGTGGAGGAAACCAAAGTACCAAGAGAAAACCACTGACCTGCCGAAATTCACTAACAATTTTTATCACATAATGTTGTAGAGAGTACACCTCGCCATGAACAGGATTTGAACTCGCAACATTTGTGGTGATAGGCACTGATTGCACAGGTAGTTGTAAATCAAACTACCATGCGTTCAAGACCACAACAGTCCCTAAAAATTTCTTGATAACACACTGGCATCTTTATTCTTTAACTAATTCAAACCAAATTTATACACAAGCTATATATGGACAAAATCTCAGTCAAGTTGGAAAAGCCATTTTTTTGGTCAAAAATTTAAAGAGATACAGCTCTTGAAGATGCAACAATGTTCTCATTAGCAAACTAGCAAAATAGTTCCTTTACAGATTAAATGAAAATTTGTTTGTTGGGCATGTTTTTCCACATTCAGTATTCCAATAGGTAACAACTGTGCTCCTCCTCTTAGAGTCTTGTTACTTTATTCATATGAGGTAGACTTTATTCAGCAGCTTCTCGAAAAAAAAATGTAAAAATTATCTAGCTTGGTGTTTACATTTCACATTCTGCTATATACCGTAGAAAATGTCCTTACACTGAATAAAAAATTCCAAGTCTGGTGACTGTGTTGATCACATCTACCCATTGAAATTGAAATAATGAATATACCACAGAAACAGCTAGATCTGCTTCACACTCTGACCTACACCTAGCAATTGACAGTGAGGGCTAGTTGAAAACAAAACTTTATGAAGTGAGAGATGATTTAAATTTTCCCATTGTTAAATTTCAATTTATATACATCAGCATTTCATCAGCACCTGCACATGGAGTATATATCTCTCAGTTGATGCAATATTCCAGATCTTTTGCTTTATATCAGGATATCCTTGACAGAGGGTTGCTGCTAACAAGGAATTTTTAAAACCAAGGGTTCTTCTTGTCAAAGTTGAAGTCATCACCTCTTAAGTTTTATGTTTGCTGTCATGACTTTGTTAACCTTTAGTTTAATGGAATGTCATGACCTTGTTAACTTTTAATGGAATGTCATGACCTTGTTAACATTTAATGGAATGTCATAACTTTGTTAACCTTTAATGGAATGTCATGACCTTGTTAACATTTAATGGAATGTCATATCTTTGTTAACCTTTAATTGAATGTCATGACCTTGTTAACATTTAATGGAATGTCATAACATTGTTAACCTTTAATTGAATGTCATGACCTTGTTAACCTTTAATGGAATATCATGACTTTGTAAACCTTTAATGGAATGTCGTGACTTTGTTTACCTTTAATGGAATATCATGACTTTGTAAACCTTTAATGGAATGTCATGACTTTGTTTACCTTTAATGGAATATCATGACTTTGTAAACCTTTAATGGAATGTCGTTCTCACAGATTAAGAGTGGTCTGGTTAACTTAACAGTATGTCTGTGTCACAGATGACCATGGACATGTTTTATTTGTTGTTATCAAATCCTGCCCTTTCCTCATTTATGACTTATAACCAGATTTTTAACATGAGTAACACAAGTATTGGAGCAGGAACTGCTTACCATTCAGGAGCACATGAGTTCACCCTTGTGCATCACTGATGCTTGTATGCAGATATTTTCCTTCTGATGTACAAGTAACCAATTTTCTGTATTCAAACTCTAATCAATGAAATGAAGATACATGTATTTACAATTTTAAAATTGATTTTGAATATTCAATCATCTTGATTTAACTTTTCAAACTCTAATTAATAAGACTGAATATTTATATTTTCAGCAAGTGATAGGAAGAATTATCTATTTTGAGACATCAATGTTTTTTGAATGAATCGATGTGATTGGTTGGCATCACTTTTGTTGTTGACATTAGCAATTGACTGTATTACATGTGAAATTATAGAATTGGGAAACAGTGAGTATTATAAAGTAATAGGACATCTGTGGAAGAAAATGTTTCCATGGTTATTTGAAGAACAGCAATAAAATAATGCATGCAAGATGTGTGTTTGAGGCCACTTTTAGTCAGTAATATTTAAGTTGTGGTCAGTTTTATATTGCTGACATTATGTAAGTCGACCACAAATTGTAGTAGTGTGGAATAAACCCTATAGACTAGGATGGGTTGCAGCCTAGGGCCATCAAGCTTGTGCTATTCTAGTTTATTTAAAGAATTTGCAATAAGTTTACTTCAAACTATGTAAATGTAACAAAAAAATAAAAATATTCAAGACGGGTGAGGGCGAGTTGGAGGGTAGATCCATCTGAGGGGACACCCATAATTTCATTAGCCTAGGGGTCCCAAAATCAATTGATACCAATTTTCATGGTTTGAAGTAAAAATAGCAGGAATGGAAATGTAATTTTATTTGGCATGAAGCAGCATTGTGACATGAAGATTAAATTTTGTACCAATAAATGACCCAGGGTTAGTATAGGTTGCAGCCAATATTAAACATATGCCATGATATGTATTTGGTCAATAAAACTTCTTTACCAGAACGAGCGATACAGGTTCATGTGAGCCTCTTAGTTTTATAAATCATTCTTTCAAATTCAGAAAACTACTCAGTAACATTTGAGCTTCAACAGAAAAAACTTGATGACAGATTGGAACTAGATTGTGGTGTGTCAGGGAAGAATATCACATGGTATTTCAAACATTTAGCAGACGACACATACCATGCATACCCATTCCAGTTCTGTAGTTCAACAGGATGTGGTTTAGAGGACGGCGATACTGTGTTAGTTGTGAAGAGTTTTATTGACTTGTCGACAGGGGATTATATCTGTGTGGATGGGCAATATGGTAGTGGATTCACTGTCGGTGTGGGTAAGTTATCTCCAAAGGAGGATTATATCTATGTGGATGGGCAGTATGGTAGTGGATTCACTGTTACTGTGGGTAAGTTATCACCAAAGGAGGATTATATCTGTGTGGATGGGCAGTATGGTAGTGGATTCACTGTCAGTGTGGGTAGGTTATCTCCAAAGGAGGATTATATCTGTGGCAGTCTGCGAAATTAGCACAGGTCTGCTAGCCCACAGCCAGTAAAAATCAGTTTGGACCTGTAAATTTTCATAATTTTTGTAACACAATCTTAACCAAAATGTTAAAAATCTTAGATTCAGACCTGTGCATTCCAAATCCTAAATTCTAGGACTGCCATGGATGGTGATTATAACAGTGACTTGGTCCACAGTAAGTACAGTTAATTATGAAAAGAAAGTTTAAGCAGTGATGACCAACAATATCAACAAAACGAACAACTGTCTCTCACATCATACCATTGAAAGCTAAAAAGAATATGCCATATTTGCCAATTGAAATCTACTTGTATAGCAAAGCACTCTTGTCACACATTTGTCAAAAAGATATTTTTAGTAAGAATTATACACTGAGATTAAAAAAAAGCACCTTAAGATTAAAAAACTTCAAATACACACACTGAGAATTAAATATTACATAGTGAGAATTCAAAAAGACAAAACAAGATTGAAAAATTTCAAAAACGAAAACTGAGAATTAATATTACACTCTGAGAATTCATCAAGCAACATTGAGATTAAGAAACCTCAAAAATACAAACTGAGAATTAAATATTTCACACTGAGTGTGCACTTTCGTGCATCCATGTCTAAGTGGCATACTTTATCTGAATCTATTACAGTATCTTGAAGCATGTATTGGATATCTCCTAAAATTTTCTTTAGAAGTGGTCGACTCCGTAAATGCTAACATATGATTGTATCTACCTATGCTAGCTGCGAAACTTTAACTCTTAACGAAATCTTTTTTTCTTTGACTATAGATAAAAAAAGAGAGAAAGAAAATAAAATAAATATCGCTATGAGCTATGGGTCTGCAGCTACTACCTATCCTATTTATACATTTCACTGTAAAGGTTTGTGAGTTCGATAAACGCCAGCGTCCGAGTATACTTGATACAGCCATACTTGATCAAGTCTGTCAGTGACTTCTTTGGTTGTCAGATTTCTCTTCATACTAAATTGCCTCCCCAAATAAAAATGGCTACCATGTCTGTCATCATCTATAACTGAAATATTGTTAAAAATTGAATCATCTATAAATCCAATCCTCCTTCAAGAGTCAAAAGTAGTTAAAAAAGTCAAAAAATTAAAAATTTTTGTTTGTTTATTTTTTTTATCTTCAGAGACATGTCCAACAACAATGGTTACATCTCTGCCTTTTAACAACCTTACTGGTTCTGTAGGAACAAATGTGACGTTTTCTTGTGAAGCTGACGTAGGTATGCTGGGTTGTGAAATTAATGTTATGTTTCTTGTTAAAAGAAATGGAACGATAATGCCATTATCAGATGGACAATATGACAGGTTAGAATTAGAAATAAAATAAGAGTGAAATAAAAACTGACAAAGAAGTGTATGAAATTCTATTTTTGATATATTTTATATATTTGCAACTGCTGACAGAATAAAATAAATAATTTTGGTGTGGTCTTGTATTTATGAAATTATGAAGACAATATAACATTTTTAACATCATCTGTTTTATACACAAGAGACAGCATCGTTAGTGTAATGGCCAACATGCTCGTCTAGAGTACGGTAGATTATAGGTTTGAATCACAGTACGGTAGATCATAGGTTTGAGTCACAATTGGGTCAAACCAAAGACTATAAAATTTGTATTCGCTACTTTTCCTCTTAAGCGCACAGCAGTAAGGAGAAAGAGCAAAGGCTGGTTGGTTTAATTTGGAATCAGGATAATGTTTCCTAGTGGAATGACATGTCTACTCATAAGAAGAAAGAGCAAAGGCTGGTTGGTTTAATTTGGAATCAGGATAATGTTTCCTAGTGGAACGACATGTCTACTCACAGACTGTTGTTTCAGTAAGCTAGCACTATTTAAAAATCCAGCTAAGTGTGTTGGTCTATTACAAAATCTCGAAAATATAACTTGTTCTCACCATGATACAGCTGAAATATTGCTCATTTGGCATGAAACAACAATATAAACAAGGCTTATTAAATAACTTATTAAAAAAGTTATTTTTCATAATTTTCTTCAAAACTTCAGAAAAACTAAATTTGTGTTGCAGTCACAAAAAACAAAATAAATGTTTTACCTCCACTCATGGGGGAGTGGGGGGCATTAAGTTTTACCCATGTCCGTACATCTATCCCTTTGTAGTGCATTTGGGTGAGTGAGTGATTGTTGTTTAATGCCAACTCAGCAATTTTTTTGCTATATCATGGCGAAAACAAGTTAATTTTCAGTGAGATGATGATGAGGTCCGCTTTGTACGAGACCAAAACGATTAGTTGAATTTTTATAGTGGTAGCTCACTGAAACAACAGCCTGCGAATAGACATGTCACCCAACTCGGACACATTATCCTGATTCCGAAGCCAACCAGTCTGCTCTTTCTTCTTAATGCTGCCTGCTTAGTGGAGAAGCAACAAATACCAATTTTATAGTCAATGGTTTGACCTGATCATGACCAGAACCCACGATCTAACACACCCAAGGCTAGCACGCTAACCATTACACCACCAATGCGGTTATGTAGTGCATTTGGTATTTGTTCAATAATAGTTTTTTTTTAGCAAATTATTTGAAATTTATACACAAGGTCAGGTACTATTACAAAGGTAGCCAAGTTCGATTTAGAACATTACACTTTTCTTCCGTTATGATTTACTGAAAAATACCAATTTCTTATGATCAGGTTTCTGGTCAATAACTACCTTTCTTCAACAACTAAAATTCCAAATAAGAAAATCATTTAGAATTTCTTAAGTAATGCTTTTGACTACAATATACAGGTCAAGCTTGAATATGGTTGGAATTACTTTTCTCTTTCCAAAGTCATGTCTTTTAATTGTAAAATGGAAAATTTTTGGTTTCTGTGTTCTAACTTTTATTTCATATAGTCTAATGTTTTCATATTCTTACACAATGTTTATGACCACAATACACAGAGATCAAGTGAAAATTTGATTATTATTCCATTTATGGTTACAGAGTTATGTTTCTTGCTTGAAAAATGGCAATTTTGTTGTTTTCATCCTCTAATCTCAGATTTCCTTTGGCAAGCGTTAAGATGTTTTTTACAGAATGTTTGTGCCCTCAATACACATGTCAAAATCAATTTCGACTACTCTTTTTTACGGTTCAAGAGATATGCCTCTGTTTACGTAAACTGAAAGTGAGGGCATGTGCGTCCTATGGGCACATTCTCCCATTTGATTAAACTCTTGTACATTTAAGTGTCTGAGGCTTAATAAAGTATTTATCTTGTCTTGTCTTAATCCTCAACAAGATCCTCCCTTGTACAATATAAGCTATCTACGTATCTACCCATGTGCATTGAGATTGTACCACCCTGAAGCACTTCTGTATAGCCTGACATAGTCAATCACAGCCATATTTAATCCTCAACAAGATCCCTCACTTTTGCAATATACTTTTTCGACCTCTTCAGAAGTGAAGGTAATAATGTGATCAGAGGAGTCAACATAAGTATTCTAGATGTCAGAAAGACTGACTTCAATGTAATAATCCAGTGTATGATATATGATGTCGATGCTGGACTTCTTGCTGGGAATCTGATTGCTACACTACTACATAAAGGTAACATTGAATGGCATGATTTTGACAACTCAAAACTCAAACCTTTGTGAAGAAAATCATATCACGAGCCTGGGTGAGAATCGTATACAATAAAGCAAAAATGGTGCATGCTATTATTAAATTGCAGTAGTCCTCCCTATTATAAAACCCCCCTCAATAAATACCATTCCTCTTATCAGGCCAGATGCATATGCACTTAGTAAAATTCTAAATTGACAAATTGACCACCTCAAGAGAGGCCATAGTAAAATTCTAAATTGACAAATTGACCCCCTGAAGAGAGGCCACCCATCTTATAAGGTCCCTTTGTAATAAGACTGGGAATACTGTACTACTGTAGTAGAATTATTTCAATATGATCAAGCTAAGGTGGTTTCTTTGTTGTTAAAACATGAACAGGTTTTTGTTTTAGCTCACCTTGCCAAAGGCAATGTGAGCCTTTGCCATCACTTCAGTGACTTGGCGTCCGTCGTCCATTTTCCGTTAACTTTTCACATTTTAATCTTCTCCTCTGAAACCTCTAAGCCAAATGAACAGAATCTATGTTATAAAGATTGCTCATTTCGTCCTGATCCGTTAACAAATATGGCTGCCACAGGCAATTCTTGTTTCTAATTGGTCGATTTGTAAAAAATCTTCTCTTCTGAAACCGCTTGGCCAAATGAACCGAAACTTGGTAGGAAGCATCTATTAAGAACAAATATTGTATTCATTTTTATATAGGATCCGATGTTCAATTGAAAAACACATTGAAGTAGAACTTCAATAAAAACAAAATATGGGCATGAGAGAGGAAATCTATCGACATACTACCAGAAGCACTCGACACAATGCATTGAACAAGAAAAAAGCACGTCAAAATTGGATGAAAAATATAAATTCTGTATATCTTTAAAATATGCAAAATTTTGGAATTTGGGCCCTTTGTAGACCCCTTTTCAAAATTTGTTGTATGTTTTGAAAAGTGTTAAGGTTATGGTGTTTAATGCCACTTTCAACAGTATTTCAGTTATATCGTGGCGGTCAGTTTTATTGGTGGAGGAAACTGGAGTATCCGAGTGTACAGAGAAAACCATTAACCTGTACACCTTGCCATGAGCAGGATTCAAACTCACAACTTTAGTGGTGATAGGCACTGATTACACAGGTAATTCCAACTATCATATGGTCACGACCACGAGGTCTTTATGCTTTGAAGATCATAGCCTCGTCATGTGATGTGGGGAATAATGAGGGGGCTATTGTAAGATTACTTCACCCATGTTTTCTTGTTGATAACCCTCACATCTGAGAAATTAAATTCTATTCACCAAATAACATCATAAAGACAAGTATACTACACCAAATAACATCATAAAGACAAATATACTACACCAAATAACATCATAAAGACAAATATACTACACCAAATAACATCATAAAGACAAATATACTACACCAAATAACATCATAAAGACAAATATACTACACCAAATAACATCATAAAGACAAATATACTACACCAAATAACATCATAAAGACAAATATACTACACCAAATAACATCATAAAGACAAATATACTACACCAAATAACATCATAAAGACAAATATACTACACCAAATAACATCATAAAGACAAATATACTACACCAAATAACATCATAAAGACAAATATACTACACCAAATAACATCATAAAGACAAATATACTACACCAAATAACATCATAAAGACAAATATACTACACCAAATAACATCATAAAGACAAATATACTACACCAAATAACATCATAAAGACAAATATACTACACCAAATAACATCATAAAGACAAATATACTACACCAAATAACATCATAAAGACAAATATACTACACCAAATAACATCATAAAGACAAATATACTACACCAAATAACATCATAAAGACAAATATACTACACCAAATAACATCATAAAGACAAATATACTACACCAAATAACATCATAAAGACAAATATACTACACCAAATAACATCATAAAGACAAATATACTACACCAAATAACATCATAAAGACAAATATACTACACCAAATAACATCATAAAGACAAATATACTACACCAAATAACATCATAAAGACAAATATACTACACCAAATAACATCATAAAGACAAATATACTACACCAAATAACATCATAAAGACAAATATACTACACCAAATAACATCATAAAGACAAATATACTACACCAAATAACATCATAAAGACAAATATACTACACCAAATAACATCATAAAGACAAATATACTACACCAAATAACATCATAAAGACAAATATACTACACCAAATAACATCATAAAGACAAATATACTACACCAAATAACATCATAAAGACAAATATACTACACCAAATAACATCATAAAGACAAATATACTACACCAAATAACATCATAAAGACAAATATACTACACCAAATAACATCATAAAGACAAATATACTACACCAAATAACATCATAAAGACAAATATACTACACCAAATAACATCATAAAGACAAATATACTACACCAAATAACATCATAAAGACAAATATACTACACCAAATAACATCATAAAGACAAATATACCCAAATGTAGCGTTTATCAACAGAAGAGCACCTCTCAACTAGCAGGCTAGGGGATGCTTCTTGTTCATTTTAGGGTATGAGTTTTATGCTTATTATTGAAGACCCTAATATGACTGTGAAATGTAGAACACCAATAAAACACTCTTTCCTTACTTCTTATTTGTGTCTTAAGTGTAAAATTAGATGGTCTCTCGTGTTCATTTATATCCTTTCTTACTAATTTTGAAAGTTTTATGTCATCATAATTTCAGATGGAACCATTGTTGTTGATACGAGAGATGATGTGAAGACAATAGTTGCTATTGTATTTCCTGTGGGAGCAGTGATTATCATTGTGTTCCTTATCATGTGTCTCTACCTTCCCAGAATTGTCTACTATTATTCGTGCTATAGAAACAAGTTACCTGACAAAGGTATAGATTTATAGAATATTTAGGGAGGTGGGGGTTATGGTGTTTAATGCCACTGTTGTGTTTTCTATGGGAGCAGTCATTATCATTGTGTTTCTTATCATGTGTCTCTACCTGCCCAGAATTGTCTACTATTATTTGTACTATACAAACAAGTTACCTAACAAAGGTATAGATTTATAGAATATTTAGGGAGGTGGGGGTTATGGTGTTTAATGCCACTGTTGTGTTTTCTATGGGAGCAGTCATTATCATTGTGTTTCTTATCATGTGTCTCTACCTGCCCAGAATTGTCTACTATTATTTGTACTATACAAACAAGTTACCTGACAAAGGTATAGATTTATAGAATATTTAGGGAGGTGGGGGTTATGGTGTTTAATGCCACTGTTGTGTTTTCTATGGGAGCAGTCATTATCATTGTGTTTCTTATCATGTGTCTCTACCTGCCCAGAATTGTCTACTATTATTTGTACTATACAAACAAGTTACCTGACAAAGGTATAGATTTATAGAATATTTAGGGAGGTGGGGGTTATGGTGTTTAATGCCACTGTTGTGTTTTCTATGGGAGCAGTCATTATCATTGTGTTTCTTATCATGTGTCTCTACCTGCCCAGAATTGTCTACTATTATTTGTACTATACAAACAAGTTACCTGACAAAGGTATAGATTTATAGAATATTTAGGGAGGTGGGGGTTATGGTGTTTAATGCCACTGTTGTGTTTTCTATGGGAGCAGTCATTATCATTGTGTTTCTTATCATGTGTCTCTACCTGCCCAGAATTGTCTACTATTATTTGTACTATACAAACAAGTTACCTGACAAAGGTATAGATTTATAGAATATTTAGGGAGGTGGGGGTTATGGTGTTTAATGCCACTGTTGTGTTTTCTATGGGAGCAGTCATTATCATTGTGTTTCTTATCATGTGTCTCTACCTGCCCAGAATTGTCTACTATTATTTGTACTATACAAACAAGTTACCTGACAAAGGTATAGATTTATAGAATATTCATAGAATTTTTAAGGGATGGGGGTTATGGTATTTAATGCCACTTTCAACAATATTTCAATTATATGTGGGGTTGGTTTTATTGGTACTCGGGAGAAAACCACCGACTTGTCGCAAGTCACTGACAAACTTTATCACATAATGTTGTACACCTCACCATGAGCGGAATTCAAACTCGCAACTTTATTGGTGATAGGCACTGATTGCAGCTTTAAATGTTATTGTAATGATAATATTTTATGGACTATCTATGGGTCTAATTAATTTAAAGTAATAACTCCTTATGTAAGGTTGTCAGCTACTCATCTATGAAACATGTACATTGAACATAAAAATTGATCTATTTTAATTTGTAGATTGAAGGTTCGAGCCCGGTCGTGTCAAACCAAAGACTATAAAGTTGGTATTTGCCGCTTCTCCGCTTAAAGCACTTATTGTTAAGTAATATGGGCAATGACTGGTTGGCTCAGAATCGTGATTCTGTTTCAGAATGGAGAGACATGTCTAACTGTGGAGTGTTGTTTTAGTGAGTTAGCACAATCAAAATACAAATAAGCGTGTTGATCTAGTACAAAGTAGACATCATTATAATCTCATTGAAATGTAACTTGCCATGAAATAGATGAAATTTTGCTCTGGTGGCATAAAACAACAATCATTCACTCATTCAAAAAACAAATTATGGTTGTTTAAATACTATATATATTCAGCCATCTTTTCTTGGCTTTCAGATTTAAAAAATCCTGCAGTAATCAGCTTAATGTAAAACACCGAATATTATCATAAATATCAGGTGAAAATTAGATGGACAAGACAATACCAAAGTTAATTAATGCTTGTAACTAACTCCCCACAATTTTCTTACAAATATACAATGGTGATAAATTGTCATTTGTAATATTTCTTTTTCGTGTGTAATCCAAAAAAATACATTTGATATACAAAAATTTATGTTTTCTAACTTTGTAGGTAATAAAAGTTGCCATGGTCTGATTCTATATAAAGCAGACATGGACACATACTCTAAAGTACAGAAATTAAAAGCCTCTCTGCACAGATACAACCTGAGAGAATATCCTCCAGGCCCTAACTCATATGATCAACAAGCTGGATATTGTAAGCTCTATTGTCAATATTTATTAATACAAATTTTAAGATACCAAAGGGGTAATTGGAAGCTGTAAATTGAAGGACAGACATTACAATGGCCAAAAGAAAGGACAGACATTACAATGGCCAAAAGAAAGGACAGACATTACAATGGCCAAAAGAAAGGACAGACATTACAATGGCCAAAAGAAAGGACAGACATTACAATGGCCAAAAGAAAGGACAGACATTACAATGGCCAAAAGAAAGGACAGACATTACAATGGCCAAAAGAAAGGACAGACATTACAATGGCCAAAAGAAAGGACAGACATTACAATGGCCAAAAGAAAGGACAGACATTACAATGGCCAAAAGAAAGGACAGACATTACAATGGCCAAAAGAAAGGACAGACATTACAATGGCCAAAAGAAAGGACAGACATTACAATGGCCAAAAGAAAGGACAGACATTACAATGGCCAAAAGAAAGGACAGACATTACAATGGCCAAAAGAAAGGACAGACATTACAATGGCCAAAAGAAAGGACAGACATTACAATGGCCAAAAGAAAAAGGACAGACATTACAATGGCCAAAAGAAAGGACAGACAATACAATGGCCAAAAGAAAGGACAGACATTACAATGGCCAAAAGAAAGGACAGACATTACAATGGCCAAAAGAAAGGACAGACAATACAATGGCCAAAAGAAAGGACAGACATTACAATGGCCAAAAGAAAGGACAGACATTACAATGGCCAAAAGAAAGGACAGACATTACAATGGCCAAAAGAAAGGACAGACATTACAATGGCCAAAAGAAAGGACAGACATTACAATGGCCAAAAGAAAGGACAGACATTACAATGGCCAAAAGAAAGGACAGACATTACAATGGCCAAAAGAAAGGACAGACATTACAATGGCCAAAAGAAAGGACAGACAATACAATGGCCAAAAGAAAGGACAGACATTACAATGGCCAAAAGAAAGGACAGACATTACAATGGCCAAAAGAAAGGACAGACATTACAATGGCCAAAAGAAAGGACAGACATTACAATGGCCAAAAGAAAGGACAGACAATACAATGGCCAAAAGAAAAAGGACAAAAGGATAAACTATTATCTTCAAAATACTGCATAGAAAACTTTATTTCGAGCAACATGAACCCCACTAAAAACCGGGGGTGAACTCAGGTGCTCCGGAAGGGTAAGCAATTCCTGCTCCATTAGTGGCACATATCATGTTACTCTTGTTACAAGCCAAGTCACAAGTCATAAATGAGGAAAGGACAGGATTGTGATTAGGACAAATGAAACAATACATGACAGATATTCTAGTTAACCAATTACCATACGATTACAACTATGGAGGCCCCAGGTGATATTCAGTATGGTAAAAAATACAAGACTGACAGCACATAATGTTGAAATTGAATTTAAAACAAATGTTTGTAACTTTTTTTCTCATATTTATGTAATTGTCTTAGTGGATAATTTTTTTCAAAAGTTAATGTTTCTATTTGAATCAGAAAACTGAAATGGTTTCCAATGTTGAACTATTGGTAGTTCTATATAGGACCCTATCAGAAAATATTAAGTAGCCATGATCTTCTCAAAATTTCAAACTGATATAGACTTTTTTGAAGATTGTGTTTTTTGCATTAATCAGAAAACCAAGATGGCTGCCACCACTTGAAATATTTTAGCATAAAGCCTATGTGAAAATGAGAAAAAACATCAAACCTTCTTCTCGTATTAAACTACCGGTAATAAATTAATGCAGTTAAAAATAATCTATTTTTGACATGTGATTTTTTTTCAGTTCAGTTAGGACTTTTGGATCAGATCTGTCAGGAATGTGCTTGTTTAATTGTTTTAGGAGAAGTTGATGAATTGGAAGGTAGATGTCTGTCGTGCTTTGAGGGTAAAAATGTCACACATGTTATTCTATCAAGATCAGGAAAAAAACATAGACATTATATTTATTGGCCATTTGACGAGAATACAACAAAATGTACCGGTGGAAAGACCAGACAATGGGAAAACTTTATTTTCCAAGTAAAAAGTGGGCTACCTCACTTAGAGAGTAGCCATTCCAAGACCCAAAATGTGCCAGAAGAAGAAACGTTAACCAGTATATAGATTTGTAACAGATCTATTGTATTTCTTCCTTTTTAGCTCACCTGGCCGAAGGCCACGTGAGCTTTTGCCATCACTTGGCGTCCGTCGTCGTCCGTCGTACGTCGTAAACTTTAATCTTCTTCTCAGAAACCACTGGGCCAATTGCAACCAAACTTTGGTGGAATGGTATTTGTATGGCCCTCTTCCAAAATTGTGTCCGTTGATCCCGACTTCCAACCAAGATGGCCACCAAGCTAAAAATAGAAAAAAGGGGGGATGAAATTTTAATCGTCCATTGCTGCTATAGTATAAATCAAAATGAGCTCAAATTTAATTGCAGCTACATGGCAAGGAGTAGTTTAACATATATTCCGGGTTTTTATGTGAAATTTGTCTTTCAGCCAATTTATACCGGTTATGCAAATTAGGCCTATTTTGATAAAAGTTCACATTTAAATCTTCTTCTCTGAAACCGCTGAATCAAATTACACCAAACCTGGCAGGGATGGTCCCTGGGTGGGTCCCTTTCAAAATTGTGTCCGACAGCCCCGCCCTCCATTCAAGATGGCTGCTGTTACTTAAAATAGAAATTTCTTCAATTGTTCATTGCTGCTTTATTATAAATCAAAATGAGCTCATATTTTAACTGCAGCTACATGACAATGAGTAGTTTAACATATAGTCCGGGTCTTTCAGCCAATTTATACCGATTATGCAAATTAGGCATATTTTGATGAAAGATCACATTTAAATCTTCTTCTCTGAAACCACTGAACCAAATTAAACCAAATTTGGCTGGGATAGTCCTTGGATAGTCCCATTTCAAAATTGTGTCCGACAGCCCCGACCTCCATTCAAAATGGCTGCTGTTACTAAAAATAGAAATTTCTTTAGTTGTCCATTGTTGCTTTATTATAAATCAAAATGAACTCAAATTTTATCTGCAGCTACATGACAATGAGTAGTCTAACATATACATTCTGGGTTTTTCTGTGAGATTTTTTCAGCCAGTTTATTCCTTTAGGAATATTATGAGATAAAAATCACATCAAAATCTTTTGCTCAGAAATTTGAGTTGAAATGATCTTTGGGTGGCCCACTTTCAAAATTATGTGTAACACCCCCATTTTCTATCAACATTAGATGTCAAATTGAAAACCAGGTGAGCGATTACAGGCTCCTGGGAGCCTCTAGTTATATATTTTTTATATATTTATTTGTGCCAGAAGAAGAAAAGTTAACCATTATATAACGATTTGTAGCAAATCTATTGCATTTCTTCCTTTTTATATATTTATTCATTCAAGATGGTAGGAAATATATTTTTTGTACATGACCCTTACCTACATTTGTTACATATTGTGATCAGCTGAATGTTTGATGTTTTTTTCTTTGGATTTTCAATTTTCAACCATCACTTTTTAATGATATTGTACATCAACTATTAATGATTTGTATAGCAGATTTTTACGATATTGTAGACCATTTTTATTTATATTAGGGTGAAGCATCTGAAATCAGTTACTGCAGTATTGTTCTATTAAAGTTTATTGCAAAATGAGAAGGAGTTATATCCCTTCATAAAGATATGCAAGTAAGACAATATTGCAGGGTTGGTTTTAACTTTTATGGTTGATGGTGTTTGACGCCACTTTCAACAATAGTATAAAACAGTATACATCACATATTTATTCTTTGTAACACGGACATTGTCGTATGTATATTAGTTCTGTAACAGGTGACCTTGACCATCATTTAAATGTTGGGTAGACTGTATTAGCCTAGGGCAGTTCTGATTGACAACACACGTAACTATTTTTACTGCATATACGGTTTATGGTGTTTAATGCTACTTTCAACAATATTTCAGTTATATCGTAGCAGTCAGTTTTATTGGTGGAGGAAACCGGAGTACCTGCAAGTCACTGACAAACTTTATCACATAAATGTTGTATTGAGTACATCTCGCCATGAGTGGGATTCGAACTTACAACTTTAATGGTGATAGGCACTGATTGCATAGGTAGTTGTTTTTCAACTACCATACGATCACGACAGCCCCGCCAATAATATAATCTGCCTTTGTCACCAAGGATATACTGTTAATGACAAATGTTTCTGTTGCACATTATATATATACAGTCAAACCTGCCTATGCAGATACCTCTATTAAGCAGTCACCTGTATTAAAAGGTCACATTTTTTTTGTCCTGTCATAGAAAATTTCATATGAATTGAACCTTTGAAAAAAAAAAACTTTTTCTTTTTCCCAAAGATAACCTCTTAATACAGGTTTAACTGTATATATACAAATATAATCTCTTCTTACTATGAAAACACTCTATTCCATTTTTGAGACATTTCAGCTTGCTGTGCTGCTGTTCGCAGTGGAAATTTATTCAGATTGTAAAAACGTTTGTTTCACACATAGTAAATTGATGTTATGATAAACAATAATGACGTTAATATCACGAAAACTTGTCAATGCCGTTTCAGTTTTGTATTTCTGCAGTTCAAAAGTTGTTTTTATTCTAACTCTATGAATGTTATCCCCAGATATTTTGACTATACCCAAAACCCTATCATGTTTTATATCATGGTCTTTTTGGAAAAAATGATTTTCTTCCTGATCGTCCATCTATCGAGTTCATATTTTTGAAAACTACAACAAACATGCTTTTGTACAAAGTGTAGCCTATCTGTATGACATGGACATTCTTCTCACACATGGTACAGTAAATACAGTATATTACATCAATAGTGTTATAGTCATTGAAAGTAGTAGATTCTATCAGGCACCTTACCTCATTAAAAATATTTTTTATTCGGTAAGACCGATTTAACATTTTCGTAATCTTTCTTGAAATTTTGTGAATGTTAGGCAGTAATGTTGAATATATAATAACAAGGAGAATGCAGTTGTTCTGTTTTCTTGTGGTGTGTTGTAATAAGTTTTTTAGGTTCTCTGTTCTAAACGGAAATCTGAATAAACCAAACCTTAAATAAAGTCCTAGTGCAGAAAATCTTTGCTAATTTAACCTGTATAAACCGAACATCTGTCTATTCTGAACACAAGAAGTGGTCCCAATGAGGTTCGTTTTAGACAGATTACAATGTATGGTTACAATTTTTGTTAATATTTATTTAGATTTCCTTTAGCTTATTTGTGTAGGAGAGATGCATGAATAAATAAATTAATCAACACAACTCAACTGTGCACAACTTGTATAAACGCTAGATTCTCATTAGAGCAGTACAGCATCAGTGGTGTAATGATTATCATGTTCGCCTTGTATGCTGTAGATTGTGGGTTCGAGCCACGGTCATGTCAAACTAAAATTGATATTTGCTGCTTTTCCGCTAAACATGCAGCGTTAAGGAGTAAGAGAAAAGACTGACTGGCTCGGAATCAGAATAATCTAAGTGAAGCAACCTGTCTACCTGTGAACTGTTGTTTCAATGAGCTAGCACTCTAAAATTCCAACTAATTGTGTTGGTCTAGAACAAAGCGGACATCAATATTATCTTATTGAATTTAACTTGTTATGGCTATGATTTTACTGGAAAATTGCTCATTTGGTGTTAGCAACAATCGCCCACTAACTATGTAGAGCATGAACAGATACTTTGATCTATGGGGGCCTGGATGACAGGGGTTAAAGGTCTTTGTCCTCTGACCAAAAAACCTAGCATCAATTAATGTGGGTTCATGCCAACTTAAGTGTTAAGGTTTCAAGACACCTACCAATGGTCTGGAGTATTGTAATAATTGTGCTGGCTTTCCTCTACCAATGGTCTGGAGTATTGTAATAACTGTGCTGGCTTTCCTCTACCAATGGTCTGGAGTATTGTAATAACTGCTGGCTTTCCTCTACCAATGGTCTGGAGTATTGTAATAACTGTGCTGGCTTTCCTCTACCAATGGTCTGGAGTATTGTAATAACTGTGCTGGCTTTCCTCTACCAGTGGTCTGGAGTATTGTAATAACTGTGCTGGCTTTCCTCTACCAGTGGTCTGGAGTATTGTAATAACTGTGCTGGCTTTCCTCTACCAATGGTCTGGAGTATTGTAATAACTGCTGGCTTTCCTCACCCATTAAGTCTGGAGTATTGTAATAACTGTGCTGGCTTTCCTCTACCAATGGTCTGGAGTATTGTAATAATTGTGAAATTTTCTTTCAGCCAATTTATACCAATTATGCAAATTAGGCATATTTTGATGAAAGATCACATTTAAATCTTCTTCTCTGAAACCACTGAACCAAATTAAACCAAATTTGGCTGGGATAGTCCTTGGATAGTCCCATTTCAAAATTGTGTCCGACAGCCCCGACCTCCATTCAAAATGGCTGCTGTTACTAAAAATAGAAATTTCTTTAGTTGTCCATTGTTGCTTTATTATAAATCAAAATGAACTCAAATTTTATCTGCAGCTACATGACAATGAGTAGTCTAACATATACATTCTGGGTTTTTCTGTGAGATTTTTTCAGCCAGTTTATTCCTTTAGGAATATTATGAGATAAAAATCACATCAAAATCTTTTGCTCAGAAATTTGAGTTGAAATGATCTTTGGGTGGCCCACTTTCAAAATTATGTGTAACACCCCCATTTTCTATCAACATTAGATGTCAAATTGAAAACCAGGTGAGCGATTACAGGCTCCTGGGAGCCTCTAGTTATATATTTTTTATATATTTATTTGTGCCAGAAGAAGAAAAGTTAACCATTATATAACGATTTGTAGCAAATCTATTGCATTTCTTCCTTTTTATATATTTATTCATTCAAGATGGTAGGAAATATATTTTTTATACATGTACATGACCCTTACCTACATTTGTTACATATTGTGATCAGCTGAATGTTTGATGTTTTTTTCTTTGGATTTTCAATTTTCAACCATCACTTTTTAATGATATTGTACATCAACTATTAATGATTTTGTATAGCAGATTTTTACGATATTGTAGACCATTTTTATTTATATTAGGGTGAAGCATCTGAAATCAGTTACTGCAGTATTGTTCTATTAAAGTTTATTGCAAAATGAGAAGGAGTTATATCCCTTCATAAAGATATGCAAGTAAGACAATATTGCAGGGTTGGTTTTAACTTTTATGGTTGATGGTGTTTGACGCCACTTTCAACAATAGTATAAAACAGTATACATCACATATTTATTCTTTGTAACACGGACATTGTCGTATGTATATTAGTTCTGTAACAGGTGACCTTGACCATCATTTAAATGTTGGGTAGACTGTATTAGCCTAGGGCAGTTCTGATTGACAACACACGTAACTATTTTTACTGCATATACGGTTTATGGTGTTTAATGCTACTTTCAACAATATTTCAGTTATATCGTAGCAGTCAGTTTTATTGGTGGAGGAAACCGGAGTACCTGCAAGTCACTGACAAACTTTATCACATAAATGTTGTATTGAGTACATCTCGCCATGAGTGGGATTCGAACTTACAACTTGAGTGGTGATAGGCACTGATTGCATAGGTAGTTGTTTTTCAACTACCATACGATCACGACAGCCCCGCCAAGTTTCTGTTGCACATTATATATATACAGTCAAACCTGCCTATGCAGATACCTCTATTAAGCAGTCACCTGTATTAAAAGGTCACATTTTTTTTGTCCTGTCATAGAAAATTTCATATGAATTGAACCTTTGAAAAAAAACACTTTTTCTTTTTCCCAAAGATAACCTCTTAATACAGGTTTAACTGTATATGTACAAATATAATCTCTTCTTACTATGAAAACACTCTATTCCATTTTTGAGACATTTCAGCTTGCTGTGCTGCTGTCCGCAGTGGAAATTTATTCAGATTGTAAAAACATTTGTTTCACACATAGTAAATTGATGTTATGATAAACAATAATGACGTTAATATCACGAAAACTTGTCAATGCCGTTTCAGTTTTGTATTTCTGCAGTTCAAAAGTTGTTTTTATTCTAACTCTATGAATGTTATCCCCAGATATTTTGACTATACCCTAAACCCTATCATGTTTTATATCATGGTCTTTTTGGAAAAAATGATTTTCTTCCTGATCGTCCATCTATCGAGTTCATATTTTTGAAAACTACAACAAACATGCTTTTGTACAAAGTGTAGCCTATCTGTATGACATGGACATTCTTCTCACACATGGTACAGTAAATACAGTATATTACATCAATAGTGTTATAGTCATTGAAAGTAGTAGATTCTATCAGGCACCTTACCTCATTAAAAATATTTTTTATTCGGTAAGACCGATTTAACATTTTCGTAATCTTTCTTGAAATTTTGTGAATGTTAGGCAGTAATGTTGAATATATAATAACAAGGAGAATGCAGTTGTTCTGTTTTCTTGTGGTGTGTTGTAATAAGTTTTTTAGGTTCTCTGTTCTAAACGGAAATCTGAATAAACCAAACCTTAAATAAAGTCCTAGTGCAGAAAATCTTTGCTAATTTAACCTGTATAAACCAAACATCTGTCTATTCTGAACACAAGAAGTGGTCCCAATGAGGTTCGTTTTAGACAGATTACAATGTATGGTTACAATTTTTGTTAATATTTATTTAGATTTCCTTTAGCTTATTTGTGTAGGAGAGATGCATGAATAAATAAATTAATCAACACAACTCAACTGTGCACAACTTGTATAAACGCTAGATTCTCATTAGAGCAGTACAGCATCAGTGGTGTAATGATTATCATGTTCGCCTTGTATGCTGTAGATTGTGGGTTCGAGCCCCAGTCATGTCAAACTAAAATTGATATTTGCTGCTTTTCCGCTAAACATGCAGCGTTAAGGAGTAAGAGAAAAGACTGACTGGCTCGGAATCAGAATAATCTAAGTGAAGCAACCTGTCTACCTGTGAACTGTTGTTTCAATGAGCTAGCACTCTAAAATTCCAACTAATTGTGTTGGTCTAGAACAAAGCGGACATCAATATTATCTTATTGAATTTAACTTGTTATGGCTATGATTTTACTGGAAAATTGCTCATTTGTTGTTAGCAACAATTGCCCACTAACTATGTAGAGCATGAACAGATACTTTGATCTATGGGGGCATGGGTGACAGGGGTTAAAGGTCTTTGTCTTCTGACCAAAAAACCTAGCATCAATTAATGTGGGTTCATGCCAACTTAAGTGTTAAGGTTTCAAGACACCTACCAATGGTCTGGAGTATTGTAATAACTGCTGGCTTTCCTCTACCAATGGTCTGGAGTATTGTAATAACTGTGCTGGCTTTCCTCTACCAATGGTCTGGAGTATTGTAATAAC
Organism: Bathymodiolus brooksi; assembly: GCA_963680875.1. NCBI lineage: Eukaryota > Metazoa > Mollusca > Bivalvia > Mytilida > Modiolidae > Bathymodiolus > Bathymodiolus brooksi. Next base: position 72,748,474 of record OY804585.1, on the reverse strand, counting down.
TGCTGGCTTTCCTCTACCAATGGTCTGGAGTATTGTAATAACTGTGCTGGCTTTCCTCTACCAATGGTCTGGAGTATTGTAATAACTGTGTTGGCTTTCCTCTACCAATGGTCTGGAGTATTGTAATAACTGTGCTGGCTTTCCTCTACCAGTGGTCTGGAGTATTGTAATAACTGTGCTGGCTTTCTTCTACCAGTGGTCTGGAGTATTGTAATAACTGTGCTGGCTTTCCTCTACCAATGGTCTGGAGTATTGTAATAACTGTGCTGGCTTTCCTCTACCAATGGTCTGGAGTATTGTAATAACTGTGCTGGCTTTCCTCTACCAATGGTCTGGAGTATTGTAATAACTGTGCTGGCTTTCCTCTACCAATGGTCTGGAGTATTGTAATAACTGTGCTGGCTTTCCTCTACCAATGGTCTGGAGTATTGTAATAACTGTGCTGGCTTTCCTCTACCAATGGTCTGGAGTATTGTAATAACTGTGCTGGCTTTCCTCTACCAATGGTCTGGAGTATTGTAATAACTGCTGGCTTTCCTCTACCAATGGTCTGGAGTATTGTAATAACTGCTGGCTTTCCTCTACCAATGGTCTGGAGTATTGTAATAACTGCTGGCTTTCCTCTACCAATGGTCTGGAGTATTGTAATAACTGTGCTGGCTTTCCTCTAACAATGGTCTGGAGTATTGTAATAACTGTGCTGGCTTTCCTCTACCAATGGTCTGGAGTATTGTAATAACTGTGCTGGCTTTCCTCTACCAATGGTCTGGAGTATTGTAATAACTGTGCTGGCTTTCCTCTACCAATGGTCTGGAATATTGTAATATCTGTGCTGGCTTTCCTCTACCAATGGTCTGGGGTATTGTATTAATTGCTGGCTTTCCCCACCCATTAAGTCTGGAGTATTGTAATAACTGTGCTGGCTTTCCTCTACCAATGGTCTGGAGTATTGTAATAACTGCTGGCTTTCCTCACCCATTAAGTCTGGAGTATTGTAATAACTGTGCTGGCATTCCTCTACCAATGGTCTGGAGTATTGTAATAACTGTGCTGGCTTTCCTCTACCAATGGTCTGGAGTATTGTAATAACTGCTGGCTTTCCTCTACCAATGGTCTGGAGTATTGCAATAACTGTGCTGGCTTTCCTCTACCAATGGTCTGGAATATTGTAATATCTGTGCTGGCTTTCCTCTACCAATGGTCTGGGGTATTGTATTAATTGCTGGCTTTCCCCACCCATTAAGTCTGGAGTATTGTAATAACTGTGCTGGCTTTCCTCTACCAATGGTCTGGAGTATTGTAATAACTGTGCTGGCTTTCCTCTACCAATGGTCTGGAGTATTGTAATAACTGTGCTGGCTTTCCTCTACCAATGGTCTGGAGTATTGTAATAACTGTGCTGGCTTTCCTCTACCAATGGTCTGGAGTATTGTAATAACTGTTGGCTTTCCTCTACCAATGGTCTGGAGTATTGTAATAACTGTGCTGGCTTTCCTCTACCAATGGTCTGGAGTATTGTAATAACTGTGCTGGCTTTCCTCTACCAATGGTCTGGAGTATTGTAATAACTGTGCTGGCTTTCCTCTACCAATGGTCAGGAGTATTGTAATAACTGTGCTGGCTTTCCTCTACCAATGGTCTGGAGTATTGTAATAACTGTGCTGGCTTTCCTCTACCAATGGTCTGGAGTATTGTAATAACTGCTGGCTTTCCTCTACCAATGGTCTGGAGTATTGTAATAACTGTGCTGGCTTTCCTCTACCAATGGTCTGGAGTATTGTAATAACTGTGCTGGCTTTCCTCACCCATTAAGTCTGGTAGTCATGATTTAGCTGAAAAAATTGATGGAAGTAATGATAAGCACGAATAGCCTTTAAACCCTGTTTGTGTTAGGTTGTATATAATAAGAACAAATTCTGTCATACAGTTTCAGAGGAGTAGCGAAGATCTTACTATGTTACACAATATATGTCTAAAATAGTCCCATAACTCATACAAATTTGGTCAAATCAAAATAGCGGCACAGCAGGCCCATCTACATGTCATGACTAATAATCCTACCAAATATGAACAAGAAAAGTTTGAAGATACCAAAGGGGTAATCAGAAGTCGTAAATTGAAGAAGGACAGACAACACATCAGACATGGGGTAATCGTAATTTGTAATCTTAATCGGTTGTAATCGATTACATTTTTCATGTAATCGAATGTAATCTGTAATCGGACATTTTTTTTTAGATTACATGTAATCGTAATGTAATTGATTACATTCATTTTGACCCTGTAATCATGGTTACTTTCTGATTACATTTAGATTACTTTTCATCATTTTGACTTATTTTGTCTTAACTGAAACATATATCTCCTTAGATATTTAATGTATGATTTATGTAAATGAATTTTCTTCATGAAATTTATTAAACAAATAATGTAGATATTATTATATGCTTAATTGCAATCAAAACTATCACAGCTACAAAAAATATTAAGTATAAATTATGACTTCAAAGACTTGATCTCCAAACAAATAATATCTCAATTTCAATTTCTTTAGGGTTTCAAAAATTCAGTGAAAACAGTTTGTCGGCTTGTGTAAAACACAACAAGCTCTAAAATTTTAAATTATATGACACAACTTTCAAGATTTCATATATGAAATTGCTTCTATGAAAGACTATCACCATGTCCTCATGATTTGCATAAGATAAAGAAATATTTTATATAAACCAAAACATAGGTATCTCATGAAGATTTCTTATACAAGTTTAAAAAGAGATTTAAATTTCAATAAAGATATTATATAAAAAGCAAAATGTAAATTATAATTTTCAGAAACATTTATTTATGATGCTCGTAATATTTGTAAAAAAAAAATTTTTTTTTTAAAGAATATTCTAATGGGGCTTGTATCTGATATTCAGATATATGTGATATTTCTGCTTTTTATTTTGGTGCTGATTTTTCTTTTAATATTGGATTATATGATATTTTTTTCATTACTTGTGGGTTACTATGCAACTTGTAATGGATATTTTATTAAACCTATTTACATAAATTAAGGATTTAGTTTTCTTATTTAGACTGAGAAATTATGTACATTTTTAAGCAAGTTTTTAGAATCAGAATGATTTTTGTTTTTTTATTTTCTGAATTATATATCAAGGACAAACATTCAAATGGTGTGGAATTTAGTAATGGTGATTGTTACATAATTTGGTGTCATAATACCTTAATTACAAATTTTATCAGGTAACTGCTAGTTTATTATCCCCAATAGACTTTCACAGGATGTTTGAAATTATTTGATATATATTATTAAAATGTGCAAATGTATGTTATAATATTTACTAATAGTATAAGATGGAATCAATATTGGTCATATATAGTACATTTTTTGTAATAAGAGAAGACATATTTTATGAAAAATAGGAAAATGAGAATGGCTGTTTATAATTTACAATGTACTGTTTGTTATTGCATGTAATGATCACATTACAACTAAATTGTAATTCATAGTTCTGATTAAAAAATAAGAGATATTGGACAGATGCACACGAGACAAAATAACATAAAACACTAATGTATTGGTTGTCATGACATTAAATGTAATCAGTAATGTAATCGATTACATTTACAAAGTGATTGTAATTTAATCGATTACATTTGAAAATTGATGTAATCGTAATGTAATGTATTCATGAAAATTGCAAAGTAATTGTAATGTAATCGATTACATTTGAAAGTAATTGACCCCAAATCTGCAACACTTTGGCAAAAAGAAAAAGGACAAACAAGGATCTACAAAACATTATACAGAAAACTAAAAAATGAGCAACACAAACCCCACTAAAAACCAGGGGGTGAACTCAGGTGCTCCGGAAGGGTATGCATTGCCTGCTACACTAGTGGCACCGTTGTGTCAAATTCTGTCATAGGATTTCAGAGGAGTCACATTCACAAAGTGTCATGGACTGAGATCATTACTGTGTCCATCCGTCGCAGAGCGACCATGTACAATGTACATGTTTCTGGTTGGTCAATTTCCCAAAAATCTTCTCCTTTGAAACTGCTTTGCCAAATGAATATAAACTTAGCAGGAAGCATCTATGGGAGGTCCTCTATAAAGATTGCTTATTTTGTCCTGATCCGCACACAAACAAACGACCTCCATAGGCAAATCATGTTTCTGATTGGTCAATTTGTAAAAATCTTTTCCTCTGAAACACCTTGGCCAAATAAAGCAACATTTTACAGGAAGCATCTATGGAAGGTCCTCTATAAGATTTTCTCGTTTCATTTGTATTGGACAAAAACATGGTTGCCATGGGCAACTCTTGTTTCTGATTGGCGGAAATTTTTATTTTTTTTCTCTGAAACCACTTGGCCAAATGAACCGAAACTTGGTAGGAAACATCTATGGAATGTCCCCTATTCCCCTATTACTACGCTATCAAAAGAGGAAATCATTGATAATCTCATGTCAGTCTTCTTTTGGTCTTTCAATGAAAGATGAGGATTGTCATCTTCTCTTACTGTAATGGAAACCAAAATTACAGAAGTGTCCATACAAAAAACGTTATGTTGCAGAAACTGCCAAGTGTTCTACCAAGTCTCTTTCTAAAATTTTAACAGGTCTCCAGAAATATCATGATATCATGCTTTTCTAGAAGTGAGGTTAATTAAATATGGATATTTAAAAAAAGGGTTGATTTTAAATTCTAGATCTCAGTATGTTTATAACAGCCTTAAAACATTTGATTTCTCTACCTTGTATATCACAATTCCACATACGCTACTAAAATCTAGAATTAAAGAATGGATTCAGCGTTGCTTCTCAAAGAAGAAAGGAGAACAAATGTATCAGTATCTTGTTATTGGTAGAGACAAGTCTTACTTTGTCAAAAGCCATTCAAAAACTAATAATAAATATAAACAAGATGAGATCATTCGAATGATAGGTTTTTTTTATCCACAACATATTTGTCCTGGTTGGTGGACAGGTGTTTCAACAAACGATTGGTATTCCAATGGGTACGATTTGTGCTCCACTACTAGACGATTTGTTTCTACACGCTTATGAGGCAGACTTCCTTCAAGGGCTTCTCAAGAATAAAGATAGAAAATTAGCATAGACTTTTAATTTCAGCATCCGCTATATATATGATGTTCTGTCACTGAAGAATTCTCGATTTGGTGATTATCTGCATCACAGCTATCCAAATGAGCTTGAAGTAAATGACACTACTGACACTCAGAAGTCGGCTTCTTACCTTGACCTTCACCTTGAAATCGACAACGGAGAAAGATTAAAAACAAAACTTTACCTCAAAGGTGATGACTTCACGTTTCAAATAGTCAACTTCCTTTCATCAGTAGCAATATTCCAGCATCACCAGCATAAGGAGTTTATATTTCACAACTCGTACGTTATTCTAGAGCTTGTGCCTAGTACAGTGATTTTCTGGACAGAGCACAGCCGCTGACGCAAACGCTACCCAAACAAAGCTACATTGCTCCTAGGTTGAAGTCATCGCTACAAAAATTATACGGTCGTCGTCACGATCTGGTTGACGTTACAAAATATTCATATCTCAAATGACAATGGATCTTTTACTTTTTACGTATATTTTTTTCTTTCCTCTAACACTCTCAAGACTTTTACGGGATTTACATTTACATTTACTGGAATACTGTGAAGGGCCGTCAAACAGCATCAACTCACAGGAAAACTAGTGTGGCGTGGCTTCCACACAAGGTTTTTAAAAGTTTCCGTATATACAGTTTAAAACTATTTACAGCACCACTTTACCCTACTCTTCAATAAAACTGTGGAGTGAGGTCTTGAATGCCTCCACAGTTTTCTGGCTGATGACCCTCTTTGGTAGGTTGTTCCATTCCAGTAATGTCTTTGGAAAGTAGCTGTATTTGTAGCTGTCATTATTACAGTTAATTGGAATAAAGCTGTTACTGTTTTGTCCTCTTGTCGTTCTTGTTGGTCTTACGACATAGGGTGGTATCTGGAGTGCGTTGATGTTGTTTACGCATTTGTAGAGATTTACCAATCGCTGTTCTTGTCGTCTCTGTTGTAGAGATATCCATTTCAGCTCCTGGAGCGTCGATGTGACATACCCTTTTGTAGCGATTGTACTGACCAGTTACAAAGCGGGCAGCTCTACGTTGGACCATCATTTCAACTGCATCAATTTGATATTGGCGGAAAGGGTCCCATACAGATGACCCGTATTCAAGGTTTGTGTGTATGAGTTGTGTACGCTTTCTCTTTGACTTCTTTGCTGCATTTATTGAGGTTCCTCCTAAGGAATGCCAATTGCTTTGGTGGTAATCTGGTCAATGTGGTGGTTCCAGTTGAGGTAATTCCGAGGTATGGATGGTGTTCTACCTCCTCCAGTGTGCTCCCATCAATGTTATAGTTGTTAATAGAGACGATGTTCTGTCTTGATCGTTTGCGTTTCATGACATAGCATTTTTTGGCATTGAATTATTAGCCATTTCTTAGACCACTCTAGCTGTTTGGTGTCGCTTTCAGATTCAATGGTTCGATAAAGTAAGCAGTCGTCTGCGAAAAGCTTAACCTCCGAGTTTACTCCTTCGCCTATATCATTTACATAGAGTAAAAATATCAGGGGACCCAAGACAGTGCCTTGGAGTACCCCCGAGTCGACATGGACTTCTGAGGAGGCTTTGAACCACCGAGAACTACTCTGCTTCCTAGTTGTTAACCACTGTCTAATCCATTCATGGGTATGATCTCTTATCCCATAGTGGTCTAATTTCATAAGGAGTCTTCTATGTGGCACGGTGTCAAATGCCTTAGAAAAATTTAGTATCATCATATCTACTTGTTTTCTCATGTCTAGTGTTCTTGATATGTCTTCTATGGTGGTCAGTAGTTGAGTTTCACATGAGTGGCCTGATCTGAAGCTATGCTGGTAGTGTACAAGGATGTTGTTGTTATTCAGGTGTTTCATGACTTGACTGAAGATGATGTGTTCCATAATTTTACATACCACGCTTGTTAATGATACCGGTCGATAGTTGCTCGGATCAACTTTGCTCCCTTTCTTAAATATAGCTGTAATATTTGCGTTTCTCCAGTCGTTTGGTACTTGTCCGGTGTCATAGGAGTGTTGGAATATTATTGCTAAGCATGGTGCGACTTCCGTGGCTGTTTCTTTTAGGATTCTCGTAGAAATATTGTAAGGGCCGCTTTCTTTTGTTGGATCAAGGTTCTTCAATAATTTTTCTACTCCTTCTTTTGTAAATAGAATATTGGCCATAGGTGTTATCAGTCCATCCTCTTTAGTTGGTATATCTACTGGTGTATTTTTGGCTGCTATATCTGAGTACCATACTATAAAACGGCAGCAAGGGATCGTCGTGGTCGTAGTCGTGATCGTATGGTAGTTGGATTTACAACTACCTATGCAATCGGTGCCTATCACCACTATCGTTGTGAGTTCGAATCCCGCTCAGGCGAGGTGTACTCGATACAACATTTTGTGATAAAGTTTGTCAGTGACTTGCGGTAGGTCGCTGGTTTTCTCCGGTTACACCGGTTTCCTCCACCAATAAAACTGAAATATTGTTGAAAGTGGCGTTAAATACCATAACCCTAACCCATAAAACGGCATCATATACTTAAAACAACAAAGATATGCGTAATGTACAAAGCATGTCTTAAGGTAAAATACAGAATAGTTAAATACAAGCATACATGATAAATAGTGCTAGCATTATAAATTATAAAATAAACTTTTTTGATTGTGCTAAAATAATAACATCTATTCATGCATGATACAGTTTGTCAGTGACTTATGGCAGGTCGATGGTTTCTCCGAGTAGTCCGGTTTCCTCCAACAATAAAACTGACCGCCACGATATAACTGAAAGATTGTTGAAAGTGGCGTTAAAAACCATAAACCCAAACCCTCTATTCTTACATTTATTGGAGAAAATAATGATGAATAACAATTGTTTTTTCCCCTGTGTTGTCGTTCTTTGCCCATGGTTTTTTGAGCTAAGATCAATGTTATAGAGTTATCTCCCTTTCAATATATATATATTTGTCACATCACGCGAATTTATCCCTTTCCATTCAAGATTTGAAACTTGTAAAATTGCATCATTTTAAGTTCTTCAAATTTGCAAAAAAAAAACCATTCAAAGATAAAAACCCTCCCATCCCTCCCACATGTATGAATATATTTTGCTGTTGCAATTTGTTTTTCAGATTGACAATTACCATTATATTTGATGTAAAGACACGACTGATCATGATGTTGATTAGCTGCGGAACCGTAGCCCTTTATGGTCCTTTTTATTTATTTATTTTTTTTGCGGTCCGCAAAAAAATAATAATAAATAAATAAAAAGGACTATAAAGGGCTACGGTTCCGCATCTAGATGTTGATGTACTTGTAATGGTAAATATGGATGTGGCAGTAGTGCGGCATCAATTCAGAATTGAACTTTGGTTGACCTCTGTACCAGGAACAACTATGTTATAATGTTGGTTAATTTATAAAAGATCTTTCGTTGATCGCTGGTTACCTGCATCAAATGTGTAAATTTGTAAATATGTTGTTTTTCCAATTTACGAGTTTTTTTGCAAACGTTCAATTTGATATTTGTTGCCATTGATTCCGAGTACAAGAACTGTTCAATACTGTTGTTGATATGAAGAGACTTTAATTGTACTCAAAGTGCAATATTTATAGATTAATACATGGCCTTTTTCATATTGCCCTTGTTATCAGCCCGAGATCTTGATATCGGCCCGAGGGACGATATCAGTCGAGGGCTGATAACAAGGGCAATATGAAAAAGGCCATGTATTAATCTATTTATCACATATTTTGCCAGGGCAGATAACATGTTATTGCCCTCGTAAAATGTTATTGCCCTGGGGGCAAATAACACGCCGCAAATTATGCTTTTATTACACATGCAAATTCGGTGTTATTTCAATAACATATGTGATAATCTACATTATTATATAGATAGCTGTGAATTACAGAATTTTCCGATTTAAATAAAAACGATAATTTCACAATGAAATTATCGTTTTTAATTTCACTCTCGCTATATTTCGCGCCATTTCGTTGTCGATGTCATAGGAAGACTTCCAGTTTGAAACGTAAAAACTAGACGTTATTTGGCTTCGTGTACACTTCAGTTTTGATCAAATTTAACTAAAATAATATTTCAAGGTAAGCATTTTAATTACTTTATTGTCGTTGGAGGGTGGCGTCATGTTTTTTGAAGCGATACACATCATAGTATATATCCCTACGCTACACACGCAATTAAACTCATTTTATATTAAATTCGATTCGAAACATTTTTTATGCTCCCGCGACGAAGAGTCGGGGGGGGGGGGGGGGGGCGCATATTAATTTCCCCCCTGTTCGTCCGTTCGTCCGTCCGGATATAGATACATGGTTTGTCCGGCTATCTCCTCCTACAGTTTTGAAGCTACAGCTTTAATATTTTTTAGGATGTTTATACACATATTGGAGGTGTGCATGTCCACAGGATTTTGATTTTCTTCAAATATTCTCAAAATGACAGGTAGTTGGACTTAGTCATTTTTTTCGTACTAGCTGCATAAAGGGAACATGGTTTGTCCGGCTAACTCCTACAGTTTTAGAGCTACAGCTTTAATATTTTGCAGGATGTTTATACACATAAAGGAGGTGTGCATGTCCACAGGATTTTGATTTTCATCAAATATTCTCAAAATGACAGGTAGTTGGACTTAAACATTTTTTTCGTACTAGCTGCATAAAGGGAACATGGTTTGTCCGGCTAACTCCTAGTTTTAGAGCTACAGCTTTAATATTTAGCAGGATGTTTATACACATAAAGGAGGTGTGCATGTCCACAGGATTTTGATTTTCATCAAATATTCTCAAAATGACAGGTAGTTGGACTTGGTAATTTTTTTCGTACTAGCTGCATAAAGGGAACATGGTTTGTCCGGCTAACTCCTCCTACAGTTTTAGAGCTACAGCTTTAATATTTTGCAGGATGTTTATACACATAAAGGAGGTGTGCATGTCCACAGGATTTTGATTTTCATCAAAGATTCTCAAAATGACAGGTAGTTGGACTTAGTCATTTTGTTCGTCCGTCCGGATATAGATACATGGTTTGTCCGGCTATCTGCTGCTAGTTGTGGAGCTACAGCTTTGTTGGATGTTTATACACACAATGGAGGTGTGCATTGTCCACAGTATTTTGATGGTCAGGCGGGGGCATCATTTGTGTCTTACAGACACACTTCATATTTTAAAAATCACTCCTAACAAAACAACTTTGTCCATAATTATCAAATGCGGGGGCATACTTCTTTTCTAGTTTTATCTATATAATAAATACTATATCTAATTGACGAATTTCATTATCAAAAATATGTCACTCATGACCAAATAACGTTGTAACTCACTCATGCGCTGTGCACATTCATGAGTTACTGCGTATTGCATATTGTTGTTGCTTTAATTTGAATGTTATTGTTCAGCGAGCTGCAGCGTACAGGTATTTGTTGACAGCCCAATGTAATTGTAAATTTCTCAGACGTGGCCAAACATTCGGTACTTCAAAATAAAATCATTAATTTTTACGAATGTGCTTTGTTATTTGCGATCGATATTTTCTACCAATAATATTTCCTTCATGGTATATGACTTCTTTAATATATTTCTTTCAGTTACATCTAAACGCATGCCTTCAATTTCAATTATATAAAACCACAGGCGCTCGTGGCACGGAATTACCCCCCCCCTTTTTTTTTAACTTACTGTTTACATATTTATTTTCAATAAAATTTCTTATTTCTTTATTATTTCATCTCTTTTTCCTTATTTTAACTTGTTCGTGTCCATATTCATACAATCTTATGTTAACATGGTACAGCAGCTTACGTGTTTCGACCCTATATATATGTAATAATTATCCACGATTATTATATAGGGTCGTAACATGTAAGTTGCTGTTATCATATAAGATTGTATGAATATGGACACGAACAAGTTAAGATAAGGAAAAAGAGATGAAATAATAAAGAAATAAAGAAATTGTTTTTGAAAATAAATATGTAAACAGAAGGTTAAAAAAGGGGGTGGTAATTCAGTACCACGAGCGCCTGTGATAAAAACAAGAATCTCCAATCAGCAATTTGATGTAAAAAATAATAAATTAGGCAGTTCCACGAAATCAAGTTCCACAGTGTTAAGTGAAATATCATTTAAAGCTTCTAAGGCAGACATAGTATGAGAAAATGGCATAAATCGTCTACTTTACTACAGTCACATAAAGAGCATTTGTTGCTGTTTTTTAAAACTCATTTTGTTCAACAAAGTGTTTAAGCACAAAGAATTTGTTTGACAGAGAAGGTTAAGTCGAGATCCCTTAAATTCTCTTATATCTTGGAGATAGGGTTTCATGATTTAATATCTTAGTTTTGTGGAGGAGAAGTAACCAATACAAAACAAAACATGAAATCTTTCTTTATTAAAGTTTTTTTTAATATGGTACAGAGAGTCAAGTCCTACTGATTCAAATACGGTTTTCAAAGCAGGTAAGTAGTCCCAAGAATGAGAGGAAAGAGTATGCATCTCATTAAAACTATCTTGCCGAGTCTATTATTTGGCAAGTTATTGATATAAGAAAAGCATGAGGCTCTCTGTGTATTTAAAAAAGACGATAAACTCGATAAGAAGACCGGTTTTAGACGAATTCACCTTTATTTTCATAATGATCTTCACCGCTCGAATTTGTATGCTATTTAGCAATTCTTCATTAGAGTTAGAGGATGTAAGCCAGCCCCGCAACAATGTGAAATTTTAGGTCGGAGAACTGAGTTCCACAAAGCGTCCCCGAACTCAACACGATTAAAGTTGCCGTGTTCAGCAAGAATACGGGACATGAAATTAATTTTATTATCCATATTATCTTTCATGTACGTTTGGACAAGAAATAAAATTAAATAACCATCAGTGTCGAATTTAGATGAAGAGAAGCTCTTGGCTCGAGTACTTAATCAATTTGAATAAAGACGAGGATGATGAAGGGTGTTTAAAATTCGGCAATATTCAGAAAGGGAGTGCAACTGTGCAAGAAAAATTACAGAAGGGTTGTGTAGAGAGTACAGTGCGTTATGACAGCATAAGTATGAAAGTCTAATGACAGTGTCAAAAGTATTATACACCTTGGCCGGAGAACCCCTACGAGGCCCTAGGCTTCAGCCTGTCAAGCCTACAGGTAAATCCGGTCCAAACTGGATGTTAGTATTGAAGTGTGCCGTGCAAACTTACATTGCCACTGACCGCGGACCAAATTGTGATGTGCATTTAGCATAATAGTGTGCCCTGTCAGCTTGCATAACCACCATTGAATGGACTATACAAAATGGGTAGATGTATTGTTGTGGGAGAGGTCAACTCACATTACCACTGACCCGTCCACATTGTATGGTAGTAGTGAAGTGTGCAGTGTAAAATTACAGTACTTTGCCACTGACCGCGGACCAAATTGGGTGGTACATGTAGTATGATAGTGTGCCCTGTCATGGCTGTCAACTTGCGTATGACCATCACTGTCTGGACTAAACCAAATCGGTAGAAGCATTGTATGGTGGGCGATGTCAACTCACATTATCACTGACCCGATCAAAGTGGATGGTAGTATTGAAGTGTGCAGTGTAAACTTACTTTGCCCCTGACCGGACCAACTTTTGTGGTAATATTGCAGTGTTCCGTGTTTACGTATATAAAACCAATTTCCCTTTCCGGACCACATTGGATGGTAGTATTATACTGTGTCGTGTCAATTTACATAGTCACTGACCGGACCACCTATAAACGATTCCGAACCAACCAGTCTTTTCTGTTTCTCCTTAATGCTCAGTGCTTAGCGGAGAAACAACAAATACCTATTTTATACTATTTGGTTTGGCCCAATCGGGGATCGAACCCACGATCTACCGCAATCGAGGCGTGCACGCTAACTATTACACCACCGATGTGGTTCGCCATAAGCAGAATTCGAACTCGCAACTTTAGTGGTGATAGACACTGCAATGATTGCATTTATGCAAATCCAACTATCATACAATCACGACCACGACCACATCCACCACACATTTTTAAAGGGTATAATCCAAAAATCTTCATTAACCAATAAAAAAGATTTAGTGTAAGCATTATTTTATTGTTGAAAAATATAGTACATTTTACAGTTGTCAAACAATTGTGAATAATATGATAAATAATCGGATTCACAACCAAGCAAACTACTTCTATAAATCTGTCTCCTGAAAACGATTGTAACCTACAAATGAATATCAATTAACCTAAGAGGCTTATGAATAACTACACAGGTGTGAGAAATATCTAAATTTAACAAGAGAAGCGAGCGAGTGAGTGAGTGAGTGAGTGGTCGTTGCTTAACGAAAAATGAGCAATTTTTCAGCTACTAGTATATTATTGCGAGAGCAAGTTACATTTGATGAGATGATGAGGTTCGCTTTGTTTTAAATCAACAAGCTTAGTTGGACTGTTATAGTGCTAGCTCACTGAAACAACAGTCCGCCCCACTCTGACACATTATCCTAATTCTGATCCAACCAGTCCATGCTCTTTCTTCTTAATGCTGCGTGCTTAGCGGAGAAACAACAAATACCGATGCGGTTAATCTCTGAAGGTACTGTCCTGTACACGACATTTACTGTACATGTGCTATACACGGCATATATTCATCGCCGAATGTACTGTCCTGTACACGACAACTAAAGTTGTGAGTTCAAATCCCGCTGATGGCGAGGTGTACGCGATACAACATTATACAAATAATAACTTTTCATAAGGTGGACACTGATTTATCAACCCCGAGGAAGTGATGTCCACCGAAATGAAAAGTCATCAATTGTTTTATTAAATGACACATTCTAAGTGTAATTTTGGGGTGAAAATTGTGAATTGTTGCTGTTTCTTAGACATTTCCATTTATTCTTTTTTATATGTAACTGCTTCAAACCAACAAACACCGGTTTTTAAAGCTTGACATTTCTAATGTTTCAAAACAATAAAATTGATTAAGAAAAACCGCATACAACAGTCGGGAAGCCAACGTCAGCTTCCGTTGTCCTATAATTATTAGCTACCATAATCATTAGCTACTTTTTGACGTTCGGAACTAGATTTTCGTAAACCACTAAGGTGTTCCAAATGATAGCCATGAAAATTAGCTACCTTAATAATACATTAAAAGTACTATGCCAGTTATTCCCCTTTTACCATGTTTTGATAGATTCTTGGTAATTAGTATTTTTGAACGAAAAAAGGGGGGTGGATGTAGGCGAGGAAATCTATTTAATTAAATAGATTTATCCCAGAAATGGATAGCAAACTCCTATTTATTCATTTACACCAAGGATTTATATATATATATATATATATATATATACGTCTGAAAATTAAACCAAACAGTGTTAGAATTAGATTTTAGAGCTGTCAAATTTTTGTTCTTCCCTCGACGGGATTTGAACCCACACCATTGTTACACTGCAGCACCATTCGCTTAGCCTTACGTCCAGCGCCCTAGACCACTCGACTACATCCACTCCCTGTCAAATTTTTGTTCTTCCCTCGACTATATATATATATATAAATCCTTGTTTACATGGAGCAAAATCTGGATGAAAATAAGTTATTTCGATATAAAATATATGATTGATTGATTGATTGATTGATTGATTGGTTGGTGTTTAACGTCCAGCGAGCATTTTTTCAGCTATATTCAGGACGAGAACATTAAAAAATTTAAACGCCACGGGACTCGAAACAAGGAAAGGTGTATGGGTAGGGACGGATAATTTAGCCAGTGCAACAGGTCTCATATGCCCATAATGAGCTGTTACAGTACACTGGGTTCTTTAACGTGCGAAGAGGATGGCAATCTCTCAACACGGGACCTCGGTATTATTTACGTCTCGTCCGAAGGACGGGTTGGTTGTGAATTTATACATCCCGCACAACCGACGGACGCCCCTTCAAGCCGAAGAAGCTCTCGGTCCCATTTCTATACACCGGGGTTCCCGCGGGGTTGTATATATATATATATATATATATATATATATATATATATAATATAAATAAATTCAAGTCTAATAATATTTAAAAAAAATCATATATTTATAGTGACATGAACAAGTTTCTATATATCAATCACCATATTATTTATCTGTACATAATGCATTTTCTGCTTTGCATATATACAAAAATGTGTATATCTATTCCATTTATATGTGTATTATCATAATGTGTAATATTGAATTAATTAATAAAATATGTTTATACTATATCTATTCCAAAGAAATAAGACGCTTAGTTATAACAAGCAATAACGCTCCTGTGGTGAAATAGTTACGAGTACTCGCATCATGTGCGGTAGATCGTGGTTTCGATCAATGATCTGATCAAACCAAAAACTATACAATTTATATTGGCACATGGCGTAAAAGAATAAAGGCAAAGACTATTCAGCATAATTTCTTCATTACATGGGATAGAAGTCATGAAGTTTTCCATGAATATAAGCTACCTTGCATCTGTCCAGTGTATGACATATGTTTCAAAGTGTTATCCATGAAAATAAACTACCCTGCACCGTTCAAACATGAGCATAAGCATCTGAAGCTTGTCCATGAAAATTAGCTACTCGACCTTTCTTCATTGCATGGAATAGGGGTCATGACGTGTTCCATGAAAATATGCTACCTTACATCTGTTCATTGTATGACACAGCTTTCAAAGTGTTATCCATGAAAATAAACTACCTGGCACCATTCAAACATAAGCATAACCATCAGAAGTTTGCTCATGAAAATTAGCTACCTCGCATTCCTTCGTTACATTTGATAGGAGTCATGACGTTTTCCATGAAAATAAGCTACCTTACATCTGTTCAATGTATGACACAGGTGTCAAAGTGTTATCCATGAAAATAAACTACCTGGCACCATTCAAACATAAGCATAAGCATCAGAAGTTTGCCCATGAAAATTAGCTACCTCTCATTCCTTCGTTTCATGGTCCATGAAAATTAGCTACCTGACCTTTCTTCATTGCATGGAATAGGAGTCACGAAGTGTTCAATGAAAATAAGCTACCTTACATCTGTTCAATGTATGACACAGGTGTCAAAGTGTTATCCATAAAAATAAACTACCTGGCACCATTCAAACATGAGCATAAACATGAGAAGTTTGCCCATGAAAATTAGCTACCTCGCATTCCTTCGTTACATTGAATAGGAGTCATGACGTTTTCCATGAAAATAAGCTACCTTACATCTGTTCAATGTATGACAGAGGTGTCAAAGTGTTATCCATAAAAATAAACTACCTGGCACCATTCAAACATAAGCATAAGCATCAGAAGTTTGCCCATGAAAATTAGCTACCTCTCATTCCTTCGTTACATTGGATAGGAGTCATGACGTTTTCCATGAAAATAAGCTACCTTACATCTGTTCAATGTATGACACAGGTGTCAAAGAGTTATCCATGAAAATAAACTACCTGGCACCATTCAAACATAAGCATAAGCAACAGAAGTTTGCCCATGAAAATTAGCTACCTCGCATTCCTTCGTTACATTGGAGGTTCCCCGCTGATTTGTTGTAACTTTTACTGTTGGAGAGATGTGACAGAATCAAAAATCATATATTCATTTGTTAAATTCGAAATTTATCAAATATTTTTTTAACAAAATCTATACTTTATTGAACATAAACTGTATAAGTGACCAGGTGAGTAATTCAGGCTCAGTTAAAATGACCCGCAAATTAAGAAATAAATCATGGAAGCCAGAATGTGTTTTGAGTTTTAACATGGATTGTTGGATATTAGTATTTTATCCCGAGCCAGAGGGATAAAATTTACTAATATCCGCCAACCCATGTTAAAACTCAAAACACATTCATGCTTCCATGATTTATTTCGATTCTGATATGTCTAAGATTACAAATACGGTAGTATACTTTGATTGGAAGACGGTAATTTATATTTACGTTTGCGGAAAGTGTCACACACCATTTGTGCTGCCAATGGAAAAGTCAGTCACATTCACCGGCACATGTGTGAACGAGATTATACCATCGATAAATCGTTCGTTTGTCTACAAAGCGTAAGAAGGACGTCGTGTTGGAATTTGTGTTGTACTCTGGTATTCATCAAAGCTCTTGAGCAGACGTTGTCAAAGGGAACGTGAGCTATTGCGATCATTTGATCCGTCGTCCGTCTGTAAACTTTTCACATTTTAATCTTCTGCTCTGAAACCCCTTAGCTCAATGAACTGAAGCTTAGTAGGAAGCATCTATGCAAGGTTCTCTATACATATTTTTCATTTCGTCATGATCCATTAACAAACATGGCCACCATAGGCAATTCTTATTGCTGATTGGTTGATTTCTAAAAAATCTTCACCTCTGAAATCGAATAGCCATAGGCAGTTATTGTTTCTGGTTGGTCAATTTCTAAAAATCTCTGAAACCGCTTGGCCAAATGAATTGAAACTTGGTAGGAAGCATATATGGAAGGTCCTCTATAAAGATTGTTCATTTCGGCTCAATTCGTAGCAAACATGGCCGCCACAGGCAGTTCTTGATGCTGATTGGTCGATTCCTAAAAAAATCTTCTCCTCTGAAACCGCTTGACCAAATGAACCTAATTTGGTAGGAAGCATCTATGGAAGGCCCTCTGTAAAGATTGCTCATTTAGTCCTGATCCCTTAGCAAACATGGTCGGCACAGGCAATTCTTGTTGCTGATTGGTCGATTCCTAAAACATCTTCTACTCTGAAACTGTTGGCCAAATGAACCGAAACGTGGTAGGTAGCATCTATGGAAGGCCCTCTATAAAGATTGCTCATTTTGGATCTGTTAACAAACATGGCCAGCACAGGCAATTCGTGTTGCTGATTGGTCGATTCATAAAAAATCTTCTCCTCTGAAACCGCTTGGCAAAATGAACCGAAACTTGATAGGTAGCAGCTATGGAAGGCCCTCTATAAAGAATGCTCATTTCGTCCCGATCCGTTAACAAACATGTCCACCACAGGCAATTCTTGTTGCTGATTGGTTGATTTCTAAAAAATATTCTCAACCTACTGAGCCTCTAGTCTATATATTGTATTGTATTATATGTATGCTAATGTTCCACCATGCCTGTCTGAGCTTTTCAATAAAATCTTTAAGAAATAACTTGTATTAAGATACTTTGTGTGTGAGATATTATCATGTATATATGGCTGTTATTTAATTATTAAATTGGCAAGTATGTGTGATACAAGTATCTGTACTTACAAAACATACCAGCATGATGCAAAATATTTATTTGGGCTATATTCAATGACATTACAGACATTTTCATATGTTGTACCTGCGTCTGGCAATCTACTTTCTAAAGGTTGAGTACATCATCCAAGTGATGAACAGTGCAGTGAAAGATAAATGAGGTGTAGGCATCTCTTTAAACCTCTCTCCCATCAAGGCCCAGATTCAATACAAACGTAAACCTCTAAACATTTATTGATAAAGAATAGAGATACATGTACATAAGAAATTAGGATGCAGGCACCCTAAAGTACTACTGTTATTCCAAGATGTATAAATTTGTAGGCCCTTCTGAAGTTATATCCTCAAATCAGAAAAAAACATAAATAAAATTAGATATTAATCTGTTTTCAAAAACAAACAAATACAAAACAAAACAAACCAATCAAAAATATCAAAAAGAATTTCAAAAACCCAACATGAATGCACCTTTTATCAATCTGACTTAGTTCTGTACACATAATTTTCATAAGAGATACAGGTAACTAATTTACCTGGAAATTTTACATACATTTTGTATCTATCATATTAAACAATGAGTGTATCTTGTTTTCAAAGAAAACATTCAGATAGCTACATTGCTAAAAAGAGGTAATAAAAACGTAGATATCAAATTTAGTGCACATGAACGTTTCTGGAATAACCTTCATCAGGTAGCTCAAGATCAAAAGATTGGAAAGCCAAATAATTTAATAGTTTTGGGAGCACAAAATCTATGGGTATTGATGTTATGTAGGAGTTTCTTTTACACCTGGTAGAGATATTGGGAGTGCTGTTTTTATGATGTGGGTTTTGGTGCAGTCGGGGATGTTGTCTTGTGATTCTACGGTGAATACGGACTGACACTGTTGGGGATGTTGGATTTTTGCTTTGTGTCAGCTGTGATCTGTCCATCGCTCCTCATTGGTGTGACATCTGTTTTGTCTGTACCTAAGGATTTTATATATAACAGCTTCTTTCATCACATATTGCTTAAGATTTTGACCAAGATATAGTTTTTCTGGTAAATGATTCATGTCGAGCGACGCCGAGAAACTTACACTATAAGCGCGGACGTCTAAAACGCTTAGAACGATGTGAATGAAAAGTTCAAGGTCGAACTCAGGTAAAGTATTTGATTGGTCGAAGTTTCTCATTACATTTAGCAAGCTGGAATTCTGAAGTTTATTTTTATAATTTTTCAAGATGCAAAAAGAAACATGTGATGCTGTATTAATTTTCCCGCCTATAAGACTTTCAGTTCTGTTGATATACTTCAGGGAAAAATTCCGAGGTTGTATAGAAAGTTCACAAATTTTTGAATTCTAAAAATAGCCACAGATTTGCATTCAAACTACGCTTTTATTCTAAGAAATTAAAACACTTTTATTTTTTTTTTTTATTGGAATGCAATATATATAATTTTCTAACATCTCAGTAATTTTTATAGCATTTTTATTACAACTTATCTTATTTTTTCTTTCACTGCGGGCTAGAACTTTCCATGTGACCAACTGGATGATGAAAGCTGATAACTGACCCGTGGAAAAAGGTCTGTTGCATTGTTGAGGTTCAGCAAAGGTAGGTGTTTTATACATCATTTTGTAGATAAATTATCGTAGTTTCAGATGATGTAGGCCATTCCTCCATGCTGGCGTCCGTCGAGTTGAAAAAACGCGAAAATCGCGATGACCTAGATTTTTTACAAATGAACGGTTACGTACCTTGTAGTATATATAGTATCTAGGTAAAAAAAAATTACCAGCAACAAGTGCCTGTGCTTCAAGGTAAATGGTCAGTCCCATATTATTTTGCAGCAACTGTTTTGTGGAACTAGAAGTAAGGTCTCTTTTGTTTCTAATCCAGCCCAAATTTCTCTGAAACATTCCAGTCAATTAACAAATAAAACAACACTGGCTACGTCATTCGTTTTCATCAGACATGTATTTCACTGTGTTCTACATGTATGTCTCTGTTTTCATATTGTCGGTAAACTGGCTAAAATAAATTAATTTAACACGTGTATCAAAATCTCGTGGAACATCTTCATAACTTATAAGAAGAAAAAAACTAATTTAGTTATTTTTAACGCCGGCAAAAATTTCCGATCGAAAATACGTAGTTGAGTTTGTCCCCATGAGGTGCCTCCTGGCATGTTTTCAATGGTTATCGTGGAAATATCGGCTGAATCCGTTAAGGCATGTAGTTTTCATCAAAGAAAATCTATTCCTGATACAGAAATTAATTATTCTACGTCTTTTAGATACAATCGGTTCGCAAATAGCTTTTTTCCTCAACTTTTATAGAAACTTACCTCAATATCCATGCTGCAGCATCCGGGCTACTGACATAAAAATAGATAAATAAATAGAGTTGGCCTCGCCCAGGTCAGTGCATAATTAATTAGCTTCCGGTAACGATGGTCAGCTTTCTTAGTCGAAAAAACAACGTTTCGGAGCGTATTCGTCAATAATTCGGTGTTTAATCTCCATTTTATGGAAATCAACAATAATTTTGGGTATGAAAAAATTACGTAGCTGGTAGACAATATCCCTTTAAATTAAATTATCAAGGGAGTCGTCGTGGTCGTGATCGTATAATAGTTGGATTTACAACTACCTGTGCAATGCCTATCACCACTTAAGTTGATACGTGAGTTCGAATCCTGCTCATGGCGAGCTGTACCGGTGTACTCGATACAACATTATCTGATTAAGTTTGACAGTGACTTGCGACAGGTCTGTGGTTTTCTTTTGGTACTGGGGTTTCCTCCACCAATAAAACTGACCGCTACTAACTGACCTACTATATAACTGAAATATTGTTGAAAGTGGTGATACATACCATAACACCAACCCTTTAAATTGTCAAAATGTTTATTGATATTTGCTTAATTCTTATTGAAGGAAACCTGAACTTGATAGTGATTTATTTGATCAGAAGTAACATGCATGAATCCGAGTTATTTCCCTTTATACGTACTGCTGTGTACATGTTCTTTTAATTTATATTGCATGAATTTTATTTTGTATTGCATGGTTTGTGCTATTGGCTCTTAAAAACATGGACCAGGTCATCATACATTTATAAATGGCAGAACACCCCGGTACCAAGCATATTTTTGAATGATTTTGAAAGTCAAGCTTAATTGGGTATACAATACCGGGCAGATTTAACGTAATAACCAGTGTGCGCCGGTATATTATGTATCATGATATCTCGCCATGCTATAGCTGGAAATTGCTGTGTTGGCGTAAACAATAACCACTCACTGTTTAACTCGTTACTGATCAAGCAACTATGACAATTCAATCATGCGTAAACGTTCATTTCCGAATTACTACGTCGTTCCGTTACTTTTGGATTGTTTCGGTATTCAAGAGTATTTATTATTTTCTCCCTCGTTTCATTCCTCCGAAAATATTTTTTTTCTTAATTCAAATAACGTAATATAAATAAGAATAAGCACAGTGTAGGGTTGTGCGTTCGTTACAAGATCACATAGCATTTATTATAAATATATATCAACATAACAAATTCTTTCATAGTCTGTCATTTCTACCCCTCAAAAAATTCAGAATATATGAAAATATAAGAATAGTTGAAATTCTATTGGCATTAATCTGGGTGGGTAGCCGGGGGACTATAAAATCCAGAGCACGGACTTTTGTCGTATTACAACTTGTAACGAACGTCGCATTAATCGAGTACACTTAAAATCTTCTTTATATACTAACAGCCAAATCGTCCGTGCGGAAAGGAATTCAATACTACAGGCTTTGCTAATTTGCATATATATATCGTTTATGTAAACATTATACTGTGGAGAAATTTAATACGCATAAGATACAGTACTATTGCAACAAAAGAAGCGACCCGTATTGGATATAACGGGCTTCCTTTTCCGCATGAGTAGTCAGGTGAAGGCCGAGGTTAATAGCAAGCATCGCAAGATGCGAGCTGAACAGCAACATGTGTGTAAGGAGATGAATCAATATATAATCAATACCAACCGCAAATGGATTCGAAGTTTCGGCATAGAATGGACAATCGGAGTGAAGTACAGGAAATAGCCTTTTAATTTGAATAAAAAATAACTATCCAGTCTAAAAATAATCCCCAAAAAATTAGAAAGGAAACCGTACAGCTTCTTTACATGAAACGATTAATTTATTTAAAAATGGACAATCGTTAGACCTTCTTGTTTCGCCCCTAAAGAACGATCGGCCCTAAAAAAAAATGTCGTCCCCGATATATCTCGGCCCAAAAATTCTCCGCCCTCCCCCCCAAAATTGGAAAAAATATGATTTTTCACACGAAATACCCCAACAATTTTCGCGCCTACCTCCGGAATTGGAAAAAATATGATTTTTTGGCGTGAAATCGTGAATTTTCACACGAACTACCCCAAAAAAATTTTTAAATGCGCCCACCCTAACTTGAAATCCTGGATCCGCCCCTGCATATTACATTTTATGTTACATTACAGTATTCATTCGTCACAAATAATTCCATAATGTTTTTTTCCTCGCGTATTTTTTGCATACAACACATTGAAACTTTGGGTTAGGGTTATGCTGTTTAACGTCACTTTAAAACAATATGTCAATTATATGGTGGTGTATAAGCCTACTAATTACGTAGTTAAAAAAATCACCTCTAAAAACCAAATGTTAAAGGGATTCCAAAACAAGTGTAATTAAAAATGTAAATACATTTATACTATTTCTAAATACAAATTTGTTCAGAAGAATGAGCAAAAAAGTATTAATAGTCAAACAAGGGAGATATTTGAACGTCGTCATCAGTGTCTATTAGTAGGGTGCCCAGTGTTAAAAAAGACGCTTAGTTATCGAGTTTGGGTTAACGGAATTACACACGGCTAATTTTGGTATTAAACGCTAGAAAAATTATTACATTTTGTATTTTTAATTGTCGTCGTAAGTTTCTGTGGTCACGATTTTTTTAATTTCACGTTTTTCAAAGGTACCCTCGGCTGACACATTGTACATGGTATTTTCAGGATGAAAAATAAAAATATTCTCCGCTATCTAAATAGCTAAAAAGGTTTTTACATCAGAGATAATGTATCAAAGATATAATTAAAATAAAAACGGGATGTAAATAATTGATTTTTGAAAGAGTATATCAACCTTACTTTAAGCCTCAAATTTGACCCCAAATTAACCGTATTTTCAACAAAAGCAAAGTAATTACACTACATTATAAATGTACTTTGATTTTGAAGAAAACATATTGATGAAATGTACATGTGTGCCAAAAATCATAATCTAAATGTCAGCGGTTGTTGAGAAATTGGCAAAATATAAACTCAAATAACTGTAAATTTCCTCTTTGTCATACACGGATTGTTATGTACCGGTTTTTGTTAATGATGTGTCGCTCGCCGGTCATTAACTAGCACGATCTCTGTCTCAATGCATTTAGTATTTTCTCTTCTTTTATGGCAAATAAATTGGTTTTAATTGTTCAGTAGAATTGTTTGTGGTTTTTATGTTTTAAAAACATTCATTTTTATGTCGGCCGTTGATTGGGTTTAAAATTTGTTTAATTCATGTGTTTCTAATACACGGACCAATCCTGCAGGATACGTTATAAGTCCGGAAATGGCTCAGTTTCATAGAAGGCCGACCGATTCCTGATTAGAAAAGGTTTCTTGCAGTCGCTGCCAACAAACAAGCATTGATAAAATTGCTTGACGAATCAATTGTGCAACACTATCGTTTATCATCTCTTGAGATGTCATCGGGGGAAGTTCCGTATCTTTCTGGTTCTTCTAATCATTGCCAAGAAAATCTGCAGAGATGGAGTCTCCGATTGCCAAGAGTTATACTGTACACATGAAGAGGCGGACACTCGTATGATTTTACATGCTATCCATGCAGACAAAACGTTCGGTGAAAGTGGAATCAAAGGTCGGATCATTGTTAAATCGCCTGATACAGATTTCTTGATTCTATGCATCCATTATTTTCCTTCAATGCAACATACACAGGAATTATGGTTTCATACGGGTTCTATCACAAACACCAAGGATGGGCGTTTTCATTCCCGTACATTCGATCTGTAGCATCCTCAATCCTGTTTTATGTAACATTTTACCAGCTGCACATGCCATCACAAGATGTGATTCCACATCATCCTTGTTCGGGATTGGCAAACGAACCGTTTTTAAAGTACTTAAAGACAGTCCAGAAAACTTTAGAGATTTATCCACCCTTGCAGACTGTGACACTGATAAATCTATAGATATTGCCAGTAAACTTGTTTGTCGACTGTAGGACCAAAAAGGAAAACTGAAGGAAGATCACGTCGATCTTAACAAATTAAGGGTAAGGTTAGCGACACTGAGGGATGCATGTTTGGCCAAACGTCCACCCTGTGAAGCCACCTTCACTCTGCATGTTTTGCGATCTTCACTACAGATAAATATTTGGATGACTGCCTATGTTGCAAAACTGCCAATGAAGTCTGCAGTGCTATTTGGATGGGAAGACAGGAATGGATTAGTTCCAGTTTATTTCAAAGGCCAGATGTCTTCTGATTTTTTGCAAGACCTTGTTTGTACTTGCAAAGGAAAATCTGTGTGCATGAAAGGATGCATTTGTTTTGAGCAAAGTCTATCTTGCACAGACCTTTGCCCTTGCCGAGCTGGCGATTTATGCCGCAATGAAAATACCCACCTAGCAATATCTAGAAATACTGATGAAGATGATGACATATGATCTCATTTTTTTTTTCATCCAGTCTCCATCTATTTCACCGAATAAAACTGTTGTTATCAAAACTATGATTTCAGATAAAACAGTCTTTCATTTCCAACATTGTGACCATCAACTCACGTTAGTCATAGTTGTCCAGTTACCACGACTTCCCGTTGACGTATTTTGTTTCATTGAGACTTGGTCTAATGTCTGTTTTAGGCAAGCATCACTGTTTTCTGTGCTTAGTAAACTTAGACAAGTTCATACGTACTATGTGTTTTTCAGTAAATAGCAGTTTCATTTGTTGCAATGTTTTTTAAGGTGTTCTTTTTATATGTTGTGGTGGTTATGTCGTAGCTTGTTTCCGTTTTATGTCGTAGCTTGTTTCCGTTTTATGTTTTTTCTGGAATTTGCCCAGTCTCCGGACTATGATTTCTTTAACATTTTCTATGACTTGTTCCTTTGTTCCTTCGGTATACTACTGCCGATGTTTCAAACAAACAAACAAAATTTAAAAAAACCCTGTCAGTGGACCCTGACCTTGACGTGGTTGGTGGGCTTTCAAACTAACAAGAGAACACTTTCTTATTTGCCAAACACATGAGATATTTGGAGTGTTCAGAGTGGTTTGTAGCCACACATCGTCCAAACACATAATATGTCCATAGACCTTACGTTTTTAAAAAATGGCGTTTGACCTTTCCATAAATTGCCATGTTTTTGCACAGAATATTCGTTAAGTATTGATTGACCCTACAAATGTTATGTTGCAAACACATAAGCCATTAAATTTGAATTTTGGTACCTTTTACGAAGTTTGAGGTGAATAGATATTTTACCAGTAATTAGTCAAAGTGTACCATAACTGAAACATGTTTTTTTTTGGAATCCGTCCACCAGTTGTCAAATGTTAAGGGTTAAAAAATAATTTGAAGGTTTCCTTTAAATGAATATCAAATAAAAATGAGAAATGTTCAAACTATGACAGGTCAAGGTCACTTTTATTTCTCATATATACGAAAATTGTAAAATGGCATTTTTTTTAGAAAATGGCCTTTTGCTATATATTCAAACAATGTAAAATAAAAAATAAGCATAAAATAATAAAATATTAAGCTTAACAAATAAAATTGGCATTCCAGTTTAAAGTTCTTCACAGCGTTGTCGAAGAAGGGAGCCTTTTAAAACTTGTGGTGTATTAGTTCCAATTTTTAGATCTTGACCTTTGACCTCAATTTAAAAAAAACGTGACCACAATACATAGCGACGACATCTTTATTTCGATGCGGCTTGTTCTCCTCATTCCAACGATGTATCATACAGGTGTGTGTAATTCCGTTAAGGCAAATTCGCAAAAATCTTTCGTCGGGCACCCTACTATATCGATCACCTGATATGGGTGGAAATATGCACACGGCAGTCAACTTCAGTCATACGGTGCCAGACATGTCTTCACGGTGAACAACACAAAGGTAACGGAATTTACTTATTATGAACATCATTTATTTATGATCAATTTTGTTTTGTCAACTTTTACAAGATATTTAATTTTTACAACATTGTGCGCAATGGAAACCGAAAGTGAAAAAAAATAATAGGCAAATAGTTTTGTTTAAAACACAGGTACAAGGGGATAGGACCCCCCTTTTTTGACAATTTTTTTTTTCTCATTTGGAGTATTTTTCCTCCGAGTGCGGTTAATAACATTAACTTACTATCCGCTGCAGTTTTCTATCCACATAATATTCTAGTCATTTTATTTACTTAGTGGAATTTGGAAATCTGGTTTGTCATTTCATGTGAATGCAAGTCCTTCTGTATGTGTCTTAAAATTATGTGAATGGTAGTCATTCAATATGTGTCTTTTATGTGAATGCTAGTCAGTTTGTGTGTGTATTTTATGTGAATGCTAGTCATTCTGTTTGTGAATGTCATGGGGAAAAAATATTGCAACCTATAAGTACCTATATTTGTAAATGCTGGTAATTTTGTGAATGTCATGGAGAAAGAATTATTGCAAACTAAGTATCCATATTTGTAAATGCTGGTCATTTTGTGAATATCCTGGAGAAAGAATTATTGCAACCTATGTACTCAGTCATATTTGTAAATGCTGGTCATTTCATCTTGTGAAGTCATGGGGAAATAATTATTGCAACCTAAGTACCCATATTTGCAATCTAATTAAAATTAGCTCTACGCACTTGCTCCTCAATGTCAAGGGGAAAGAATTATTACAAATTAACCACCCCTATATGTTATAGAAGCTAGTTTGTAGTTGTGTCAAACACATGAATATTCCAAATACATTGATATTTACATTGTCAGATAAACATGAAACTTGGTAGCTTTCATTCAGGTAATAAAATTTCCCAATTTCAAGAAAAAATATTTGCTTACACTGATTTTTTTTTTAATTTGTCTTGATATAATATGAAGGGTTAAGATATCTGAATACAATTTTGTATGCCCCTTTTTGTCTCAAGGTTTCATTTTTTTTAGATTTTTAAAAATTTATTAATTGTTTTACTGGCATGTTTTTTTTTATATTTTCATATTTTTTCAATTCACTTAATTTTTGTTTACATGCTTTTATTTTTTCCACACATTTGTTTCTTTCTATTTATCTTGTACCTGTTGTATTGAAATTAAATTAAATTGAAATTATTAATTGTTGTACATTCCCTGTGCAAATCTAGTATCATAGATGATTTTTTTTATTTAAAGTGATGATAAATAGTAATTCCCCAGTCTAAATTACAAAATGCACAATGTCTAAAACAATATTGCAATAAAAATAAACTGAAAAATACGGTATTAATACAAGAAAATTAAAAAAAGACATAAAAATAGACACCCCTTTCCCAAATGAAATAGCCTCCTTCGGATGTACGCTTAGGTGTCGTTTATTGTTCATGTTAAGAAACACCACCGATGTTTTCCGAAAGACAATGAATTTCGATGTTTGGCAAATGGTCGATCGATCAAGGTGGGTGTAGAACTAAGTGACACAATTGCATCCCACAAGACATTGACACTAGTTGTCGGTATGACAATGATCCTAGATGATTTCCTCAGGCAATGAATGTTACAGAAAGCCATCATATTGTTTTAATTAAATTTTCTGACTTAAATAGAACCACCTCGACATTTGTTTTGAAATTGAGTCCACTTCAAGTAGCAATATTCGATGTTTGTGCACTATATAAATAAAAACTGAAGTGATGCAATAAATTTCTATTTATCCATAGACATATTCCGTATATTTTAATTGATTTCAAGCGTACGTATTTATTGTAAACCGACGTATTTTAACCGAAGGGTTGAACGTCCTTTTTCATCAAAAATGACGCGAAAGTCACGTGACTTTGTTTTTAGATGGAACTCTCCTGCGTCACTGGCTTCCCGACTGCAATTTCAAAATTTTAACAAATAAAATATCACAGTTTCAGTAACATTTTTAAACAATTTTTAAAGAACATAGGTAAGTATAATTAATTTATGTTGTAGTTTATGGTAATGTTAGAGCAATTATTTTAGTTTTCCCCTGTTACTATATTTGGGTACGTATTAACTTCTGGTTCTACTGACGAAGCTGCTTCGTTCATTTTTGTTTACTAACAGTCGTCTGCCGATTACCGAAGTTCGTTAGCAAGACTGCCTCTGATTGGTTGAGGTTCAAAATGTCGGCCAATCAAATTTATCGATATTAATCAGTCTACTGGTGTTCCCCTGTTAGTGTTACTATATTTGGGTACGTACTAACTGCGACATGAGATTTATTAACCTCACGCGCAAAATTGCGCGGTGGACATGTAGTTCTGTTAGAGGAAGCAATGAACCTTCTAAACCAATCAGAATTAAGCAAATTCATAGTCATTTAATAATATATGATAAAGTTTGTCAGTGACTTGCGACAGGTCGGTGGTTTTCTCATGTACTCCGGTTTCATCCACCAATAAAAGTGACTGCCACGATATAACTGAAATATTGCTGAAAGTGGCATTAAACACCATAACCCTAACCCTGTATACGACATTTATTGTACTATACACGGTATGCATTCCTCGCCGAATGTACTGTCCTGTACACGATATTTATTTCATGTGAACGGCAGTGTAATCAATTTTGTAGAAAATAAATAAATGACTATGGAAAATCGATCATTATAAATTTGAAAATAATTTCGTAAAACAAATCTTAAATGATAAGAAATTAAATATAGGTCGACTCAAGTGCCTTTTTCTTCAAAATTAAACTACTAACATTTCTTGATATTAACACTTTATCACTTGTACAAGCTTTTGAATCTGTGCTCATTTCCTTTGACAGTGACGTCTAGAAACCCCCGTTTCCCCGCCGTTAAATAATAAGCGGGTGAAATCTGAAACGGGCACCTGTTGTTCAAATAAACAGGACGTGCTCGTAATACGACAGTTTGAATTAGATACGGGCTGTTCTTGTGTCATTTACACGAATGTTGGTCACGTTATTTTATATATGTTGATATATTTAATTACATTTTAAATATAAATATCATGGTGAAAACATGTATGGTCAAATGACCGGACAAATGTTGTCATACATTGTGTAATCGGTTTACTTCCGATAAAATCTGTTAAACTAAGGCCTCACTCACCCAGCCACGTCCATGCGTGCTATAACTATTAAAACATACTTCTAATTCCTTTTTTTTAAGAAATGAAGCAGAAACCAGCAATTTCTCGACATTCTGAACCACAGATGAACACTTCATGCGATCGGACTCGATCAAAAGGGGACAACTTCATTTTGGAATGTACCTAAAATAATTCTGAATTATACCGACCTTTATGCTCCTTTATGTCTTCACCGGAAACGTTTTATCCAAGAGTAAATAAGTAAATTTAATTGCATTAAAGACCAACATGCTGATTTTTATTTTTTGTAGTACGATAGAATAAAAAAAAACACATAAAACTTCTGATTGCTTTGAATTCGGTTCAATAGTTCAAATAAATTTCAGAGAATGATGATAATTCCATCAGCAAGTAAGTTATTTTAATTTAAAGTCGGAAGTAAGAGTTCCACAGTGTTGCTGCCTCATAACTATATAACTCTTTTTACCATACCTTGTTTTTGAACCTCCATTCTGTAATAATTCCCTAATGTAATTGACAATTGGAATTTACTTGATGTAGACAGCAAAATCAACACAGTAGACTAATGTTCAAAAAGCAAATAAGATCTAATATATCTGTCCCTCCCCCCTATTTTGCCTTGGGTACAAGAAATTACAACATATTCCATTGTCAACTTAGAAACTTGGCAATTAGTAACTTGAATCAACACAAGTTCTTGTACTTGTCAGATGGTTCAGGGTGTCCTTGTGGGGATGATGTTGAAGACAACTTTCACTACTTTTATGTCTGTCCACTTTTCATTTGCCAAAGAATTTTGCTGTTTACTCAACTGAGAGATTTAGCTTACTTCCTAAACATTGATGTACTCTTAAAGGGATCACTTGACCTTTCTTTTGATGATAATGTACTTATTGAACTCTGTCCACACCTTTATTTGTGGAACCAAAAGACTTGACTATTAATATTAACATTTTTCAATTTGATTTTGTATTATTTGCTTTGAATCTTTTTTAATTTATTGCTTAAGATGTTTAAACAAATAAATATCTATATTTATGTGTACATGTGTAGTATGCATATGTATGAATATGCCTTCTTATGTGCCTATATATACATGTACATATGTATCCTTAATATTAAGAAGAATATATTAATTACAAGTTAACTTATTCACACTCTAAATTGGTAAAATTCACAATTATAATGAATAAATGGACAGTTTTAAAATTATTACAAAATTTTGAATTTCTCCTAAGTTAAAAATTTTTGTACACTAATTACAATGTAAATTAATTAATTATTCTTATCATTATACTTGATGTCCTTAGTTATTGAGGGAGAGCACTTACATAGGCTATGCCTGATGTGCAATCCCATTGGATATTGTATTTATGAATTTATTCGGACACACACCCCACACACCCCCTCCCCCAAACCTAGAATGTTCAATGTATATGTTGAAAGTGCTTGGGTTCTGGTGACATTCAAATTAGGTAATCACATGACAGTGAAATGTAAATAAAATCACATGTGTTGTTGTTATTATTTACACTGGAAGTTGGTAACAACAAGCATACTAACTCCCTCTGCACATATCCACATTTGGTACAAATATTTAACATAGAGACCTAATGGGCAACTTTTTTGAAAATAGTGTCAAAATTCTGAAATTATTTGTCAGAGTAGGTAGATGATATATGAGTAAATGTGTGAAGAAAAAAAATCATTAAGTTGAACTGTTGATTTTTAATTAATTTTTTAGTCCTGTTTTAGGCTGGTCAAACGGACTATACAACTTTTGCAACATAGCGACTTAATTCTTCGGTATTTATGTTCAAAGAAATTATGTAACAGAATGCGTAGAATGCGTAGGTAAGGGGGAAAGGGGTATGCGTAAAAAGCGTAAGTGAGGGGGAAAGGGATATGCGTAAAAAGCGTAGAAGAGTGGAAAGGTATTAAAGGATTTGAACTCCCCATAAAGGTAAGTTTCCTTTAATTTATGCTTGATATCAGGAACCGAACGATATAATTTTTTAATTTAACTCCGGCAGTGCTACAACCACAGCCATGACATTGATAATAGAACTTACTTTTCGCCTTAGCACGTGACTCAGTTTGTGCTACAGGTATATATCATAACAGCAACACATACGGATTTAATAATTATCTACATCTAACGTGATAACGTTTGTTTGTATTTGGTTTTGTGGAATAGCTAGGTAGATTGTCATTGGATTGATGGTGAGTATCATATGTTTTTATTGACTATCAATCATATTATTCTACCTATATTATCAGGTATGAGGAAATTTTTTTTACCGTTAATAAGATTCAGGCTACATAATTATATGAATTTTGTTGTTTGAATATTAATATGAATGTTCAAATTACTAGTTAAATCTAGATGAAACATGATTGAAAACGACATGATATTTATTTGAATTTACCTGGATTGCGTCTCGTTATAAATGAATCGAACAACAAAATCAATTGATACAAATTTATGAAATGTATAAAAGAAAAAATGGAAGATATGGGCGTATTACTATGAGCACGTGTCCCCACCTTTTGTCAAAAATTTAGAAAAAACTGAATTTATAGAATTGAAGCAGACCATTGACAGTGTAAAGTAAAACAAGAGGTCTATGCCTAAGAATGATCCTTTTCCCTTTTCTTGTCAATTTTGAAAACTTGCCCTCCTCCCTCCCATTTTCCGGACCTCCCTAGAAACTTGCCTCCACTTTTGCCTCCCCAACGCTTTTTGGTTCACTTTCGAAAAGCCTTCGCTCCCACTTTCAGATCCACTGTCCGGTCCACTCCTAAAGTTTCCCCATTCCGGTCAACTCCTACGCCTCCGTAAGATTATTAGTTACATTTGAATGGCCTATCTTCCTGTTTCCGGGAATATGTGCCTAAATAAAATGAAACAATATTCTACGTGTAGACATGTCGCTCCATTCAGACACATTATCCTGATTCCGAGTCCACCATACTTTGCTCTTGCTCCTCAATACTGAGTGCGTACCATAGAAGCAGCAAATACATGTACCAGTTTTATAGTTCTTGGTTTGGGCAGACCGAGACTCGAACTCACGATCTATGACACTCGAGGTTCGCATGCACGCTAATTATTGTACCACAGATGCGATTTTTCTCTCTGCGAGTTTATGACTATATCAAATTGATAAAAAATGATGTCAAATATAAATAATTCTTATAGAATTAATGTATATCGTTTTGGTGCCTTTTGATTGGACAAGAGGACTGTCACCTATTTGTTTTTTTTTTATTTGTTCATAACTCGATGAACTTTTGCGTTTTTGATCCGTTCATAACTCGATGAACCTTTTTTGTATAACTAGCATACTGGTCGGGAAGTAGTTCTCGCCAAGAAGCAATTCTCGCCAACTGTCTCATTTAGCGCGAGCGCTCGCGAATTTTCGTCTGATTTTTTCCCCATCATTAAAGGACGCCGTTCCAATCCTTCATATTAATTTTTATCGAATTTCATTGTGAAATATCGTTAAAATCGGGGGAAAACCCTACTGCACCCCACATTCTGTCATAACATCAACAGGGGATCACGTGTGTTGGTACTCTTAAAATAGAAAAACACATGGAATGATCATCGGAGAATCTAGTGACACCATATTTCCAATTTATCTTTAAGATCTTTCTAAAAAGTGTCACACTTTGCCTTATTACTAATCCCTACAATCCAAAATACTCACGGTTGCAGAATAAAAAAAGATTCCATGTGAATGCAAATGGCCACCTGCGCATGTACTGTTTACGTCATCAATTACCTTGACCGCTAATTTAATACATGGATCCTATATTATCACATTGGGCATAAAACATGGACAAAATATTAATATTAATTCTAGAAAAACTGGATTTATTACTTTTCATCAATAAAATGAAAATTATCAGGTAAACCACTGTTGTGAAGGATGTATTTTACGGAATGGGGGAGCGGCGTGGGGATGGCATGACAGCCTTGGCTTTATTCTTTTTTTTTTTTACACAGCGATGAATATTTATCAGAGTTTTCTACAAACTAATACAAAAACCGGTAATCTTTTTAAGAAAGGGTTTTAATTTTCTAAAATGTCGTTTTTCTTTCCTTTTGATGCTTTAGCTTCACAAAAAACAATATTTCTGAAAGTTGGCGAGAATTGCTTCTGTTGCGGCCATTTTCTGTTAAAAATCGCAACATCGTAATAATGGATCCCCGATCAGCGTGCACTCTCCTTTATGAAAATTCATTTCGTAGGTAAATCGTTATGGTTCATGCAAAATAATAATGGGGTGAAACAAAGGTTTCTCGACTGCTTCTTAAAAATATTGGATAAAAAACGTAAAAAATGGCGAGAACTACTCCCCGACCAGTAAACAATAATTGAATACGGCGACCGATGACGGAAACTACGATACTGAGTGTCAGATTGAAAGCCATATTTACAACAATACACAAAAATAATTAAAATGCCTACCTTGCAAACATCTTTTAGTTAAAATTTATCAAAATTGAAGCGTACACCAAGCCTAATGAAGTCTGATCTTTTACGTTTTAAACTGGAAGTCTTCATATGACGTCATGTTGTTAATGTGCCTACGTCGTCAACAACATTTCGCGGAATTTTAATTTGTGTGATTTTCAACCAGGGATATGCAAGAATATATTTTTATGTTCAGTATTGCATTGAAGAATTATAAGGATTAAACGGTTCTTTTAAACGGTTCTTTTCAGGAGTTTATGCATGTGTACACGGTGCCGATGCACTCACAAACTTTACATAAACGTCCTTCGTTTATTCAGTTTATGAGTGCATCGGCACCGTGTACACATGCATGAACTCCTGAAAAGAAGCGTTTAATCCTATAATAATTTCATGTACATTCCATATGATTTCTGTTTTAAATATCAAGTTTACACACACAAAAAAAGTATATTACAGTATGCATGTTCAATGATAATTTTTCATCAAAATTCATGGAAAATGGCATATATCATTACATTTTTGTATAAATGTATAAAAAAAATAAGTTGCGCAATAGCGACTGAATTAGGAAAATTGTCCCGATATTTTGTATGCTCTAAAGATAAAAAAAAAAGGATAAATAAATATGATGCTCATTCATTGGTCGTAATCGTATGATTATAAGCAGTCCACCACTAAAGTTTGATTCGGCCGACCACAAGGTGTATTCGATACAACCTTATTTGATAGAGTTTGTCAATGAAATGTATCATGTCAGTGTATTCCGGATTCTCCCATCAATAAAACTAATCGCCACCGAAATATTGTTGAAAGAGGCGTTAAACACATCTATAACCCTAGCTCTAAATATTACAACAATCGTGGCAAAAAAAACCTCTTCTTTTTAAATTCGTAATGTACACAATAATTTGAAGTATTCATAGCAAAAATCAATACTTTGATATTTGAATTAAATTTGTATCAACAAGCTTTTATCATAAGACATGATAGTAAATATTTGTTTGACCACATTTTGTATTTGGAAAGTATTATGTTATTTAAACGTGATTAATCACGACACAATCTAGGCCTCTGGAAAAACTTCAAACAAAAACAAACCCACGTAAAGGAACAAGCTGATAAATATCACCTTATATATAGTCCGTTTGACCAGCCTAAAACAGGACTAAAAAATTAATTAAAAATCAACAGTTCAACTTATTGATTTTTTTTCTTCACACATTTACTCATATATCATCTACCTACTCTTGACAACTAATTTCAGAATTTTGACACTATTTTCCAAAAAGTTGCACATTAGGTCTCTATGTTAAATATTTGTACCAAATGTGGATATGTGCAGAGGGAGTTAGTATGCTTGTTGTTACCAACTTCCAGTGTAAACAATAACAACAACACATGTGATTTTATTTACATTTCACTGTCATGTGATTACCTAATTTGAATGTCACCAGAACCCAAGCATGCATGAGATGTTCATTTCACTTTCACCAAGTGACAATTTTGATTCGGCTTCAAAATAATCAAACACTTTTAGTATTAAATCCTGTTTTTCATCTGAAGTTTTGAGAGGCATGACTATCCTTTCAGGCGCGTAGCTCCCTATACGCCAACACGCAGTTGCGTGCACATCGGCGTGCTGAAGTAAAAAAAATAAAGAGCAAAAAAATAAAATAAATAAGAAATAATAAAAATTTAAAAAAAAGTGGTAAACAAAGTCTCGTTGTGGCTTTTTGTGAAAATTCAATGTCATAAAAATTACGGCATTTCAAATTTTATTCAAATGACGTTACGGCCGTATCATTAGTATGAGTTATATCGAAAATATGGACAAGCGGACCAAACTGCACACACTTTGCAAAACGCGATGGACGAGTCGAGCCGACGCACTGTACACATTTAAAACATCATTTCCTGTGGTGGTTCATGCGTTGGAACGATTACAGGGAATAGGAGATGACAAAGCCGGACAATACCTTGCATCTATTACCAGATTTGTATTTGTTATAGCTCTGGTAGTATCAGAACACATTTTACAGAGTACGGTGTTTCTGTCGAAATCCCTGTAAGGTATCGAATGTGACCTGCTGGAGGCTACAAAAGAATGTAAAACTGTCATTGAGTTGTTACGAGCTGAACGACTGGATGAATCAGTTTGGGATGAATTGTATCAATCGGTATTAGATTTATCAGAACCTTTCGATATCGTTGAAAATATGCCGAGGCGATGTGGAAGACAGACTACCAGAGCCAATCACCCTGCTGACACGCCAAAACAGTATTGGAAAGTTTCTTTGTACTATGCGTTTATAGACCACATGATAATGGAATTGGAGTCGCGTCTGATAAAATCAGAAAATTGCTTTTATGCACAGTATCTGCTTCCTCGTGTAATAGGAAATATTACGAACGAACAAATCGCGACATTGTATGAGACATACCGGACTGACCTGACATGTAATTTAGACGAATTCAAGAGGGAGGTCGCTCGATGGCGAACACGCTGGAGTATAACACCTCGCGATCAGATGCCAGCTTCACTTTGTGAGACACTTGATGCAGTAAACCCGGCGCTATATCCTTCTATAGATACCATCTTGTGTATCATGTTGACAATGCCGGTAACAAGTGCTACCGCAGAGCGATCGTTCAGTGTACTACGTCGGTTGAAGACATATGTACGATCAACAATGAATAACGATAGGTTGTCATCGCTAGCATTAATGCATATCCATCGCGATTTCAGTGTGGATTTAGACAAAGTTATGGAGAAGTGCGTGTCTGCTAAGACACGAAGAACAGATTTTGGGCAATTCTAAGTAAATTCTGTCTAACAAAATCATGAAATCAATGTGTTGCTTATGTATTCAGTTTACCCATGAAAACACCTCAGAACGCACCATTTTGCATCTAGTTAAAAAAAAAGACCCCCTCTCCAAGGTATGGTTGCTTGCACTGCAAAAAAGGCTAGCTACGCCCCTGCCTTTCTATATAAGTATTGGTAGAGTTCTAAATAAGGGCAGATAATTTTTAATTTGTAAATATTAATTTATGAAAAGACAAAAAAAATAATGTTTTTTTCTACCTTTATTTTATATTTTTTCTATTATATTTAAAACAAATATATATTAATTACTTGGTTTTTTTATTATGCTTAAATAACATACATAAAACTTGTTTTCATTTTCTAAAAGTATACACAAAGCATGCAAAGCATGGGCTATTTACATGGTATATCTGGTCAATACACATAGGCTTACTTTATAACCATGTTCTTTGAGTTCAAATACTGGGCTTTAGAAAACACCAAAACAAAAGTGATTTTATTTAGAATTTAAAGAAAAAGATTTAAAATTCAAAGGCTTGCATTTATACTTTTTACTTTTAAATTTCTAAAATAATTTACAATAAAATGTAAAAAGTTAAACTTTGGGTGAAATGAACATCTCATGCATGCTTGGGTTCTGGTGACATTCAAATTAGGTAATCACATGACAGTGAAATGTAAATAAAATCACGTGTTGTTGTTATTGTTTTCACTGGAAGTTGGTAACAACAAGCATACTAACTCCCTCTGCACATATCCACATTTGGTACAAATATTTAACATAGAGACCTAATGGGCAACTTTTTGGAAAATAGTGTCAAAATTCTGAAATTATGAGTAAATGTGTGAAGAAAAAAAATCAATAAGTTGAACTGTTGATTTTTAATTAATTTTTTAGTCCTGTTTTAGGCTGGTCAAATGGACTATACCATTACTTGAGTATTTGTGTTCTGGCTGAGGAAGGACCGTCGTGGTCGTGATAGTATGATAATTTAATTAATAAACTACCTATGCAATCAGTGCCTCATATCAACACTAACGTTGTGAGTTCGAATTCCGCTCGTGGCGAGGTGTACTCGATACAACATTATGTGATAAAGTTTGTCAGTGATTCGCGGTAGGTCGATGGTTTTCTCCGTGAATTCCGGTTTCCTTCACCAATAAAACTGACCGCCATGATATAACGGAAATATTGTTGAATATGGCGTTAAATAGCATAACCCTAACCCTTTGTTTTGGCCGAGACCTCTACAACAAAGCGAAATAGATAAACTCGAAAAAAATACAAACACAGGACTGTCACTTGAACTGGTGCTTTCTTGAAGACAGACGTAAATATGCTCGACTTGTCGTGATGTATAAAATGGCGAAAGAAAATGTAGCTATTACCAAGATAGACAGACTTAAGCGACACTTGAGACAATCACCACACGTGTATATCTTTCAGTATCCCTCCTTGTTAGACTTGAAAAAACAAGATTCGTTTTCCCCTCGTACGATATTTGATAGGGACTGACTGCCATAGTTCCTGGATTAATGTTACGAGTCGCTCGTCTGAAATATTCAAAGCTGCCGTCTCCTGTATTAAGTATTTATTGATAAAACCTGTCAATAGTATTCATACGACCGCAAAAATTGCGGCCGTATTATGTTATTGCGCTGTCGTCGTCATCCGTCTGTAGACAGAATGGTTTCCGTGCGATCACTTAAGTTGTAGTTGACTGATCCCCACTTTTTGTCCAAAATTTAGAAAAAACCGAATTTATAGAATTGAAGCAGACCATTGACAGTGTAAAGTAAAACAAGAGGTCTAAGCCTAAGAATGATCCTTTTCCCTTTTCTTGTCAGTTTTGAAAACCCTCCTCTCTCCCATTTTCCGGACCTCCCTAGAAACTTGCCCCCACTTTTGCCTCCCCAACACTTTTTGGTTCACTTTAAAAGCCTTCGCTCCCACTTTCAGATCCACTCATAAAGCTTCCCCATTCCGGTCCACTCATACGCCTCTGTAAGATTATTAGTTACATTTGAATGGCCTATCTTCCTGTTTCCGGAAATATGTGCCTAAATAAATTGAAACAATAGCCTACGTGTAGACATGTCGCTCCATTCAGACACATTATCCTGATTCCGAGTCCACCATACTTTGCTCTTACTCCTCAATACTGAGTGCGTACCATAGAAGCAGCAAATACATGTACCAGTTTTATAGTTCTTGGTTTGGGCAGACCGAGACTCGAACTCACGATCTACGACACTCGAGGTTCGCATGCACGCTAATTATTGTACCACAGATGCGATTTTTGTCTGTGCGAGTTTGTGACTATATATCAAATTGATCAAAAATTATGTTAAATATAAATAATTTCATGTACATTCCATAAACATTTAGGTTATGCTTTCTGTTTTAAATGTCAAATTTACACACACAAAAAGTATATTACAGTATGCATGTTCAATGATATTTTTTCATCAAAATTCATGGAAAATGACATATATTATTATCTTTGTATAAATGTAGTAAACAAAAATAAGTTGGGCAATAGCGACTGAATTAGGAACATTGTCCCGGTATTTTGTATGCTCTAAAGATAGAAAAGGATAAATAAATATTATGCACATTCATTGGTCGTAATCGTATGATTATAAGCAGGACATCACTAAAGTTTGTGTCGAGTTTGATTCGGACCACAAGGTGTATTCGATACAACTTTATTTGATAGAGTTTGCCAATGAAATGTAGCATGTCAGTGGCTCTCTCCATGTACTCCGGATTCTCCCATCAATAAAACTAATCGCTACCGAAATATTGTTGAAAGAGGCGTTAAACACATTTATTACCTAACATATGTATATTTCTAATGTAATCATGTGCATTGCCACATTATTGACAAGATGACGTAAGCGGTTATCGGCAGAAATTCTCATTATATTTCAACCGTGGAACTGATACCTTGAAAATTATAGTATTGTCCAATCACAAACCAGGAATATTAAACAACTACATTAGAATAGTATTTATACAACCACAAAAAAAAACACCGTGTGGGCGTATTATATTATGGTGTTGTCGTCGTCATCATCCGTTTGTAGACAGAATGGTTTCCATGCAATAATTTAAGGTCTAGTTGACTGATCCTTCTGAATTTTAAACACAATCCTTGACATTGAATAAAAGTTTATATTCATTTGAGGTATTGCAACCCTACCCATTTCCAAACAAGATGCCCTATGATGCAAAAATTGTCAGTGTTTTAACTGGACTGAGATTTTTGGGATATTTTATCCATGCTATCACACACCTGAGCTATTATTAACATAACCGAAGGGAGCGTTAATGGTAGAAGTATGAATAGGTACTATGTCACTTCAAAATCTTCAACAATATGGCTGCCAAACCGGAAATAAATTAAAAGAAAAATCACGTGACCTAAACCAGAACTCTAGTCAATTTTTTTTCAAATAAAAATGAAACAATGTTCGGTAGCGGATACGAAAACTGTCCGGAGTTTGGAGTTTTAGGTGGTGTTATTTTTAAGCTTGATATTTTGTAAACAGGAAGAACAATTACTGTTCTTCGGGAGCGTTTCAGGTTGCACCTCATATCCAGAAATTGATGGTACTTTCCTCATAAATATTCATCATATTTAAATTAGATTTTGATCACGTGTAGTTTCAAGCTTGATGGATCGTTTATTAGATTTGTCAAAAAATAGCATACAGTACGGAAATTCAATGTGTCCGTCAATGATTCGAAAATTAAAAGTTATTGTTTATTTCCGCAAAGTTTTTCTTCTGTCAAAATTCAAATATTTTTGCTTTGTAACGATTTTAGACATGTCTTTGATATCGCGATCATGCAAAAATGATCATATTATATTTAATGTGGGAACCCCGAGTTTAGAAGCTAGAAATATAAGGTTAGTCAATATAATTACATATATTATTGAGGAATCTAAATTAATTTCAGAAAATATGTCGCCAAATGTCATTCATTGTTAAAGTTTGTGTCACACGCCACCAGTTTCATGTATTTCAGACATTTTGACATAGACTCTTAAGGCCAAATAAGGGTTCGTCGCCTCGGATTTTCATTTAGTCCAGGAACCTCAAATATTTAATTGTTTTCATTAATTTTTATTTCATTTAATTCAACTTGATTCAATGTATCATTTTCCAAGTTCAGAAAATGACACACATGCAATTATGAATGATATCGTCTATATAGATCATATGAAAATTGCAGACATCCCGGCGTCGCCATCTTAGATATGCAAATGAGCAAAGTACCCATCATTTCTGGCTATGTGCCTCATATTATAAAACATTGATTTAAATCTTACAAGTAGATCAACTGCAAGTGTGTTACTGTGAACAGTAGACTAACTTATTTTGTTTATGCGCTCCAATAATTCACATAATCACTCAAAGGTGAAAAAAAAATTGATTTTGGAATTTAAATGTACCCGGTTAATGTTGCACAAAGTTTATTACTATCTGTTAAAGAATACTTTTAAAGGGAAACTTCGCAAAAAATTTATTTTTTTATATTTATTTCCTGATGCATAAATATGGATGTTTATATGTATATTAGCTTTTTATTATGTTGGATAAGGGAATGAAATTGATTTTAAAATTCGGTCAACG
This sequence comes from Bathymodiolus brooksi, assembly GCA_963680875.1. Taxonomy (NCBI): domain Eukaryota; kingdom Metazoa; phylum Mollusca; class Bivalvia; order Mytilida; family Modiolidae; genus Bathymodiolus; species Bathymodiolus brooksi. Next base: position 72,706,755 of record OY804585.1, on the reverse strand, counting down.
ATAGATGGATGTCGCCATTTTGATAGCATCTCGATACCAATTATCAGGTGATGTCTAAATACCACCACGCCCCAAAACAAGCGTGACACACCGGGGTCCTCATTCTGTGTCGATATGGCTTGTCAGGCGTAATTCTTTTTATTTTTCTTATTATTCTAAATATATGAATTTATTACACAATCACTTTTTGCAGATTTACGTTTTGTTTCTATATACTTATGGCAAAATAAACGAATCGGGGAAAACGGTCCGTCTTTAATGAGACACATTTACAAAAGATTTTGTTCGAAAATTGAAGAACTACGAAATTATGTGAAAAAAAAGAACGGACATCGGAACAATGGGGTCAATGCCATGAATTCGTAAAAAAATAAAAATAGGCCTATATTATGGGGCAAAATTGTTTTAATGATATTATTTATAAGATCGCACTTTGTAATCGATCGTTCATGCACTACAATAAAGCTACACATAAGCTCTGCTTCTTAGCTAAAAGCACAGAAAGTTACAGGGTAGGAAGCCATAAAATTGAGAGGATTATGTAAACATATAATTTGTAATAGTTTTCATTTGACAATTACAGACGATGAGTATTATAAATACTTTTAAAGCTTATTATACAAAACTTCAGGGTACATCTCTTACGTAATATAATAATTTGTTTATGGAAATACAAGTGCCTTCGGCCTGTAATGTCTTCCATACCAATATTTTACATAGTACTATATATTACAAGTACATCGATTTCTTTTTCCAACGGAAATAATTGCAACTATAAGTAAATAAATGTAAAACAAATACCGAGCAGTTATCCAGGATAATGTCATGGTGTAGTCGTTTTGGTACATTTTGTTTAGAAAAGGTGATTATAGCAGCAAGTGGTGGCACAGTGGTTAAGATGACCCTCAAAAGTTTGCCGGTTCAACAGGAATTAATTTGGCCTACATTATAAGCTATAAAGTCTTTCTAGTAATTATTTAATTCCTAATTTTCTAAATTTTGAAATCTATGTAGATATTTGTTTTATCCAAGCAATTCTGATTTTATTTTTGCATCCAATCACCACAGTAGCAAGTACTTGTTTATCAGCCACATATAATGTATTTCTTTGTCTTTTCCAATCTGAAGATTGTTCAACACTTAATCAAGTAAAGACCAGTTTGACCAATATATAATAAGTTAAAACTTGGTCATTCCTCAAATAGGTGTTTGGTTTTTCTGCTTGGGGATCATGATGCTCTTCCCACACCAACACTGGCAACAAACCTTTAAAGAAAAATACAGACAAAGTTAAAAAAAAATGAATAAAAAGAAATGCAATGTTTACTACATCCACTGGTTTTATTGGCAGATACACCATGAATACCAAAAAAAAAAAAAAAGACTAACTAGATGGCATTTTACTAACATATATGGTATTCTCATGGCGCACTCTAGCGACCCAGAATGAGGAAATGAGATGTGTTAATAATTAAACAAAATTTTATTGTAAGAATAAATGAGACTAAATATTTCCTTTGTTACATTTTATATTTCCTCATGCTAAGTCATGAGCAGAACTCTGCAAACATTATTGTTTCTGAAAATAATAATGTATAATTTTGGACCAGTATTCGGAAGACAAAGAATTTCAGAATAAAAAAATTACTATCAATTGTACTCATAGAAAAGATGCATGTCAACTTGAAAACCATTTAAATTTTTCAAGATTTAATTTTTATTGTAAATCTGCTAAAAAGAAACAAATTGAAGGGAAAAAAAACACTAATCACCAAACAGATTAATATATTAATTTTAATTCCATTGTAAATATAATTGAAAGATTTTTCTTGAGTTTTGCTCCTGGCTTTAACAAACATACAACCGAAAGCCAGAAAATGGGCAAGAATAGAAAAAAAAAACCAACACACACACATAAAAAATAACCAAAACAAACAAACAAACATAAAACAAAAAATAAAAGCATTCCTGATGACCTGTCAGTTTAATGAAAAACTGGAGCATAAACTGTATAGGGACACAAAATATTATCATGGTTTTTACCCCCCCCCCCCCCATGAATAAGTACAGAACCTAGAATTAAACTGACAAAAACAGAGAAAAAAAATGTGTTGTATCAAAGATACTTACAAATCTGTACAACACTGACACATACATGTACATATATTAAAAAACATATCTTTTTTTCTTTTTTTTTCTTGTCTCTACTTTTACATTTATTTTAAGCAAAATAACACACCTAAATAAATTATAATTAATCAAAAACTATTGAAACTATTTTAAAGCCCACACCATTTTTTCACTTACATAAAAGAAGAGAATATTACAAAAAATGAAGGCTGCATCAGTGAATCCAACTTAACTTTCTAGCCATTTGTCATTTATTTTCCATAAAATTACTTATCAATTAAAATTCATTTGTATTTTTTCATCCCCACAGTCCCCTCAAAAATTGGTCCACCCTTAATTTGATAATTTTTTTAAAATTACAATTCCCATACATTTTTATGACCTTGAAATTCTAAAATTTATTTCCACCTCTGGACAACGTTTCATAAAGCACTCGTCAGGTTTACATGCAAATAAGTTTCTATTTTGTTAAGAAATAATTATGTGTGTAAATTTTACGTTGTGGAACGGTACTCTAGTTATCTGCAATGAGCATGGTGTTGTCATAAATGACCCATTATCAGAATTTTTATCATACTGAATGTAGAAAGTGTTGGGAGTGAATGGAAGAAAAAACAAAATCCTATCCGCTGCATGTTTTGTAAAGCTGGATGCAAATCTACAAATCAAGTTTAATTGGTATAATAATTGTAAGTCTTGCAAGTAAACAAACAATAACAATAAGAGTATTTTTTAATGCAATAAGTAATATATTGAACACAGGCATGCTGACCACTGATGTAAATGACACAGCTATGCACATGTGTATGTGTTACCAATTACATTAATATATAATAATTCAACCAAATTGCAGAACTTCTACTGTATATGGAAGTCGTCAGAAATATCATGCCATAATACAGTCAGGTGAATCTTTATGCCTCTGTTGTCATGAGGTATAAAAATGTCCATGTTTGTTTCTTTTATTTCAAAGTACTGATCTATCTTGTACAATAATAAATCTGTCCCACATTCTATTTATTCATGATCAGCCGTTACAAAATATGGGGTGCGTCTTTTTACCACCGAACACCACCGAACACCAAAAAAGTACCACCAAACACATTTAGACTATAGTCCGTTTGGCCAGCCTAAAACAGGACTAAAAAAATAATTAAAAATCAACAGTTCAACTTATTGATTTTTTTTCTTCACACATTTACTTGTATATCATCTACCTACTGGGACAAATAATTTCAGAATTTTGACACTATTTTCCAAAAAGTTGCCCATTAGGTGTCTATCTTAAATATTTGTACCAAATGTGGATATGTGCAGAGGGAGTTAGTATGCTTGTTGTAACCAACTTCCAGTGTAAACTATAACAACAACACCTGTGGTTTTATTTACATTTCACTGTCATGTGATTACCTAATTTGAATATGTCACCAGAACCCAAGCATGCATGAGATGTTCATTTCACTTTCACCAAGTGACAATTTTGATTCGGCTTCAAAATAATCAAACACTTTCAGTATTAAATCCTGTTTTTCATCCTTTCTATATAAGTATTGGTAGAGTTCTAAATAAGGGCAGATAATTTTTAATTTGTAAATATTAATTTATGAAAAGACAAAAAAAATGTTGTTTTTTTCTACCTTTTTTTTTTATATTTTTTCTATTATATTTAAAAAAAAAAAATATTAATTACTTGTTTTTTTTTATTATGCTTAAATAACATACATAAAACTTGTTTTCATTTTCTAAAAGTATACACAAAGCATGCAAAGCATGGGCTATTTACATGGTATATCTTGTCAATACACATAGACTTACTTTATAACCATGTTCTTTGAGTTCACATACTGGGCTTTAAAAAACACCAAAACAAAAGTGATTTTATTTAGAATTTAAAGAAAAAGATTTAAAATTCAAAGGCTTGCATTTATACTTTTTACTTTTAAATTTCTAAAATAATTTCCAATAAAATGTAAAAAGTTAGACTTTGGGTTTGTTTATAGAATAACCTATTGTCACTTGAAAGTGAAATGAACATCTCATGCATGCTTGGGTTCTGGCAACATATTCAAATAAAGTAATCACATGACAGTGAAATGTAAATAAAACCACAGGTGTTGTTGTTATAGTTTACACTAGAAGTTGGTTACAACAAGCATACTAACTCCCTCTGCACATATCCACATTTGGTACAAATATTTAACATAGAGACCTAATGGGCAACTTTTTGGAAAATAGTGTTAAAATTCTGAAATTATTTGTCCCAGTAGGTAGATGATATACAAGTAAATGTGTGAAGAAAAAAAATCAATAAGTTGAACTGTTTATTTTTAATTAACTTTTTAGTCCTGTTTTAGGCTGGTCAAACGGACTATACCACTGAACACATTCAAGTGAAAAATAAGATATATTTTAACTGAAATTTAACAGTTTGAGGAATATAAATATCTTAATAAAAGAAGAGTAATTGATAAATTAATCGGCACGCGTCCTGTAATTCATGCTCAGTCAACCAAACAGAACCGCTAATTAACACCGATCACTCAACATGAACAAAACAAATCAATAAATAAAATGTCGTTAAAATAGAACTTTGTTGTACGCTTTTTTAAAAATGGAAAGTGAGAAAAGAAGAAGTTTTTTGTGTTTTTTTTTATACTTCAGAATTTATTCAAAATGCTGTAGATTGAATAGAAGCCAACAGCTAGTTTACACAACAATTTTCGTATTCAGACCAAACCAATGAGATCTTTGTGTGAAATATTTTTTTATCAAAGACAAATAGAAAAATAGCAAGCTCACAAGTCGTCAGTTATTTAACAATTACCTGCAATTAGTAGATCAAACGTTCTGTTGTTGATTGATTAACCCTGATTGAACAGGTTGATTGGTGATTATCACAGAAGTCAGCCGACACGTGCTGCAATCAATGTGTTCGGTGGTAGAAAAAAGTTCGGCAGTCTTGATTAAGAATTTTAGTGTTTATTTAAAGTAATAGCGAACACTAAATAAAATATACAAATTCTTTTTGTTTTTGTCAAATAAAAAATTAGTTTTTAATGTGCTCGGCGGTATATTTATTACATTTAATTTATTCAAAGTTAGTGATAGTCATAAAAGTGGTCTAGAATGTGTGAAAACTAAACATATCCCTTCATTTTAAGATTAAATGTGTTCGGTGGTACTCCAGACAGTGTTCAGTTGACTGCACATAACGCGCGTGCCATTAAAATGATCAACTATTCCGTACTAAACTTCTTTCCTTTCTTGAAACAGTGAATTTTAAATTAAAATTTACTATTTTATACAATAAAGGTGTTCGGTGGTACTATTTAGGTGTTCGGTGGTAAAAAGACGCACCGCAAAATATGTATATGCCATGCATATACAACAAAAGTTAGTGTTTTCAGCATTAAATAGAAAATGTATACCAAATTTTTGTTGGTAAATACCCAATTTCAAACATTTTGTTTACACCGACATACAATCTCATTCAAACAAATTTGATGGCAATGTGTTATGAAAAAAAAATGAAGATGTAAATAAAAACCCTTCCAAATGAATGAAGTTTTCATTTGACAATTACAGACCTATGCGTATTATAAATACTTTTAAAGTTTATTGTACAAAACTTCAGGGTACATCTCTAACGTAATATAATAATTTGTTTATGGAAATATAATATTCGTATTCGCCAACAGTAAAAAAGATTAATCTGTTCTCATAACAGTTATTTCTGATTTGAACAAAGCGTAACATATAATATGTCTCTGCGTAAAGAAAACATTTTTTGTTTATTTTAATCACGTCTTTCGAACTGGTGGACCCTTCTGATTAATCTCAGAATAGTCATAAAACATATGGTTGTTGTTTTTATAAGGAAAAATTGCATACGAATGGTTTTTGTCTATTTTGCTTTTTGGGGTTTGCAAGAAGAATTTTCTATCCTGCCCTGTTCACCCTGCTTTACTTCATAATTATGGTTGTTGCTATATCATTCTGATGAGGCACAAAAAAAATCAAGATAAAAATGAACAATTCAATATAACTTACGATCGATGTTAATCTTAAGATTTTTTTGTAAAAATAGCCCCAGAATCATTGCTGCATCAGGAGCGGATCCAGCAGTTTTGAAAACAGGGTTCCAGGCTTTTGTTTGCCAATTTTTACCCAATTTATACACGAATTTTACTAATTTGTCGAACACCCCCTTGATCCGCCAGTGTGCATTAATATGCACCCATTCCCAGGGACAGAAATTAACTTTTATAGGCAGTAGCCATCTGGGCCCCTAAATTAAAAAATCTGGTAGCCCAGGTTTAAATGTAGGGGCCCAGGTATCACCGGTGAGGACTGCGAAGCGGTCCGAACATGCTAAGGGGGGGGGGGGGGATTGGGGACATGCCCCACCCATGAAAATTTTGAATTTTTTAAAGGCAAATCCTTCATTCTGAGCTATTTGAAGAAGGTAGAACTAGTTAAAAAAGAGAGCATTTTTTTACTCTTATTTTATGGGGAGGGTCCGATAGTCCGACGGCCCATTAGTCCGACAACCCATTAGTCCGACAACCCATTATCCAACATGTCAGTTCGTCACGGTGAGGGACTAAATTCTACATCGCATTACCATTTTTACTGTTAGTTTCCATTTCTGGTTTAGTTTCTTTCCTTGTAATAGTAGTCCCCGTCTTTATGGAAGTCTTCGGGATGTCAGTTAGTTGGGAAATAGAAAAATCGTAAGCTCGGGTGGTACATACATGTGTACATGCATGTTTAATTACCTTTTGGGTCAGTTAGGAATGGGGACTACTATTACAAGGAACAAAACGAAACGAAACGGTTTGTTTCTCTTCACTTTAAAGACTTTACGGTTCCGTTTCGTTTATTGAATTAGTAAGTAAACAATCCATGTTTTTGGTTTAAAGTAGCGGATCCAGAGGGGGTCTGCTTTCTTCCAGCGATCGCGTCAAACGAGTTTGATCCCTCGTCAGCCGAGCTCGGCACCTTGTTACCCTAGCTTGACCCCTTATTAGGCCCCTCAAGACAGTGGGTTTAAAATGGCAGGTTTCTCAAAAGGACAGGTTTTGTCGAGATTAACATTTGATAGCCTCTGAATCTGAAAATATATTAAACCACTAATAACTGTTTGAAATAGCCCCATGGGGCCCATCCTATATACATGAAATAAACCCTGTGATAAAACTTTGAGTTTTGTTTAGAATAATAATAGGAATCATGTTTATTTCACAAGAATGACCCATGCGGGCTGATAAAGTAAGTTTATTAACTGCTTCCGGAATGTTATTACATGCCTTTCCGTCAATGTTCGTAAGTTCACTTCGGACAACTGTACTTACAAACACGCCGGCTTAACTGTTTTATTGAATATTTGCGCAGAAAATTATTATTACCGCCAATTTTCTCTCTTATGATATTGAAAGTGCTGAAAAAAGGCTTTTATTGGATTTGCATATTAAAACAAAACATTTCTTGTTCTATAACGACATTTTTGTATGTATTTAATTCTAGCCAAAAATGACTAAACATTTTGGAACAAATCAGTTATTTGCTCTGTTGAAGTACAGTATAACCTCGTTAAACCGTCATCATCTGTCCAGCCAGATTTTGGCGTTATAACGAGTTTGGCGATAAACTGAGTAAGGACAGAAAACCGGAAGTCAACAGTTTGATTTTAAATTTGGAATGACTGACGGTTTGATTTTTACAAATTTACCGGAAATGAGTATTATCACTTACAATTATAATATATATTCTAATATATATGTTTCATTTTAACAGTTGTAGAAAATTTCAACATTTGTAAATATAGCAGAATTTATTTTATCGAATTTGAAAAGAAAAAAATCTCCTGGAATTACGTTATTAGCACGTATACTAGCAATTTCCTTTAATATATATTAAATTCGTTTTTACGTCTTACAAATATTTACTCTCCATTTTATTTACAATTTTTGTTTACCACAACTAAAAAAAGAACAATAAAGTTTTTTTTCTCACTCGTTGTCGTGTCACAAGATTAATCCTGTCCCTGGGGCAAATGTACAGTTAACTTATGAATAATTGATCATTAATTGTTTATATATCTTTATTCTCATACAGCCAAATACAATGGTACAGAGAAAAATAACAACATAATAATAACATAACAAGACTTTTTACAAAATATACATAGGTTAAGGAACAACAGTGGGTAAGCCAGGAGTACAAAAGATCTTATTGATATGTTTGATAAATATACATAATTTTCGTAACAGCGATTGTTTTTTGGTAGATAGAAGTTCAAAGAATTTGACAACATTATGTCTTTTCATAAAATATTTTGGAAGAAGCTGCTTGCGTTTATCGTTTAAAGAGGAACACTCTAAAACATAGTGGTATTCATCGCCTAATTTCTGACAATTACATAAATTACAGTACCTGTTTTCTCTATCAATATTTCTCCATCTACCGGTTTCAATCGGTAGATAGTGATTTGTTGTCCTAAACCTACACAGTCTGATTGCATCACCTATATTTAAAATATTGAAATATTCCTCGAATTCGAATTTGGTTTTAAAAATCCTATAATTTAATGCTTTTGAAGAATCTGACAGAGATGTTTGCCAATTCTGTACAAACTGATCTATCAATCGCAGGTGATAACATATGTTTATTGAAGCAAGGGTGTTATACTTTAATTGAAAAATGTTTATACAACACTTAGAAGCATGTCACCATCAGTAAATTTGATTTCTATAACCGGAAGCTGTTAAAATCTATTCACATATAAACATTTCTGTCGTTTTTACGCATGCATTCACAATCAAATAATTCACAACATGTTCACGTGGATTATAACCCATTAAAAGAAAGGCTTGTACTTATTTCTTCATTAATGTTCAGAAAGTCGAGGTGACTGGAGGACATCATTTGCCAATATATCGATGTCGAGCTGCTTCCCAAGTTTCATTGTTCGTTGGATTCTTAATTTCCACAATTTCTCTTTTGTCGAGAATCAAGCAAATTTCGTTTACGCTTAGGCGTCGACATTTTCAACACAAATGAAAAGAACACAAACAATTTTATTAAGTTTTATTCAGAATGAAAAGTATTCAGTTCAGGGTTGTAAAATTTTATTGTAAAGAAAACAATTAACTGTTTTCACAGCCATATCTATTTGCCTTGACTGCTTGTTTACTTACCTTGATTGACAGGCACTTCTAAAATCACCGAGGTGTGACATTATTGATTGGCATTATGATCGAGGTTTAAATAACAGTAAATTGACCGTTTGATCTTTAATTACCGTGGCGGATGGCGGTATGCGAGTTTGGCATTTTAACGGAGTTATTACTACATACGGAAAACGGAACTGCAGAAATTCTTGGCGATACGCGAGTTTGGCGGTGAATCGAGAGGCAATAAAGCGGGGTTTTACTGTATATGATAAACATATCATTTTTCATATCATACTCTTTATCAGTCCTCGTTCATATATCATCCCTTGAGCCTATCGGCTCTCGGATTGATATCATGACCTAGGGCTGATAAAGGGTATGATATGAAAAATGCTATGTAATAATCTATATGTATCATACTTTGTACATAAACCCAACAGCTCGGAAGCTAATTACATTAATATTCACATTTTAAATGTGTTTAAATACATTTTTAATATTCAACTAATTCTAAAACTATGAAGTGATTTGTTAATGAATAAACCTAAGCTATTAGAACAAAAAATTGTTAAGTGTAAAATTTTACCGAAATTTGAGAAGAAATTTATTTTATAGAATATATTTGAACAAATTTCATGCTATTTTTAAGGGAAAATTTCCAAAAATTTGACCATAGATTTGACAATAAATTCACATTCTGCACCGATATCCGTTTGCGGTGCGTTTCAATTGCGCGAAAACAATCTTACATTTCCGTGAAACACATGACAATTGGGCGGATTTTTTTTTTACCTTTTCTCTATAGTATTTTTCGTATTTTCATAATATGTCATGGTTTTTATGAGCAATGATACTGCAACTTCTTTTTTATCTTTTTTTTTTACCTCTTCCGTCAGCCAGAAATTAGTTAATATATAGCCCCTGCCCACCAAAGGAGGGGGGGGGGGGGGGGGGGGGGTAGGATTTGTGGCTGAATCTATATCTTAGTTTTATTGCAGCACTATATTCATATATATAAAATAATATGTTGATGACATAAAATAACAAAAATACACATCTTACAATATTAAACCTTAACATGTACATGTACTTCTGGGGCCATGTTAATGCAAGAATCCTAAGATATGTCCTAAGAATTGTCTTATGACATATTTTAGGACACTGATAGGATTAGCCTAGGACATGTCTGAGATTGTATATCAAAGCTGTCTTAGCACTATCTTCGTTTAGGATGTCCTAGACATAATCGTAAATATGAATACGAGCTGATTTGTGTAAAGAAAGAATAATATAAATATAAATGCTACAAACATTAATGTGTTACGCAAAAGTTCACATAAAAAAATAAAATAATAAGATTAAATTTTATTTTATTTATATATTACATTGATTTAATTGTGATTTTTAGATAAGAAATGTATATAAGCCTAATAAAATCTGATAATAATTTAATAAAATAATATCAATGAAAGTGATGGTAAATTTTATTCAATACGTGTACTTTATATTAAACTTTTAGCCAAGTGAGCTTTTTTCAAGATGTCAACGTGTCACATCATCAGTTATTCAAAAGGGTTAAAGGATAAAAACGTGCAGATTTTTTTTATTAATTGAAAGTAAAACTTTATGTCTGTTCATTATTTTGTACGTCACTGTTCCGTGTAATACATTCTACAGCCATGTGTGTTTGTATTTAGGACATCATAACGCTATCCTAACTTAGGATTATCCTAAAACACTCTTAGGACACCTATTTTGGTGTCCTGACTTTAGGATTTTTTTTTAGGACATATCGCAATTTAAGACACTTTCATTAACCCGACTTAGGACTAAGATATGTCATAAGACCATCCTAAGACACGCCTTAGTCCTAAGACACCTTTGTTAACACGACCCCTGATTTATATTCATAGTGATTATTTCAACGCTTTATATAATCAATAAATACTACCAATGAATTTTAACATTTGGACTGCTAAAATATATATTGCCTCCAAAATTATAGTTTTTATTTCTTATACATGTATGCAAGGACGTACATAATATATACGTCCTTGATGTATGTTACAAATTTATCTTCTTTTAAATTTATATTTCATATATTTGTATTTTATTCTTATATTTCAGGGGCGGATCCAGGATTTCAAGTTAGGGGGGTGGGGGCGCACTTAAAAAAATTGCGCCGAGCGGAGGGAGGCGCGAAAATTTTTTGGGGTATTTCGTGTGAAAAATCACGATTTTACGCCAAAAAATCTTATTTTTTCCGATTTTAGGGGGGGGGGGGGGGCCCGCCGGGTACGGCCCCCCTGGATTCGCCCCTGTATTTTATGTTTTCACCTTGAAGGCTGACGAAAGAGGTGGATAATCCATTCTGTATCGTCAGTCATGCTGCAAAATACAGAAATTATTATGAATAAATTAACTATATGAATAATTCAGTAGGTTAAAGGCATATTGTCTACCACAATCCTAATTTTTTCATATTCAAATTATTGTCGTTTTCCGTACGGACCTTCACAAAATGAAGATTAAACACCGAATTATTGGCGAATACGCTACGAAACGTTGTTTTTTCGATTTAAAAAAGCTGACCATCGTTACTGGAAGCTAATTAATTATGCACTGACCTGAGCGAGGCCAAATCTATTTTTATCTATTTTTTTTATGCCAGTAGCCCGGATGCTGCAGCATGGATGTTAAAATTCGTGTTTGTTTACCTCGCAAATACGGCATCATCATAAATTCATAAAATATGAAAAACGATTGAGAAGAGAAGGAAAAAACATGCACGGCTTACCTATCAGGCGCGTAGCTCCCTATACGCCAACACGCAGTTGCGTGCACATCGGCGTGCTGAAGAAAAAAAAATAAAGAGCAAAACAAATAAAATAAATAAGGAATAAATTTTTTTTAAAAAAAAAGTGGAAAACAAAGTCTCGTTGTGGCTTTTTGTGAAAATTCAATGTCATAAAAATTACGGCATTTCAAATTTTATTCAAATGACGTTAAGGCCGTATCATTAGTATGAGTTACATCGAAAATATGGACAAGCGGACCAAGCTGCGCACACTTTGCGAAACGCGATGGACGAGTCGAGCCGACGCACTGTACACATTTAAAACATCATTTCCTATAGTGGTTCATGCGTTGGAACGATTACAGGGACTAGGAGATGACAAAGCCGGACAATACCTTGCATCTATTACCAGATTTTTATTTGTTATAGCTCTGGTAATATCAGAACACATTTTACAGAGTACGGTGTTTCTGTCGAAATTCCTGCAAGGTATCGAATGTGACCTGCTGGAGGCTACAAAAGAATGTAAAACTGTCATTGAGTTGTTACGAGCTGAACGACTCGATGAATCAGTTTGGAATGAATTGTATCAATCGGCATTAGATTTATCAGAACCTTTCGATATCGTTGAAAATATGCCGAGGCGATGTGGAAGACAGACTACCAGAGCCAATCACCCTGCAGACACGCCAAAACAGTATTGGAAAGTTTCTTTGTACTTTGCGTTTATAGACCACATGATAATGGAATTGGAGTCGCGTCTGATAAAATCAGAAAATTGCTTTTATGCACAGTATCTGCTTCCTCGTGTTATAGGAAATATTACGAACGAATAAATCGCGACATTGTATGAGACATACCAGACTGACCTGACATGTAATTTAAACGAATTCAAGAGGGAGGTCGCTCGATGGCGAACACGCTGGAGTATAACACCTCGCCATCAGATGCCAACTTCACTTTGTGAGACTCTTGATGCAGTAAACCCGGTGCTATATCCTTCTATAGATACCATCTTTTGTATCATTTTGACAATGCCGGTAACAAGTGCTACCGCAGAGCGATCGTTCAGTGTACTACGTCGGTTGAAGACATATGTACGATCAACAATGAATAACGATAGGTTGTCATCGCTAGCATTAATGCATATCCATCGCGATTTCAGTGTGGATTTAGACAAAGTTATGGAGAAGTGCGTGTCTGCTAAGACACGAAGAACAGATTTTGGGCAATTCTAAGTAAATTCTGTCTAACAAAATCATGAAATCAATGTGTTGCTTATGTATTCAATTTACCCATGAAAACACCTCAGAACGCACCATTTTGCATCTAGTAAAAAAAAAAGACCCCCTCTCCATGGTATGGTTGCTTGCACTGCATAAAAGGCTAACTACGCCCCTGCCTATCAAGCGAAATCTTTGCCACTTCAGCGCGAGTTTGGACCCGTAGCACTTCCTTGAGTTCGTTCCAACGGTCCAACTGATCCCCTACATATATCCTGCATTTGTTCCATTTGGAAGATACTTCACTTCTATTCATCTTTCTCTCTGAATCCGTCAAAGTCCGCTTTCTTCCACGCGTTGACACTTTCTCTTTTGCCCAAGAACCACATGTTGTTTATTGTTTCTAAACAGTGCGCATGCTCAAGACGGGTTCACATAGAAGGTCATATGAATAGATTTGAATTCTTGTTATCCTGGACAATAATTCCGATGATAGTTTTGGGTCTTTTTTGTCTTTTGCAGCATAACTCGGTGTTAATCTTCATTTTATGAAGGTCAGTACGGAAAACGACAATAATTTTGGGTATGAAAAAATTACGATTGTGGTAGACAAAATCCCTTTAAGCCGGAGTACATACAGTTTTATTTATGTGATTAATGAATTTGCTTAGTTTGATCAGTTCTGATTTCTTTTTGGAAGAGAACAGTAATTTATATTTTAATGCATTTGACCTACTGTAGTAATACTTTGGTATATAGATATTTCGATCTTGTTCAAAGAATGGGCAATCTGAAATATAGTGAAATTCATCACCGAGTTCATTTTTATTACAATGCGTACAAATTCTGTTATTTTTATTAGTGTTATTCCATCTTCCAATTTTAATAGGTAATTTATGATTTGCTGTTCTAAATCTGCATAACTCTACAACATTTTTGTTATCTAAAATATCAAAGTATACTTCCATGCCAAAATAAATCTTTAAACAATCTGTAATTTATAGCCTTTGATGGATCATCTAATAAAGAATGCCAATATTGTTCAAACTGAGCTTGTAGGTTTCTAATATTTGTTAGTCGAAGCCAGTTTGGGTCAACAAAGGTTTGCGTGTTCCAAATATATGCGAAGCCACATTCATTTAGAATTTTTTTAACATTATCTAGCCACGTAAAATGTTCCACGTTTTTGATTGACATATACTAACATAAATTATAAATTATTTTTGACAATTTTAACTCTTTTCCAGATAGTAATTTAGCCCAGAATGATATAATTCTACTTTTTATGTCTATTTCCAAAGAATATCTCCCAAGTTCACCATATATCATATATGATGGTGTAGAGGATTTTAAATGAAGCAGTAATTTACAGAATTTCAAATGGACCTTTTCAATTATATCGTTATTACTGAAACCACATACCTCACATATATAGAGTAAAATTGGCTTAACCATCTTATCAAATAGATCAAGTTGAATCTTTACTGAAAGACCATGTTTTCTGTCCATTTTTAAGACTTCGTAAAACGCAAAAGTAGCCTTGCCAGTTATAGATTGCTTTGCTCTTTTAAAGTTACCAGTTCTGGATAATTCTATTCCTAAATAATTAAAACTATTGACTATTTCTAATTTTTCCCCATTTAATGAAAAATTAAGATTTCTTGGGAGTTTACCTCTGGAAAAAACCATAACTTTACTTTTATATGTATTCACTTTAAGCTTCCAGACAGAACAATAATCTTGGAATGAATTTAGTTGATTTTGAAGATCAGCTGATGATTCTGCCATGAGTACAGTATCATCGGCATATAAAATTACAAAAAATTTCAGATATATACCAAGTTGGATTTCAATTTCATTAGAAATCGTTTGTAATACATTTAAATTGCAGTTTGTCAAGTATGACCCAAGGTCATTAATGAACACGGCAAAAAGAAAGGGGAATAAATTTTCCCCTTGACGTACACCATTGCTACACGGAAAAAATTCTGACCTACAATCATTATAAGAAATACAAGATTTTGTACCACTATACACGTTTACAATTATATTATACATATTACCATTCATGTTGTACATGTACCCTATATCGTTTTGTTCTTGAAATTTCTTCTAGGTATCCGTGTTAATAAAATATGTTGATATTGTAAATGCGGAACTGATACACTGAAACAAACAATAATATGTAGCTGTTTTAATGATTTTATATGGCTCTTGAAATATAAAAATTGTTGCGTGCATCTAATATGTATTGCTCGCTTCATTTGATTAATGTTGATATTAAAAATATACAGATAGAAATTCTTCTCTTCCAAAATAGTTTTACGATTTACGACTTACGAGTACCTACCACCACTCTTAACTCTGCGATCACTTTTTGTGGTAGGTCGTAAATCCTAACTATTAGTGAAACGGTCATAACTCTTAAGAGTACACTTAGGTCTACGTTTACGACTTACGACCTTTAGTGAAACGGTCGCCTGTAAATTGTATTTAAAAGTTACAACAAATAACAATAATCTCTGTTAAGTTTAAAAATATAAATTTTAAAAATATCAAAACCAATGTATCACCCTCCTACAAAGCAAATATTTACCCCATGTTAAATTTGTTTTACTTGAATGAAACCAAATTTATATAATTAAATATTCAAAATAATAACAATCGATAAATCCAGACAAAAACACTTATTTCTACACACAATGACATTACGTAAGTCTTTATTCATTCAAAGGCAATACAGCTTATAGAATACAATATAGATAAATATTTGAAATGCATTAATATTAATTTCAATTATAAATATATAAATTACACTCAGAATCAATAATCACAGCGGCCGGCCACCACGGCAATGCATTAAAAAAATCGAAATTTCTAAATATTAAATTTCAATTAACATATCCTCGTGTATTGTAAATTCGAGATCTTAAGATTATTTTGTCTCAAAACATTTCTAAAATAACTGCAACTATTCTATAAATAACATAATCAAGAATAAACATACCTGTAGTCTCTCTTGGTACCGATTACATTATTTTTGCATCTTTAGCAAGTGATTAAAAATCCATCTGAAACTTGGAGGGTATTTCCACCATGTTTTGTAGAGTGTATTGTAAAGTCGAGACTCCATATTTGCATACGGTTGTGAATAAATGAAAGATGATACCAATTCAATTTTTTCAATTATAATTAAGATAACTATTTGTAATAACAATCACAGCTAATAACATCTTTTTTCAGTGTCATATAATATAAAAAAAAAAAAAAGCTGGCATTACACCAAAATTGTCTATTTTATCTCAGCAGAAAAAAAATATTTTTCACATAAAGTTTTTACAGCTGTTCATTTTAGTTCACTATTTCAAACAGCAAATAACAACAATGTGGGTCAATACAGTAAAACTATATTAAACACAGTATACATTCTTTCTTTTATCCATATGTTAAAGTCACACGACCAAGTGTTTTGAAAGGCTACAAGTTGTTATTTTGTTTCACTCATTGTCAGACTTTTTAGATAAATTTAGATTAGATAAATAAGAAATCACATGTTTTGTGAGACATTTTTCTCTGATTAAACCCACGAGTCCAAATTCAGTCATATAACCTTTAACCCAAGTTTGTAAACAAAGCAGCCGACCGTGTCTTCCGTGACCCTGGTGACCCAAGTCTCTGTCAGAGACTTGCCGTTACAGGGCGTTAGACATTACCTGTAATTACAACTCACTTCTAATACGGTGTATAACCACAGTTGAGTCTGCTGAGTCTGGTGACGTCTGTGCGCTTCAACAGTAATACAACAAGTGACACGAATGAGGTAGATAATCCCGAGGAGTTCCGATTTAGTCTTCCGGTGTCATCTTATATTCCCCCGCACTTCAGTATCTGCCACATTCCTCCCCATTATATTTTTCAAGCGTTAAGGATGGGGGTTGAAAATATGATCCACGTATCGCGAAGAATTCTGAGATTAAGGTTGAATCCGTCTATTGTTGAAGGTAGTAACTAAGATATGTGTATAATGTAAAACTGTCTCTTTCCAACCAAACATCCTAATATCAATCCACAACGATTTAAAAGGTAAAAATTGACTGTTTAACTATCATCAGTCAACAGCAACAATAACGAAAAATGCGTGATTAGAAGTGAAGAACCACATTTCCACTTCAACAAACATGAAATGTCCATGATGATGATGATGATGATGATGAAAAAATTGATGAAAAAACATGTCCTTTTCTGCAAACATGATGTCATTCAATTAACAACAATAATAAAAACATAAGATTAAAAATACAGAACTGGCTCCGTTTCCACATGTATATTAGAATAACATGTATAAACATCAATATGAATAACAGTTACGTCCACCCTCCCTACAAATGATATATTCTTTTGATGTTCTGTGTAGTAGTATGGCTAACTTCCTCCAATGAGATATCCAAAAGTTGAAAATGTAGAGCGGAATTTCCCCGACAATGAATGACAAAGGTTAAGTTTCTATCAACTGCTAATTCCAATTGTTTCTCCAAATATGAAATCTGTCGAGTATTTTAAGGTCCTTGGAAATGTTTGAAGAGTTCAATCCATTCTCCTACCGCAACTGTGTTTTTGAATTTAAGTATCTCTTCCAAATAGTCCAAATATTCGTCTAAAAGCTCAGGGGATGTAGTTTGTACTGTTTTTGGGTAGATGCCGAAAGATAATTTCAAACCTTGAATTTTAGAGTGTAGTCTGGAAATTTCTTCTCTTTTGGGCCAAAATTTTGGGAAACAGTAATTGCTGACCAGGACTTCCATACTAGTACTAAACTTCTGTTCACCTCCAAATTGATCATATTCCTGAAGGTCAGAGTCACCGACACGATTCAGGAGATGATCAAGATGGAGATGAGCGTCTGCAATCTCCAACGGAGGGGTCTCAACAACATCCTGGGTGACCACTTCTAAAGCACATCTGTTATTTTCATATAATTTAGCCAAAAGGTGTAGAACAATCCTCCAATGTAAAAGTGAAAATATACTAAAATTGCCAAAAGAATCCAAAAGAATGAAAGTTTCAGGTGATTTTTGTACTGTTGTGTCCAAAGATCGGCATAATTCAAGGTCGGATTCAGTAAATTGTTTACTGGAGCAGATAATTTTGAGTTCCTGCTCCTGATTGATATAAGTGATGAATTCGTCCAAAGAGTTTATTCCCAATTTCTTCCCCAAAGCCAAAAGGTAGTCTTGAATAAATTTTGCCAGCTGAGTGGTGTCCCATTCCTGTGTAAGACCTCTCTGATGTTTCTCTTGCTGATGGTGTTCCAAGAGGTTGTTGTTTACGAACTGACAAGCAATCCTGGCAACAAGTACAGAGCTCCAGATAAGCTGCGTATTTGCGTTTTTTACGCTATGAAAACGAGTAAAAACGCATGTATTATCAGATCAGAGTGTACACATTACGCATACATATTGCTGTGTAAGCAAACTTTCCAAATTCGGAGCATACTTGTACAGTCGTGTACATAACTATACATTTTTGTCTTTGAGAAAATCCCCGTAATTACTTCCCTTTATACTTTTCGAAGGAGAGAGCGTATACTTCCGAGGGGTACCGAATGCTTGCCTCCTTCTTTCTTCCGTATTTGCGTCCAGGACTGAACCACCGAGTATAAACTTGTATTAATCTTTATTTTTACTCTTTAAACTACTATATGCACCTTATTTACACCCACAGTATCGAATAATTAAAAATTTCGGATAAAAGGTAAAAACTAGTGCGGTAGTATTCAATATCATATATATATATATATATATATATACAGTTAATAGGTCACTGAGAAGTTCAGCCTTTAAAATCTAAAAAAGGGATTCTTATGTACAAGTTCAATATATACATCTATTGTATGTGACGGTACCTTTCTAAACATCGATGTCAAAAGAGATCTGATTGGATGATAACGATAAATCATCCAATCGCGGTCAATATTACAAATAAATGCGGTTTACGTAATAAGTAAGAACTAAAACGAAAGTAAATTTGGGAACACGTTGTTCGTTGAAAATGAGCAAGAACATGAATAAGCGCGCTACTAAGCACAAGAGCGCTACGGAAAATTCTATGCTTAAGTTCCTGACAGTTTCATCTGTGTCTAGTGACAATATAGTTAAAGGAATCATTGATGACATTATCAACACGGCTGTGAAAACTACCGAAGTCGACAAGCAAAAAACAAAATATTTACAACATTTTATTAATAAACATGACACAATCGTGTCAAATTAAACATCGTGTCAAATTAAACATCGTGTCAAATTAAACAGAGATATACATTTCACTTGCATCCTGCGTTTATTGAATAACACTTGTGTCAAACATAATTTTAAAAGTGTACATGTAAGCAATCTTTTCTAAAGTAGAGAGTACAACAGTGCAAAGGAAATATGCAAATACCCATCATTTTCAAAAGTAGGGGGTAATTACCCTTTGGACTTGAAAATTATCTGGAGCTCTGAAGTAGAGGGATACCAGAACCATGGCAGATGTTGCGCTGCATGTCGAAACAAATACCGGCACCTCTCGCCACACACTGGGCAATGGGCATACCATCCTCCTGACCATCTTCCTCTTTCCTGCAGTCTCCTCCTCTACCAGCGTCTCCCTTACTTCCACTACTCTTACGTCCTCCAGATGTTCTTCTTATACCCTCTCTTGTAGGTAACGCATCCCCAGTATCTATTTGATGTTCAATTCTGGTAAAATGACCTATGTCCATGTCATCTTTGGAAAAGGTATTTTGAAATTTGATCGGTAGTTGGTTAAGTTGTTTGATTTATTTATCATTCAGGTGTTTCTTGGATCTTTCTGATAAATCTTGTAGGTGAGGAGGCATTTCATTAGATATTTGATCATTTAATTTGATTTGCTTGGCTGATGGTAATTCGGTTGTTTCGGCGCAACAAACTTCTACTACTTCAGTTCCGATTCCAATAATGGTATCTTTCTTCATGGAAACAGAGTTATCCGTTAAATTTTTGACGACAATTGGGACTTTTTCATCGCCTTTCACTACAGCATGAGGCATTACTAACCCTTTTAGATGGTAAGTAGGTTGTATGCAAATGCCTTCATTTGATCCTCTCTCTAGTTTAGCGGAAAATTGTAGTTGTCGTAGGTGGAATGACTATCCTCTTTGGTAACTGAACTTTGCGAATCCTTGAACGTCGGTCACCGGCTTTGATACAATTTGTCATCAATTTTTCTGATCCAATTTTGATAGTATACTTGGCTAGATCAATGATTGCATGCAGATGGTACAGCAATTCTAACCCAATAATAACATGATCAGTTATCTCAACTAAAATCTGATTCAACCCACCATTTCTTTAGAAATGCCTGTACCAAGTCAGGGTCATTACGGTTTTCACAGTTTTCCGGTTGTTGACTGATTTTGTCTGTTTATATAATTATGAGTTTTGACTTTCCCTTTGTAAGATTGTTCGGAGTTCGGTAATTTTGTTATTACCTTTATCTACTATAAGTCGCCATTTTGTTTCTGTTTTGTCTACTACTATAAGTTGCCATTTTGTTTCTGTTTTGCCGATCAAGATTCTAGCTTCCCCTCCGTTCCTATCTTTGATCTTACTATTTGCATCTATTCCTTTCAAGTACATAGAATCCCCACGTACTTCAGGGATCTTAAGCTGTTTAGTTAGCTTTTCATTTATTAGTTATCTGTGCTCCGGTATCAACAATGGCTTCTACTGTGATGCCATTAATGTTAACAGGTAGGATCAGATTAATTGCTGTTGACGTATTTATAGATGAAACTTCCTTTATTTCTTTAACATTCGTGCTATCTCCCCTAGCTAGGTCAGAGCTACCGACACTAGAACTAAAAGAGACAGATGCTGACTTGTGTACATCTATGCTGTCTGGCTTAATACATGTATTGGTGTCGCCTCTCAAAACTAGGTCAGGATCACATGCACCAGCCTTGACAGGCACCAAATTGTATATAACTGTAATGATTGGCTTGTAAGATTGACTTTCATCTCTCACGACTAGGTCGGAGTCACCGACGCTAGACTTGAGAGACCCCATTTGCGGTGATGGTCGGCCTGTGTGATCAGGACGGGTCAGAGATCGGCCTACATCCCTGTCCCCTGTCCATTTAAAGAATTAAGAGGTGAAGACACACGTCTTTTCTTTGGACACTCATTGCTATAATGCCCTTGTTCATTACATGAGTAACACCTATCAGTGCGTCGAGATGGGCTTCTAGCAGGTGAAGATGATATAGATCTACTTCTATCATTTCGCCTTGGTGATGATAACAAAGACAAAATCTTTCCTATGTTTTCTTTCATAGTGCTAACATCTTTCTCAGTCCTCTCCATACGATCTTCTAGCTTTTGTCGCCATGAATTGTTCCTATCTGGTTCATATTGACTTTTATTCACGACTCTTAACAGTTGGTTCTGAATCGCTGTCAGACGCTATTTCTTCTTGAAATTGTACCTTTCTGACTTCTGTTTTTTTCTGGCCTAATAAAACTTTTCTATTGTGTATGGCGCTTTTAACATACTGTAGCGCTAGATCGACTCTTTTAGGATCTTTATCCATTGCCAATAATGCAGCTTGGTTATTTTGGCAACCCCTCAAGAACGCTTCTGTTGCCATCATTTCAACAATATCTTCTGATGCCTTCACATATCCCTCGATAGCCATCTCTTGAACTCTTTCCGCATATTCTTCTATGCTCTCTTCTATTGTCTGTTTGACGTCTTGAAGTTGCCCGCGAATAGAGTGTGGCAGATCTTTATTACCGAATCTTTGAGCCATTTTGTCCATAAGTGTATCAAAGTCACGTTGAACAGATGTTGGACGGTGCCATCATAGGTGGATAACTTCGGAAATTGAGGTTGAGGTAATGTAAATTCTAGCTTTGGTATTGTTTCTGTTTTTTTCAAGTCTTCCTCGGATTTTGCATCATGTGTAGCTTTACCACTGTATATGCTTTTAGTTGCTAGGGAGTCAATTACCTTTGTTGTTTTTAAATGTTGCATTTCACTCTCTAATGATTTAATTATAGCTTTTTGCTTTTGTTTCTCTTGTACATAGGAGTACTCCTTTTCATTTGATCTGTCGACCGTATCTGCTTGTTCTTGAACTTTATCCATCAAGTTTTGAACTCGAGTTTCAAGCTCTTTAATTTGTGTCATGTAGAGTTGATTTTGTGCAGTGGAATTGTCGACAAATTGTGCTCGTTCTTTAAGTTTTCCCATTAGAACATGTCTCTCTTCCTTTAATTCAGTGTTGAATTGTATATTTCTTCTGCATAAAGTTGTTTTTGTTTTTGTATTTCCCTTTTCATTATTTGTTGTAGATTGCCTTCTTGTGCTTCTATTTGTTTGGCAACACTGTCAATATAAGTTTCCCTTTCTTGTAATTTTGTTGTTAACTCTTCTTTTTGTTTGACCAGAATTCCCAATTCAGTTTGTAAATTTGAGACTTGGGTGTCAAAATCTGCTTTCATTTTCTTGATTTCCATTATCTTAGCTACATCAGCTTGTTTGAGAATAACATTTTCTGTCTTAAATTTCTCCAACATTTTCTTTAAAAATTCTTCCTCTTTTTCTTCTTCCTCAGGTATTTCAAATGTAATTCTTCCCGATGATACCAATGGATCCCTAATGTGAGCTGAGATACCTGGGATTTGTTTAAATTTTTTAAGCGTGAGCTGACCTTGGTTTTATCTTTCATTTCTTATTACAGTTGCTCTTGTTGCCCCGATATCTCGGATTGTCATTAACCGTTCTTTTGTAGCTTTATTGATATTAATGGTTGCCATGTTGTGTTCAGGATTATAACTTAATCTATTTCAAAAATGAGTTATTTTTCTATTTCTTTAATTTAAATTTAATTTCTTAGTCTTTCATTCTTAGTTTTCAAAAGTTAACTTTAATGTCTTAGTTAGGCAGGGGACACCTGCACAATGACTAGAACAAGTAATTATTATTTAACATTTACTTAATTGTTCAAATTTAATGTTTCAGTTATGCAGGGTACACCTGCACAATGACTAAAACAAGTAATTACTATTTAATATTTACTTAATTGTTCAAATTTAATGTTTCAGTTATGCAGGGTACACCTGCACAGTGACTAGAACAAGTAATTACTATTTAATATTTACTTAATTGTTCAAATTTAATGTTTCAGTTAGGCAAGGTACACCTGCACAGTGACTAAAACAAGTAATTACTATTCAATTATTAAGCAAACATTATTTAATTTAATATGTTAAATCTTAACTCGTTATCTCTCTCAGAAACTACTATTCTTTAATACTCATTACTGTAATCGTTATGGCTGTCCATAGCGATTAAGAGAACGGTCGTGTTAACATTTCTTACTTTTTTTTTCTTTTTTTTATATATATTCTAACTTATTTTGTTTTAAATAAACATCGCGGACTACACAATAGTATTATTTCAATCTAATATAATTTGTAGCAGCTTGTCAGCATAGCTGCTTTGTATCAGACCTAAATTTACACAAAGCAAAGTGTGATTCCAATGTTGTGTACCTGTGTGTTTGGTTTTATTTTTTAATAACAGTTCTAGCAAGGATCACCTGCAATTAAACCGTTACATGTGCCTATTCAGACTTACCTTACCTGTTACCTTCTCTGTATGTTGCCGCCTTTGTCAGGAGAACCACTTCATCAACGGATCTTCATCCATTATCGAAGCGTAGTTTATATTTCTTATGAATTTTTATCACACTATATTAAATACTTTATACGGGATGTGGAACATTTTTTTTTTTTAAAAGAGTATGTCATAACACACGCACTTTGAATAATAAACATCCATCGATGCATATATTAGTAATAAAATCTGAGACACATCCATTGATGCACACAATTGTGTTAAAATCTAAGGCACATAGGTGTGGTAAAATCAGACACATAGATTTGGTAAAATTCACGGCTAAATTTAAAAAGTGATAAAATCTAGGATACCTCCATCGTTGCACATAATTGTGTTAAAATCTAAAACACATCCATCGATTCACCTAATTGTGGTAAAATATAAAACTCAAAAATGTGGTAAAAACTAAGACGCATAATTGTGGTAAAGTCTAAAAGACATATCATCTGTGCACATTTTGTGGTAAAGTCTAAAAGACATATCATCTGTTCCCCTTTTTTGGTGATAAAATCTAAAATACATCCATTGATGCCCATAGTTATGGTAAAATATAAAATCATCATAAGTAAGGATTATATACATATACCTCCATCACTCTCATGTCACCAATGTTCAACACAATAATGTTCCTCTGTAACTAACATAAGATCATGACTTCATTTAAACATCTACCCAATTAAATTTGACCTTTTCAGGTGTAGTGCAAAGCACATACTACTGGTTAATCTTTCAATATCGGTATATACAGTGCTCCCTCGGTCTATCGCCCCCCGTTTTATCGCCAACCTCGCCTATCGCCAAAATTCTCGTCTGTCTCGATTTCCCCCATTAAAAATACCCCGTTATACTGCCAAACTCAGCTACAAAAGTCGTAAAACCAATTTAAATTCCCCCGTTAGTACCGCCCACAACTACCTTTTGACAGCTGTGTATTGATCGGTAATTATGGAATGTCAAAACTGGTCATCGGACACGGTCATTGATCTCATAGTTGAGGGTCGGAACAGATGATCAGTTGTTTTGATTAGAATAATTACCCTACCTGTATTTACTTTTCTAGTGATTACATTTGTACTTTTAATCCTGAGTAAATTTGTAATTTAATTAGTTGTCATAAAAATGTCGTGCTTGAAGAGAAAGCGTAATTAATTAGACGACAAACAAAAACGTGCAATTATAAGCTATGCAAAGGAAAATCCAAAATTAACATAACAACAAATTGCCGATAATTTGACAATTAAATGGGATCTTCCAACAACCCCACAAATGAAGATGAACTGTTGCCGTCACGTGTTTATAATAACCTTGATATCCCGAGGTACAAATGACGGTTCAAGAATTTGTCAACATTGACAAAGATCTGCAAACTGTACAGGACATTTCCGATGTGAATATAATTATTCTAATTTATTTATTTATTAAACATGTATTATTTATACCCATGTATTTGTACAAGTGCAAAATGCATGTCAGTCGAGTTGAAAGTTCATCTTTTCATATGATCACTTAACTTCCGGTTTTCAATGTCCCTCAGTTTATCGCCAAACTCGTTATACCGCCAAACTACCGACTGCACAGAAGGTGGCGGTTTAACGAGGGAGCACTGTAATTCATTCAGAAAATGGAACTTAGTGCAGTCAACAATTAACTGCAGAAGATTATCATCACCTTCAAATAGTTCAAATACGAAAGGTTTCAATAATTTCAATTCTAACAGGTCCCTCAGTTTCTTGATGAATTTTGATCGTGTATCATTTAGTATGATGCACTTTAATAAGAAGTGTTTTGTATCTTCAGGTTCTTTGAAGCAAAGAGGGCACCTGGAGGTAGTTTTTTGTCCATTAAATCTAGCTTGATCAGCTTGAAGTGTGTATGTTCCGCAAACTATTTTAGATTTAACACATGCTCTTTTAATTGCATATAAATCTGAACCACAACTTTTCCAAATGTTATGTATTTTACCTATTTCCAATTCCTCAAAGTTGAACAGTTTTAGTGTAGATTTTCTTGTAGCATCTTTCACTAATTGATCTTTCCAGTATTCATTAATTGCTGTATATACAGTTCTTTTCCAAATTGCCTTATTAGGTACAGGGTTGAGGATGTCTCTAGGTGACGGTAAATTATACATTTCTGTTACTTTCACTATTTGTATAAACCAGCTGTTTGAGTCCTCAGGTTTTATTGCAAGTTGTCTGAAAGCAATATTATATTCCATAGATCCTTTGTTTTCAGCAATATTTCTGAATAAGGAGAGCATTCGTTTGTGGAGTTCAGCTTCTATTGGTATTTGTCCAGCTAGAATTAGTACTGCTGCTGTTGATGTACGGACAGGAAGATGTTGAATTTGTTTTAGTAATTGTACAAAATATGTTGAAAGATTTTTAATGTCAGTTTTAGTAAGTCTTATCACATCCAGTCCATACAGCAGTCTGGGAAGTACAAAGCATTTGACCATGTGTATTGAGACCATTGGATTTATTCCATTCATCCCATGCAAACCTGCCCCCATCAGTGCGTATACTGTTTTGCGTGCAGTTTGTATTCTGTCTGGTACAACCAGTTTTACTCCAAATTTTGAGGAGGTGTCTCTTCTGATTCCCAAGTGAGTTGCGTTTGCTGGAATATTTAGATTTTTGTCATTCATAGTCCATGTACAATGTGTTTTATCCCTGATCTTCAACACACATGATTTTTGGTCACTAATAATGTATCTGTGTTTGTTAGCATGATCCATCTGTATGTTTAACATAGTTTGAAGGTCATGTGGGTCATTTGCTATTAGTGTTACATCATCAGCTACAGTTGGTACTCCACAAAAAATGGATCCAATATGACATCCAATTTTATTTTATTCATATATTTTAAGAAGAGAGTTTATGAAAACTTTATATGCTGTTGGTGACCATACACCTCCCTGTCTTACTCCTTGCTTTTCTTCAAATCCACGTGAAATCTGCCCTTCCCATTTAACTTTAGTAGTGAGATTTTGGTACCATTCCTTAAACAGAAGCCAATTATCACCATATATGTTCATTTTATGCATTTCCCTGTAAAGACCTTCGTGCCATACTTTATCGAATGCTTTTTTAGCATCAGTTAGAGCTATATAGACGGGATTCCGTTTCTCTTTTGCCTCGATATTTAATTCGGTTAAAACAAGTCCAGCTATAGATGGAGATTCTCCTTTCGTGTATCCTTTTTGTAAGTAGCTCTGCTGACGTCGGATAGAGGATTGGTTTCGAGATAAATGTAGTTTTTCTAAGATCTTTCCAATAGCACTTGTGACCGTAATGCGGCGGTAGGAATTTGGATCTTCCTTCGGTTTACCTCCGTTTTTAAAAATCTGACATCCAATACCAGTTTTCAATGTGTTTGGAATTTCTGCATTTTGAATAATTATGTTTACTAATTTTGTCAATATGATGATAGTTAAATTTCCTCCATACTTAAGATGTTCAATAGTAATTTTGGATTCATCCGGTGCTTTTCCATTTTTAAAAGTTGAGATGCATTCGCTTAGTTCTTCCTCAGTTACTTCCTGCATAGGTTGTCTATATTTGGTAAATATCTCAGTAAGTATATCAACGTCATCATTCACCAGTGCTAAGAAAGTACTGTCAAAGGACTGCTGTTCTGATGGAGTGGCTAAGTCTTCAAAATAATCTGCCCAAGCATCCAATACTGTCACTGGATTATTAAAAGTTTTATCATCTATTTTCAAGATTGGTGTATTTACAGTTCTCACACACCGTTGTCTGTTTACTAATGCAAAGAATTGTTTATCATTTCGCTCATTTAGGTTCATAATTCTAGTATATGTGTTGTCTCTTTTGGCAGCTGCCAATCTACGTTGGGCAGAGCGAAGTTTTTTCTTTTGTTCTCTCATATTTTTGTAATTTGCACTTTCTCTATTGTCTATGTTACCTTCTTGCTTCCATTTCCAGTGGTAAAATTTTCCCTTTTTCATGATTGTCGTCATATCAGGTGTCCAATCCCTTTTCCTTTTCTTTTTACATTTACGTTTAGGGCAGAGTTGTTCAGCAGTTTTAACCATTATATTAGAAAATTCAGTAATTATATTATCAATGTTTTGGGGTTTATCATCTTTTGTTTGTACTATCTGGGCTATATCTTTCATATTTTCTTCTAATAAAATTCTATATTGTTCCTTATCAATTTTGTCCCACTTCACTCTTATGTTCTCATGTCTTTGAGAGTTGATATCAATCCTCTGTAGTTTGCATGCTACTGTCACTATAATCGGGTCATGTGTTGATAAATTTGTGAATTCTCTTTCAAATGTCCAATATTTTTTTACTCTTAGATTATTTTCAACAAAATAGTCGATCTGTGACTTATCTCTGTTATTAAAATGATAAAAAGAACTTTGCTTTTTACACATATCTGGTAACTTCAGCCCGTTAGCTTCCAAAAATTCCTTAAAAACAGTGTCGTGAGTAATATTACGATCAGACCTATGTAATAATTATGTCATATGTACTTCTATACTTCTCTATAATTTCACTAAGTTCATCAAGGACTGCCTTATAGTCATCCAGTGTCGCATTACCTCCTCGAGTTGGCATATAAACACAGACTAAAATAAAAGGTTGTATTACATTTAAACGAATTGCTATTACTCTATTTCCTCCATCCGGTAAGGGTTCAATAAAATTTTGTAGTTTATTTTTAAAACATATTGCCACTCCGGCATGTCCTCTCCTCCTTTCTAGTGGGTCCTGAACTATATCATCATCAAAACATTTTGTATGACATGAGAAATTGATCATATATTCCTGAAGGGAATGTTTTTCACAACTATGTAACCATTGTTCTTGCAACAAAATTATATCAGCTCTCTTCATCAACATATCCAGATAAACCTTGTTAGACATAAAGCCTTCAATGTTAAAAGATAAAACATTCAGTATACTATGTACATCATCTAATTTATATAATGTGGGCGAAATGGTTGGGGTCGATTTCTCCAGGCCCATTGTTGGTCTAAAAAATGCACCTACTACCTATCGTCTTGAGTGAAACACTAATAACAAAATTTTAGTGTAAATTTGGCATTCAATACTCAGAATCAGTATCTAAAAATAAATGTAGACTACTGTATGATAGTCCTTCACCCAAGTTTATAAATGTGTAAATGTTATCAACACAAAAGGAAAATTGGGTTGGGCAGTTTTCTTCTGTACGGAAATTGTGTAGTCAAATTCTGCGATATAAACAATAACACAAATTACTGTCTAACTATAAGACAGTATACGTATCAACAATACACTGTATTTATTGATAATATTCTAAATAATCATGAATAACCTCAATGATTGATGATATTCAATGAACATGTCACTGAGAATACTTTGTCAACAAAAATTTAAAGAAAATATATGACTTGTCAATAATTTAACACAGCAAACTCAACATTTCACGTCATCAAAATATAATTTTGATGAAATGAAGTTCGATTTTCATCAATTATGGCTGTCTCCGATTTGCACGGACTAATTTTTCCCGCGAAAATCTCTTGAGACAACATACAAAAAAAATCATCAATTGGTGTCTAAATCCTTTTACTTCTGACACCATTGTCAGAGACTTGGCCGCTACAGGGCGTTAGACATTACCTGTAATTACAACTCACCTCTAATACGGTGTATAACCACAGTTGAGTCTGCTGAGTCTGGTGACGTCTCTGCGCTTCAACAGTAATACAACAAGTGACACGAATGAGGTAGATAATCCCGAGGAGTTCCGATTTAGGCTTCAGGTGTCATCTTATATTCCTCCGCACTTCAGTATCTGCCACAGCTCTAAAAACGGCACAGAAATGTTTTTTTAAAAATGGCGGAAATTGTCATCTTGAGGGTTTCTTATTTTATTTTACTTGTTTGAATCTCATTTTTGTTAAGATACTTGGTAATTTCCAACTAGGTCATCACTATTATTGTTTGACAGTCACAGGTCACGTGCTCGCTACGACGTCATCTAATGAATATGCAAAATGGTCGACCTTCGACTTTACAATACTCTCGACTTTACAATAGACGACGATACTGGAACACAAATCATTATTTTCATTCAACCAATCAACTTTCCATGCACTGAACTGTCATTATAGGATTAAGCACTGTTTTTTAGGAAACGCCAGGCCTCATCGTTCAAGAGCAGTAACCGCCTACCTCCAAAGCGAAGTCGTGACTTCTGTTCCTTGGCCAGCCATGAGCCCGGATTTGAATCCCATAGAGCATATTTGGGACATGTTAGGCCGTCGTATACATGCTCGGGAACCTCCTGTGCAAAACATTCGTCAGTTGGAAGCAGCATTGCATCGGGAATGGCAGCAGCTATCACAACAGGACATCCGACGTCTAACTGGAGGGATGAGACGCAGGGTTGAGGCCGTCATCCAAGCACGTGGGGGTTACACCCGGTACTGAACTTTGAACAATAGATGTCGTCAAGTGATTCATAAGTGACGTTTTGAAAGTGAAATGACATTCTTATCGTGCTTTTTGAACTGTGAAGGTCAATACTTAAAATGGACATGTTTTACTGCAAAAACTGGCCTTGTGATATTGTGATTAAATATTCATTAAATTAACATTTTTCTTGATTTTTTTGGTTGGTTTCTTACAGCCAATGTAATGTCCTAACAGGTCACCATTGCGTTCCTGAGATTATCTGGTCAGTAATCTCGTGATATTTGTCGTATCATTTGTCATTTAAAAAAACATGGGGGTGCTTAACCTTTTTCTTTGTGTATATTATATGACAGAACGGGATGGTGAAACCATATAGTTATTGCTAGTGTAAAAGTATTTTTGCTTTTTTTAATTGTCGATATCATATCAAACTGTCAAACTATTATTATTGATAATTATCCAAAAAACAGAGGTAACTTTTTTGAGTGAAATGAATATAATTTTGATGATATCGACAAACTGATGTTAAAAAGAAAAGCTGACGACGAGTTCAAGATAATTGTCTTAAAGCAAAGAATTTGTTCCAAGATGGTTAGGGCACTCCATTCTTGTAATACTACTGTATGAGCGTTAAGATCCGTGCAATGCCATGGGAAAACCATCAGCTCAAGACTATCACATTGTCTTCGAGTAGATTTCAAAATTCGTGAAAAAGCTAGCTTGTTCGTATGAAAGTATGTTTGTAATGAATACAAATAGAAATTTTCAAACCATTATAAAATTATGTTATTACTCAAAAATGCTAAATAAACACAACACTTTATTGAACTATTTCCGTACAAAAAAAAAACAAAAAAACATTCAGTATCAGTAATTAACCTTTACTTTTTTTTTGTAAAATAGCTTGAAAGAAAGAGTTACCAAGCTCTTACATTTGTCTGGCTTAGGTTTGTTTAATAAATAGCTTTAATCAGGTAGATCAAACGATCTGATTGTTTATTTGTTCGGGATTAATTGCCAATCAACCAGGTAAAATGATTAATCAACAGGTAATAAACTAAAACGGTGATAGACGACACGTGCCGATTAAACATTTTTGAAGAAACAAAATGTGTACATAGCGAATTCTAGAGTTGGATTAGATAGAGGAATAAGAAAAAGAACTTGTAAAAATAGAAAGGTTATTGATTATTTTATATCATCTTCAAGTTTGTTTCCTTTTATACAAGAGTTCGATATAAATGATTTCAATCCTATTCTGTCTGATATTCATAATTCTATATTCACATTTCCTTAAAAAGTTGTTTACAAAAACAAAACACAAAACAAACTACTGCGACACAACAAACGAAATCGGTCAAGTGGAACGATAACAAACGTGATGATTTTGTAAACATGGTTCATAACCAGCATAACGAGTTGACCTCTATACTAGGTGACCTTGAAAACATACAACTCAACAATGAATGTAGCCAACAAGATATAAACAATATTATGAATAAAATTTTGGAAGTGTTTGAAACAAGTGGGAAAGAGGTATTCACTAGTAAAAATAAGAGAAATATATTTAAACAAGACTCAAAACCTTGGTATACAAACAAATGTTATGAATACAGAAAAAAAATTCACAGAGCAAGAAAAACATACAATTTACACAAAAATGAACAAAATCGGCTTCATATGATACAGTGCAACAAACAGTATAAACAAATATCAAATAAAGCATACAACAATTATCAATTTAGACTTGAAAATGAACTTAGGACTACGTCAAAAACTAATAGTAAGGAATTTTGGAAAATTTTAGATAGTTTTTTGAAAAAAAAAATAAAGAAAATGATAAAGATATATCTATGTAAGTTTTATATAATCATTTTGAAAATCTCAACAAAAATCATTTTGATGATGGAAACATTGACATAGATATTGATGTCACAGGACAAAAAGTCACAGGTTAAATTTTGCATTTTGACAAAACATATAGGACAAAAATTCACAACATAAAATTTTGCATAGGAGCTTATCACTAGGACAAAAAGTCACAATGAACAATTTTGTAAAACATAACATGGGAAATACTTTCATTTTCTCCCACATCTTAAAAACCTTCAACATTGAGTTTAGGTTAGTACTTGCCACAAGTCCTTGCAGTTCACACTGATAGTGCTTTATTTTTTTGTGGCGTTCGTGTTCAATTTTGTTTATTTGCTTTGTCCTTGTTGCTTCTATTGTCTCTTTGTGTAATCTCTGTATCACCATGTTTTTTTACCTATGATTTTCTGAATTATCACTTTGGCTTGTTGCTTCCGTATTCGTTTGCCGATGTCCTATTGTAAATAATTACACCTTTTTACATACACTTTAATCAAAGGGTTCTTTTTATTATACATATGCTTTTACTTTCAATACTTCGTTCATCACATTAATGAATGACATATTGAAATATCAGATTTTGACCCTTTGTTTTTAAAAATAGGTATCAATATTCCTTTTCCCCAACTCTCTGGTATACTACCTTTATCTAATATAATATTAAACAATAATACATAAATATGTAACATATCATCTATTGTATACTTAATATATTCATTAATCACACCATCAATACCTGAAGACTTTCCATTTTTCAATCCTTTGACTACATTTTTTATTTCCCCAATCGTAATAGGAGAATTAAGTATATTATCCATCTCTGGAGATAGATTATTTACATCAATATCTATGTCAATGTTTCCATCATCAAAATGATTTTTGTTGAGATTTTCAAAATGATTATATAAAACTTACATAGATATATCTTTATCATGGGTATTTCTTTAATAGTATTTAGCGTCGAAAACAAACACGATGTCCAAGAATAAGAATTATAAGGATTAAACACTGTGTTTTTAGGAAATTATGTATGTATAAACTCCGGCAGCTCACTCACAAACTTTACCAAAAAAACCTTTGAACTTTATTCAGTTTGTGAGTGAGCTGCCGGAGTTTATACATAGATAATTTCCTAAAAACAGTGTTTAATCCTATATAATCTTGAAATACGACGAACAATCTTTAGTTAAATAAAATGAGATATTGGATACTTTGATTTAATTTATGTTTTTTTTTTAATCGACTCCTTTCGCAGCTCTGCTGCAGTTTTCTTGTTATCTTGTGTTTTCATAACTCGAATAATACTGCGCCCTCTATCTGCACTATCGCTGGATTAGGGCTTGAACTCTCCTTGTGATAAAAATGCGTCAGCTGCTCTCTGAAAGAGAGAGCCAATCAGCGATGATTATTTGCCGAGTATGCGCAAGGCGGTTCTTTCAATTTCCGGTAATGTTTACAAACAACAAGAAATGGAGATGGACAAGTTGATTAACGATGTTTAATTCATTATTTAGTTTTCCTACGTTTCTTCTCTTTTCATCTTTTAGATTAGTTAGGTCAAACACGTGTGTACAATGAAAACATTTGACACCTTGAACGCTCCATTGACCTATGCTTACAAACATTTCCTAAGCTCCTCCTTCTTTTAGTGCCAAAGGTCACCACGCGCAGTTTACACCCCAGAATACATTGCTAATTTGAAGCTTCCGATTGACGCGTTTTATCGAGAAAGTCGTTCAGGCGTTAATATAGCAAAGCGTAATATAACGACTGGATTATTCGGGTTAGTGTTTTCATAAACTTCATCTTTGTGTTTTTAACTTCCGGTCAAGATTGTAATTCCGGAATGCAAAAACGGATACATTTCCGGACAGACATGGAACATAACATTTGTCGACCGTGAACAACAGTGATGTTTCCCTAGGGTACCAATTTTGTGAAAACATCACTTTTATTTTATATATGATATATAATGTAAGGTATAATAATATGTAATAAAGTTTGTCAGTGACTTGCGACAGGTCGGTCGGTGGTTTTTTTCCTGTTTCCTCCACCAATAAAACTGGTCACCACGTAATAGATGAAATATTGTTGAAAGTGGCGTTAAACACCACAAAACAAAAATTATGACAATTGGTCAACAAAAAATATACCATAAACAACAAACAAAATGAAATAAGACAATGAAATATACTTTCATTTTCAAACTCTTAATTATTTCTTTATTTATTTACATAATATTTTTTTTCTACTAAGGAAGCTATTTGCACTAGCATAAAAGAATGTCGGCTTTATTAACATTCGCAAAAGTATTTTTTACATTCTACAAATGTTATTAGAGATATACAGTATTAAATAATCCTTAACAAATTGTCATTAATTAATCCTATTACATATCATTACCCTGTGATTAAATCATTTCAATAAACATCTAATGATCAACCTTGAACAGTGGGAATATTCTAACCCTGGCAAATGTTCAAGTACGAATCTTCTTATTATGTTTAAATATGCTAGCCTACTGACCAAGATAAATGATTTGTCAGACTGTTAGAAAACTATATTTAACCTAATAGTTCCAACTTAAACTAAAGGAATAAGTTAAAATTTGTGGGCCGTCGTGAGCGTATGGTAGTTGGATTTACAACTACCCATGCAATCAGTACCTATCATCACTAAAGTTGTGAGTTCGAATCCCACCCAGGCGGGGTGTACTCTATACAATATTATGTGATAAAGTTAGTCAATGATTTACAGCAGGTAGGTGGTTTTCTCCGGGTACTCCGGTTTTCTCCACCAATAAAACTGACTACCAAGATATAACTGAAATATTATTGAAAATGGCGTTAAACACCATAACCCCCATTAAAATTTGACGATATATCGACTTTCCGCTACGAAGTTCTTGGCCTATTTGTAGTGTTGATGTCAAATAACTGTCAAAAAATGAATATTGTAGCACGAATTCAGTGCTTTTTTGGCCAGTCGAAATCTACATGAATGCAGTTTCATACGTGCCAAAAGTATCATGCCAATGGGATTTTTTATTTTATATTATTTCATAATTACATTATATGACGTGCACATTTTCACCGTTTTTTATGTGTCTGAATAGATTTCCTTGCAATAAAGGGAAGATGTTCATAGTTTCCTATAGATTTTTTTTTGTATACATGTATATGATTTATGCGGAAATTGCAATACGTCGATCGATTTGAAATTTATGCACATCGTAAAGGGAGATCAATTTTATTTTGGGTATAAGTAAGTAAGCAAGAAAATTTTATTTAAAGTCGGCACATATATACATATAACAAATAACATGAGCTACATGAAGCTCTTAAAACCGACTCTAACATATATATAACATATATACAAGCAGACATACAATTTGTTAAAACAGGGAAGCACAGAACAAACGACATTGATGTTAACAAGTTGTCAACCTTATATTTCCCCTTAATTATGTACATTCAACCACAGGGGCTAGGTGCGTCCGAAATTTTTTTTATTATATAATATAACAAGGGGAAGAACTCACTTGCTTGCATTTTTTTTAAAGTGGTCGTGTTAAATTGATCGTAACTTCGGAACGCCTTAATATTTACAAAAAATGTTTCCACCAGTCAAAAGCCAAGTAATTTTCCTTTCCAAAGAGACCCCAATTGTTAGTGTAGGCCTCCGCACTTCAAAATTGCTCATTTGGCGTTAAACAACAATCAGTTTCTATAGCTCAACACTTTTAAAAGTCTCAAACTGTCAACACTTTAATACGCAGTTTTATTTTTATTCTAAACAATGTTTGGGACCAAATATGCATTTTGATAGCAAGGAATTATGTATCATTTGTTTCATTCTTAATTTATTTTTCAGACAGGATGCCAATGCTTATATCCAGTCCACGGTATGTTTTTGATTTGGGATATACATCTCTGAAAAAGATGACGTCAGTGCCTTTATGCTATTATCGTGTTAAAACTAGGGGAGTATGTTTTAGACTGTTTAATATATGTTTGTTTTTTTGTGGATTTGTTTATTTGAATTATCGATTTAATTTGCCTGTTTTTCACGTTTTTCGAAATAGAAATGTATCAGCGCCATGCGTGTTGCCAACGTTTGACTTTTTTGATAGTTCTATTCAGCAATTCTTCTGGAAACAGCAACCTTTGCCTTGTGAAAATTGGTTGGACTTTTTTTTTGTGGATCAAAAGGGTTATATAACCATTAATAAAACAGCAGTACATATATCCGGATATGGAAACTTAAAATGTGAATATAGATACGTACACCGCATATCGGAAACGGAAATGACGTTTTCAGCAAAAGTGATTTATGAGGAACCAAGTTACATGGAAGGAGATTTCATTCATATGGAATGTTTTGATCATCTAGGTAAAAAAGTTTATAATAACTTACACGTTAATGTTGATAGCAAAAAAGTGTTAAAAACGCGACAGTTGGTAAACGAATCTAGTTCAAGATTAAGTGTATATATTGTGGGAATCGATTCTGTATCTAGACTTATAGCAGAACGAAAATTAGAGAAAACAATGAATTTTCTGAGGAAAGATCTCGGTGCTTATGTTTTAAAAGGCTATACACGTATTGCTGATAGTTCCTATCCTAATATTGTTCCTATATTTACTGGATTCAAAGCCGGTACTGATGACATGGCCGGAGTTAATAATTTACCGTACATCTTCAAAAACTTTTCCCGACGTGGGGCGGTAGATTTCTATGCAGAAGACTGGTATAAGGTTGCTTCGTTCAAAGGATTTAAAGAACAGCCTACTCAACATTATATTCAACCTTTAATTCAAGCAATGGATCAAGTACGGCCATCAAGCATCGCTGTTGAATATACGTTGAAATTCCTACAAAACCATAATGTTCCAATAAGTAAAGTATCTGCGATGTGTTTTGGAAACATTTACAGATTTAAAGTTTTGTTGAAGTATTATAAACGATTTATAGAGGCTTATGATAATAGAAGGAAATTTGGGTTCTCGTGGACAAATGAAATAGCACATGATTTTTTCAACATGGTGGATTTGGCAGACGATGATTATTTTGAATTTTTTAAATGGATGAAAATTACCAAAAAACTCGAAAATGCTATTTTAATCTTTATGGGTGATCATGGTCCGAGATATAGTGAGATTCAAAATACGGAGGTTGGTCGAGTTTCAAATCTACTTCCGTTAATGTCTATTGTTATACCGGATCACATAAAATTTAAATTTAGTCATATTCACAAAAATATGAAATTAAACACAGAACGATTAACTACCGCATATGACGTATTTGAAATGCTGAAAGATGTCTTGGACGAGAATTTCGAAGATAAAGGCAGTTTATCGCCAAAAGAGAGTTTATCTAGAGGAATAAGCCTTTTTCGTGAAATTCCCTCAACGAGAAGTTGCCGAGATGCGGATATTTCGGAACATTACTGCCCATGTTATTCATCAAAACATATTTCAACAGACGACAGTCGTGTTGTGGATTCAGTAGGGGCATTGCTAATCCAAATCAATGATATTCTAAATGACGTGCAGACTAAATGTGCCAAAGTTGTATTGTTTTCTATTACAAGTGCATCACTCGTATATGCTGATATGCAGAGGGATCAAGAACAAGAACGCTCTTTGTCCGTGCGTAGTTATATGTGGACTATTAAAGAGCGAACAAGACTTCGAATTAAATTTCAAACTAATCCAGGAAACGCTGTATTCGAAAGTACTGTCGAATACACAGACAAAGACCATATAAATATGCTGGGTGATATAAATCGTATTAATAAATATGGGAACCAGTCGGCATGCATCGACGATATCACGCTGCACAATAGAATTAGACGACTCTATTGTTATTGCGTTTAAATTCGAATACATAAAGCAATTTACAAAAAAATATATACAATGCAATGTTAATGAATATCAGTTCAGACAATGCAATGTTAATGAATATCAGTTCAGACAATGCAATGTTAATGAATATCTTGTCAGACAATGCAATGTTAATGAATATCAGTTCAGACAATGCAATGTTAATGAATATCAGTTCAGACAATGCAATGTTAATGAATATCTTGTCAGACAATGCAATGTTAATGAATATCTGGTGAGACAATTAAGGATTGATCGCAATTTTTGTTCGGTTCATGAAGAAATAACCTCAATCAGGTTGCACACACCATGTAACCCGCGTAGCGTGTTACGCAAGGGTGTGTACAACCTGATTGAGGTTATTTCGAATGAACCGAACAAATAATTTCGATCAATCCTTATAAATTAATTCAAACTTTTTTTGTTATGATATTGAAAAATATATTTATTTTTCAAAATAAGGCAAATAATCGGAAATAAATTTAGATAACCCCAAAAGTGCCTCATTTAAAGAAAATCACCTGATGACAACAGGACGCGACGCCTTGAGAACGACGTCTATTTTTAGATTCCGTTCATTGACAAATAATCTCAAAAAAATATACAATGCAATGTTGATGAATATCTGGTAAGACAATGCAATGTGTTAATGAAAAGCAGTTCAGACAATGCAATGTTAATGAATATCTGGTAAGACAATGCAATGTTAATGAATAACTGGCAAGCCGATGTTAATGAATATCTTGTAAGCCGATGTTAATTAATAACTTGTAAGTCAATGCAATGGTAGTGAATATGTTGTAAGTCAATGCAATGTTAATGAATATTTTGTAAGACAATACAATGCAATGTTAATGAAAATCTGGTAAGACAATGCAATGTTAATGAATATTTTGTAAGACAATACAATGCAATGGTAATGAATATCTTGTAAGACAATACAATGCAATGTTAATGAATATTTTGTAAGACAATACAATGCAATGGTAATGAATATCTTGTAAGACAATACAATGCAATGTTAATGAATATTTTGTAAGACAATACAATGCAATGGTAATGAATATCTTGTAAGACAATACAATGCAATGTTAATGAATATTTTGTAAGACAATACAATGCAATGGTAATGAATATCTTGTAAGACAATACAATGCAATGGTAATGAATATTTTGTAAGACAATACAATGCAATGGTAATGAATATCTTGTAAGACAATACAATGCAATGGTAATGAATATTTTGTAAGACAATACAATGCAATGGTAATGAATATTTTGTAAGACAATACAATGCAATGGTAATGAATATAATTTCAAATAATATATTATAATTGATAAGAATCAGACTTTAATTGAATTTGTCTATAAATATATACCTACTTCTACACACATACACTTACATATATACATACATATACGTGCATAGATATGCACACATATATACATGCAATGTTAATGAATATTTCATCAGAAAATGCAGGTTATACAATGCAATGTTAATGAATATCTATTTTGTTTATAACAGTTTTGTTTTTATTTACATCTATTAAGATCAAAGAAAAAAGATAGATTGTTGGTTTCCCCTAACCCTGCCAGGTCAGTTTTAATTTTATTGGCATTTTTAGTAGAAACAAATATTTTTGAAGCCAGCCATGTCACTTTTTTCAACACTAATTAGAAATTTTTATTTGTTTTCCCCTTCTTTCCATGGATACAAGAATACAACTGAGTTATTTACCCTCCAAAGAGGAATAACAGAACAAGTATGATTATTAGGAGCATACATGTATCATTCTACTAAAGAAATGAAAAAAAAATGAAAAAAAAATGCCTACTTGCCGGGCTATGAAAATTTTCCCATGTTAGGGGAAACCAACAATCAATTTTCCATGGCTTAATAGGAAGTAGGTAAGAAGTTCCTAATGATCCCTTTTCGGAAACTTCATTGGATGATTACTTCCAGTTTGTCTTGTAACATATTTACGTTTTTCGCCACCACTGCAGGAAAAGTTTAAAAGGAAACTAGCTATATATGAAATTGATGACATGTCATGTGTTCATCAAACTTACTTAACCAGAATAATATTTAAATAATTATATGATAATAACAAGTTGAAGTAAGCTGGCTGGGGTGGGCTTCTTGTATAGAAAAAGACAACTAAACGAGAAAATAGCATATGAAAGAAACATAAAATAAGAAAGAAATAGGACAACACACTTCTTATCCTTTTCAACACTACTGTAGACATTTTAGAAGGGTTTCGACGATCTTATGCAGCTAATCGGCAAAAGGCAATTTTGGTGCATCATTAATTTATAGGTCACACGCAGGTGAACCGTTTTACATACAAAAATATGGGTGAAAACCTTTTTTTTTTATATTTCCCAAAAATAGTGCCCCCCTTCTCCCTTTACATTTGACCATATAATAGAAAATCTAAATTCGAACTCCTTTGTTTTAATGTTGCATAGCATTTCAGGTTGTATATATAAATGAGTATTATGCGATAATGTGCCTTAAGGTGTCAAACACTAAATATTTTCTATTAAATTTGTGTGTTTTTTTAGTCTAACTTCCCATTTTTTTCAATGTTTTGTGTTTTTTTTTATTTTCTAGCGTTGTAACTGATTGTATATATCATGTATTTTTGTTTATGTTTAAAAACTTGTAGTACATAAGCGAAGTGATTTTATTTGATTAATAAGTTGTCACATGAAGTTGACTTTTTTATTTGTATTTTGTTTTTGCCTTTTAGTGCTTGAGCATGTTTTTGAAAATTGAAGTATATCTTTATGAATGACATTCCCGTTTTGCTTTTGATGCAGTAAGGCTTTCTTGAAGACTTGCCTGCCCCCTCTTCCTGATATGTAATGTTTTTACCATATTTTCTGTGTAATTTGTATACTTTTGTTTTATTTGTTGAACAGCATCGGTGGTGTCAATGAATGATGTGCGTGTATCGAATGTGGTAGATCGTGTGTTCGAGCCCAATGCAATGACTAAGAAATTTATATTTGTTGTTTTTCCGCTAAGCATACAGCATTAAAGAGTGAGACCGTAAGAGCTACACAAAAAATGTAGGAGTTTTTGGATCGGAATCAGGATAATGTGTTCGCGTGGAGCGACATGTCTACCCACGGACTGTTGTTTTAATGAGCTTGTACTAAAAATGTCAAACTAAGCAGTTGCTAGTTGGTCAAGTACAATGCGGACATCATCATCATCTTTCGAAATGTAACTTGTTCTCGCCATGATATAGGTGAACTTTTGTTCACTTAGCGTTAAACGATAATTTAGTTTAGTTTAATAATATTGTATTGTACATAAACAATAGGATTGGACAACAAGTTATACCAACTTATGTGAAGTCCTCCCCTTACAAAATATACACATGAATTAATGACAGCAAAACAAAACACTGACAATAGACATTTAAAATGTTGACACTGATAAGAAGAAAGTAAGAAGTAAAGGTGAACAATTGCTGATTTAGCCCTAAAATCTTTTAGATTGATTTATAAAAGTTCGAACTTGTTTGTTTGTTCCATTTTTGATTTATAATTCTTCTAAATTGTGTATTTAATTTGTAGATTAATTATTGTATTAGTTGCAGAATGCAACATTTAATTAAGAAGAGTTAAAATTGTAACATGTATTTAATAAAATTCAGGGGAAAACAGTCGCTCAAAATGTCGAGCTATGCTGTTCCTTTTTTCTGGGGAGTTGTTCCCATAAACGTTTGTTGCGTTTTATTTTTCGACTGATATTTGGTCGTTTTGAGTTAATGTATTATATTATATTATTAATCTGAAATCATTCTTAAAATTTGATTGGTAGAGATACACTGTATAAACAAAGGTTGCACTGTCAACGATTTTTGCTATATAGAAAATAGCACATTGTTGGTTTATATCGACCAACAGAAGTCTATATCGACCTCGGACTACATCCTCAGTCAATATACTTCTGTTTGGTCGATATAACCACGTATCGACCTCATACAAAAGCTATAATTAAAATTAATTGTATAACATTATATTATATTACATGTATATTTAAATGTTTGTTTGTATGCTGGATATGACATTTCCAAAGTAGTGATGTTAATGTTTTTTTAAGATGAATAAAATATTGAAAAGTAAGTTATTTTTCAATTTATCGAATTTTATGGTTGCACATTTTT
Source organism: Bathymodiolus brooksi (assembly GCA_963680875.1). Lineage (NCBI taxonomy): Eukaryota > Metazoa > Mollusca > Bivalvia > Mytilida > Modiolidae > Bathymodiolus > Bathymodiolus brooksi. Next base: position 72,664,346 of record OY804585.1, on the reverse strand, counting down.
TCGTTTGTACATTCATGCTGTTGCTTTCCGGTTATTATCAACAATTTGGACAAAATGTACTCAAATAAAAATGTTAAAGAGAACCGAAGGGACAATCAAGAATGGATAATCCAGAGACACGTGAAACATAGGACACAAGACACAGAACGAAGACAAACGAAACAAAAAAACACAACACAGAAAAAGAAGAAGATTAATTGATTAATTTGGGGGTTAGAGAGTTATAGTTATGGTGTTCAACGCCACTTTAAACAATATTTTAGTTATATCGTGGCGATCAGCATTATTGGTGGAGGACACCAACTTGCCTGGGGGGGGGGGGGGGGGGGGTAATTCCTCGACCTGCCTCAAATCACTGACATTATCAGGGGCGGATCCAGGATTTGTGGTTAGGTGGGGCGTGAGTAGACAAGGGGTCTGGGACCGCTTATGTTCCCCAGCGGGTCCAAGGTAGAGTCCTGGTAGGGGGCACAGGGGGGCTAACCCCCCCCCCCCCCGGAAGCTCTAGGGTTTCAGGAATTACAGACATTTATTTGAACGACAATTTTGAACCAACCACACCATTTTTATCAGACCAAAAAAACTTGACTTTGAGTCATAATTTTGTCAGATTATAAGAACCTAAAGTAAAACTTTTCTTTAACAACCGTGATGCGAATTGTTCAACTCATGACTGATCGATCACGATATTTTAACCCTTCAAGGAACTATTGGTTTAGTTTTAACGCATTCCTCATTTCACTAATTGGTCTGTACTTTCGGTGCTTGTCCTTTCGCGGGTGGTTCTAGTTAATACTGCCCGTCCGGATGGAGCTTTTCTTTTCGTCATTTGATTCATTCATTGAAAACGCATGATTTGACCGTTCTTGTTTATAGACAAACAAAAGCGGAAATTGTCAATAAATGAACTTGTTATTGATTTCTGATAAGCTAACGTAACTAAATTATATGATCAGAATCGTTTCATGCAGCATTAATGTTAACATATTCGCCTTTGTTTGTCTATAAACAAGAACGAATCGTACGTTTTCAATGAATGAACCAACGGCGAAACGAAAAGCTTCATCCGGACGGACAGTATACTGATCATTTATCAATGGGTAGAGCTTTTTAGAATGATATCCCAAATTTACTCCTAATATCATTACTATTCATTTTGACTTACAGGTCACGAGTTAACCATTCATGACAAAGTTGTTTGTTGAACTGCTTAGTTAACGTTGTATAACATATGCTTTGTGAATGTTAGGGGGGGGGGGGGGGCGCACGCCCCGCACGCCCCCTCTAAATCCGCCTCTGACTATATCATACATTATCTGATGTTCTTGTGGCAAGTAGAATTTTGATTGACTAAAAATGTACTTCTAACACTTCAGGGAAGCCGTGCTGTGTATTTCATACCGCACAGAAATTCAATAATCGCTCTCACCTATTGCCTGTGTTGTGTATTCCATTTACATTGTAGCAGACGACACACATACGCTATAATAAGGACATACTTATTAATGTTAGAACATTCAGATAAAAATGTTATCAGTCTCGAGATATGTCAATGGTAGAGGATGTTAGTTATATACTTCTGATACATTTGTATGGGCTATGCCAATTGAATGACACGTTGATTATAATGCAGAGCACGTTGATTATATCGATTATGACAATGTTAGAGGACCCGAGTGGCTCAATGGGTTAGGTAGTTGGATTACCTAACAACCCATACAAGCCTATCACCATTACAGCGTGGATTCGCGCTCGGCTTTGTAAATTACAAAAAAGGTGCACTCGACTCGCAGCCGCAAGTGATAAAGTTTACCAGTTGCTTGTCCATGGTCGGTGGTCCTCTCCGGGTACTCCGGCTTCTTCCACCACTAAATCTGGTCGCCATGATATAGCTGAAATATTGCTGAAAGTGGCGTTAAAACACCAAATATCAAATCAAATCAAATCACAATGTTAGAGCATGATAGCTATATACGTTCTGACAAAAGTTTGTTTGTTTGTTTGTTTGATGGTGCTTAACTCCACTTTCAACAATATTTCAGTTATATCGTGGCGGTCAGTTTTATTGGTGGAGGAAACCGGAATACCCAGAGAAAATCACCGACCTGTCGCAAGTCACTGACAAACTTTATCACACCATGTTGTACACCTCGTCCTGATCGAGATTCGAGCTCACAGCATCAGTGGTGATAGGCACTGATTGCATAGGTAGTTGTAAATCCAACTACTATACGATCACAGACACGACGGCCCCTCCTGACAAAGGCATAGTACGTTTATTGTATCGGTTATGACAATGCGAAAGCACGGATATATTATACATTAATTTCCTTGCATAAGGGAGATATTATAAGTTATCTACGTGTCGACCCGTGGGCATTGAGATTGTACCACCCTGAAGCACTTCTGTATAGCCTGAGGCGAAGCCGAAGGCTGTACAGTGGTGCTGAAGGGTGGTACAATCTCAATGCCCACGGGTAGACACGTAGATAACCATTTTATCCCCGGTTTGAAAACAAAAACTGATTTTTAATAGATTTTCTTGTTCTTTTTATAACGTAATCATGACGTTTTTGTACTTGCGGAGTGAAATGCCATAGCTCATGTGAAAATTTGGGTGAATTTAGATAAAGTGTAATACAGCTAATCATTTTTAACGTTTGTTTGGTCTTATTTTGTTGTAATTTAATTTCTCGTATTTGGCGCGTATTGTCACGTGAATAGCGTTACATTATACATGACGTCACTAGTAATAGGATCGAGAATTCTCTTGATATAAAAAAATGCTTGGTACATATTTTGGGTGGTATTAGTACGATAAAACAAATGAAGAATTGATGTGAAAACAATGACAAATGATTTTAAAATGATTGTATTCAAACAATTGACCATTTCTATAAAGACACAACATGACAACAAAATCAATGTTTCATGTAACGCGAATCAACAAAATGTTACACAGGTTAAACATGACCATCAATACCGTAGGAACTTTAAATCTCTCAACATTATTTGGTGCATTGTTTGTTTTTCCTGCATTTATTGAGACGCTCGATTTTTTTTCTCTCAAGAAATACGTCCTCCGTTCTCCATTCCATGTTGAATGCAAAGCACTTTGAGATTGTTTACGTTTTACATCATCTTTACATCATGCATAGCAACGTAAAGACCCCCAGTGACGTTACGTAACTACCAGCCGGTAGCATGGGTTTTGTACCAACGGGTCATCGACCAATCAAAAGCCGACATTTTTATCAAGCCGAGGATAAGAAGATTTGTTCACCCGAGAAAAGTCATATTTCCCGAGGTAAATATGACTATTTCGAGGGTGAACAAATTTTCATATCTCCCTTATGCAAGGGAAATGAATGTGTTATTCCACCAGGCCAACGTTTTGGTGAATTCTGCCAAATAAAATCTTTTGGCCATCTTTGTTTACAAAATTATTATTTCGGAACATCTCTGGAGTTATCTTTACTAACATGGAATACCGTTATATGACCAAAGCGTTAAATCTTGAGAATTTCGAATAAGGGAAATATGATATTGTTGAGAGGGAAATACGATGTTTTGAAAATGTCACGTGAGATTGTTTCGAACAATCGAATTTCTATATAAGTAGAATAAATATTATAGAGTGGAATGATATCTGTTATAACAACGTTGCACCTAAAACTAAGCGTGCGACTTAGATTTTAGAATTTCAACCTCTGTCACGTAGATTTTATTTATCTGTGATCTTTCCGTCACATTCACTCACAGATCCTCTGTTACAACAAATGTATCACATTGCATGTATTACAAAACAAAAGGTTGGATAATCTTACACTAATATCAGTATACTTGACAAAATCACAAAACAACAATACAAAGATATGCACAAAGACAGGACTCTCATTTAGAAAACTCAAGAGTAACACGACAGGTCCCACATATGGAGCAGGAAATGCTTACCCTTCTGATGCACCTGAGATCCCCCGGTTTTAGCGGGGTTCGATTTGCAGTTTTCTGTGTAATGTTTCACAGATCATTGTTTGTCATGTTGGTCATTGTATTGTCTGTCCCTCTTCGATTTATTGTTTCTGATTACCACTTCGGTATTTTCAATCTTTTCTTAAGTAACGGTGCTTTTATTGTTCTTCCTTGTCTCATAGTTTTCATGAATGTTTCTGTGTTATCACTGTATTGTTTCAGATAATCTTTAAAACAATGTCTTTCGTACTACCATGTATTTCTTTTCAACAATACTTTGATACATGAATTAACGCCTCGTAGTCAGTGTGTCGACACTGACATGGTTTATTAGAAACATGTATATTTATTAATAATTACATTACTTCCGTTTTTCATTGAAATGTTACAATATGATTGGTTATGAAGTGGTCACATGATTATAAAAGAGATATTTCACATCCCAATGAAACTCAAATCCGAACTTGCACGTGCCTCCATGACGACGTCAGATGTAAAAAATCAATAGCGTAGTAATTTCCAACAGCAAATAATCTAACACAAATAAAAATCACAACGAAACATTCAACTATATTAAATTTTGGTGTGATATAAATATAATGATAAAAATTGAATGCATTCTTTTGAAGTTTCATTGAGGTATAAAAGCGTTGATCGAACTACAGTTTCAACATGAAGCGCTACTGCGCTTTCATTGAAAATGTACTTCGGTCAACGCTTTCATATCCCAATGAAACTTCAAAAGAATGCATTCAATTCTTAATTGAAATTTACAGTTCCTAAATTACATTACTATCAAAACTAAGGTTATTCTCCCTTAAGCATAGGTGACCTTAGCAGATTTTGGCTATCTTTTTAGACACTTTTGTTTATTGCTTCCAAACACTTTTAAATTATTTGGCTTTCCAATATTTCTAAGATATTGAGCATCACTTGATGAAGGTTATTTCAGAAACGCGTCGTGTGCACTAAATTTGATATCTACGTTTTTATTAACGGCTATCTTAATGTCAGTTTTAATATTTACTTCAATCAATCGCTGTATCGTGTTTTATTGAGAATTTTATTTCTTCATTATATATTATTGTGAACTTTGTATTAACTTTCCCCTAACCGTTTATTCCGTTTGATTTCACTGTTACCAGGGTTACCGATAAATAATATTAATAAAGTAAAATATCCAAGCACTCACTTAAGCTTCTTAAAAAATGTTTATGTATTATGCAATGAATTTATGTATTTAGCACTCTCCGTTTCAAAAGAAAATGAATAGGTATAAATAAATAGAGAGAACTTAATCCTCATAGTTCCCATATAAATGAATTTGTGGAAAGAAGCAGCATTTTTATTTCTATTTTATTGTCATTTCTCTACATTATTGTTTTTTTCTTTTTTATTCATATTTTACTTTCCTGACGCATTTGTTGAATTTGACCTTTCCATTTCTAGTAACAAAAGATGCACAAAGAAAAAGGTTAAACACCGTCCGATATATTGAATTATAACAGGCTATCACGAATTTCAATTTAAATACAAATATTGATATTAACAAGACATGTGTTCCATTCAAAAGATGTGATCATACAGGTATGACGGCTAAGTACGTTATCGAGATATCATGCAGTTTACTCGTCCATTGATGCTTTTAGTGAAATAGAAAACGAATATTTAACTTTACAGAGAAATTATAAATATATTGTCCTTAATGGTGATTTTAACGGAAGAACAGCAAATGAACCAGATTTTTATATTTATTGAAGAAAATTTGTGTAATATTGATTTACCTGAATTATTTGATGAAAATAGAGTAAATATATTAGAAGAATTAAACATTCCTGTAAATAGAACTAGTCAAGATATTGTTAAAAATCAGTATGGAAACAGATTATTAGAACTATGTAAATGTAATGACTTATTTATTATTAATGGTCGAATTGGAGGAGACAAAAATATTGGTAAACTCACTTGTAAAAATAGTAGTATTGTTGATTATGTAATTTCTTTAGTTGATTTTTTAAAATGTATTGTTGATATGGATGTATTAGAATTCAGTAAACTTTATTCAGATGTACACTCCCCGATATCTCTTTCGATAAAATTCAAACCACTAGCTGAACCATGTGAACCCGGTGTACATGAAGATGAAAATACGGTAAACAGTACAGAGAAACCACGAAAGTGGAACGATTCACTTAAACTAGATTTTTTAAATAATTTAAATATAAAGACTATACACGATCTGTAAACACAGTTAGATAATTTAGACAAGGAAAATATAACACAACCGGAAATTGATAGCTGTGTTAATAAATTAGGAAACATTTTTTTCTCCACTGCAAAAGAGACTTTTGGTACAAGATACACGGTTGTAAGAAAAAAGATGGAAAACGTGTGTATTTCTTCTAAGCCTTGGTTTAGTACCGACTGTAAAATTGCACGTAAACAATATAGAAAATTGAAAAGACGTTGCAAAATAGACCCGTCGATAGAAACCAAGGAAGATATGAAGAGAGCCGAAAAAGAATACAAGAAAAAAATGGACGCTAACATAAAAATGCATAGAAAAGAGATGTCATGGAAAATAAAAAATCTGAGATCAAATAATAGCAAAGAATATTGGAATATTTTACGATAAGGTACTAATAAAAAACAACCAAATATATCGATTGATTCACCTTTTGAGTTTTTTAGAAATATTAATAAAGCTCCAGAGACAAATAATGAAGATGAAATTAACCTGTCAGATATTGATAACAATCTGAAAAATAATCTAAATAATGAAATAAAAGGTGAAATTACAAGTGAAGAAATTGTTTTTTGCGTCAAAAATTTGAAAAATGATAAAGCCAGTGGTGATGATTTTAGGGAACGACCATTTAACTTGAAGGGGGGGTATGGTTTTTTCTAAAAAAATATTCTGATTCCCAATGTTGCTGAAAAAAAATATTCTGATTTTGGTGGAGGAAAAAAAAATATGATTCAGAGTTTTTGTCATACAGCCTAATGTTAAATTCTGGGAAAAAAAATCGCGCTCAGACGAATTGGACAAGAATATTCAGCGAAAGTCGCATTTTCTATTTTTCAGTCACTGAAACGGATACAGTCACTTCCGGTCCGTTCTAAATTGATTTAGAAACTAAAAAAAAGGTGTTTTATAAATCAAATGTCAGTAATTTAGAGTTGAACATATTTTTATAATCAGCATTGGAACAATTATCTGTATTTTAAAGGCTTACTTTACATTTGAGAGGAGATGATCATGATGGCATTGTTACACATGGCCGGTCTAGAGAATTCCGAATGCATATGAAAAATCCAGCGCAAATCGGAAGTGGTTGTATCCGTTTCAGTGACTGAAAAATAGAAAATGCGACTTTCGCTGAATATTCTTGTCCAATTCGTCTGAGGGGCCCGTTATTTATATTTAAATGTGGCAGTCGAAAAGAGAAATATCTCGGGAGTGTAGCGATATAATTGAGTCGGCGAAAGGATCACAAATAAGCGAAAAATATTGAGGCGAAGTGAGGAAGGGGTAAAGGGCAGATGTTTACCTTGAAGTAAGGAAGAGGAGGGGGCGTATATTTTTTGAATGAAACAAGTGCCTGTGAAATGAATATATTAAATCTTCTCTTGACATTATTTTACCGGTCTATAAAAATGTTTAATTGTATATTTTCTTCAGGAATTGTCCCTGATAGTTGGTTACTAGGAAATATTAAACCTATTTATAAAAACAAAGGCGATCCTTTGAATCCAAAACACTTTCGCCCTATTACCATTTTGAGTTGTTTTGGCAAACTTTTTACATCAATTCTTTTAAGGGACCGCCCATTTAACTTGAAAAGGGGGGGGGGGGGTATGGTTTTTTGTTTCGTTCAGAATTTATTTTTCGGACAACACGAGAGTTAGAATATTTATTTTTTTTGTCGCGCGAAGCGCGAATTTTTTTCCCAGAATTCAACATTAGGTTATATGAAAAAACTCTGAATCAGATTTTTTCTCCTCCACCAAAATCAGAATATTTTTTTTAGTAACATTGGGAATCAGAATATTTTTTTAGAAAAAAACCATAACCCCCCTGGTTTTTTCGAATGGTCGCCTACCCAATAACATTAAATTTAACTATAACGACAAAGAGTTGAAAATTGTTGTACATTTTTCTTATCTTGGGATAGTATTTCCAAAAACGGGATCATTTAATATAGCAAAAAAAGAACTCGTAAATAAAGGTATTACGGCCATGTATGAGGTATTAAGGAAAGGCAGAATGCATAATTTATCAATTAAATGCCAGTTAAATTTGTTTGACAAAATTGTAAAACCTATTTTATTGTATGGGTGTGAAATTTGGGGGTTAGGTAAAAACGATATTATCGAGAGGGTCCATTTAAAATTTTGTAAACTTTTATTACGTCTAAAAGTATCCACAACTAATTTTAAGGTATATGGAGAATTGGGTAGATATCCACTAGAAATTGTTTCGTTCAGAAAAAATTTTTCGGACAACACAAGAATTAGAATATTTTTTTTTTTGTCGCGCGAAGCGCGAATTTTTTTTCCAGAATTTAACATTAGGTTATATGACAAAAACTCTGAATCAAATTATTTTTTTTTCCTCCACCAAAATCAGAATATTTTTTTCAGCAACATTGGGAATCAGAATATTTTTTTAGAAAAAAAACCATACCCCCCCCCCCCTTCAAGTTAAATGGTCGTTCCCTAATATATGTTAAAAATTTTAAAAATTGTAAAATTTCTGCTTGGATAAATCACATTCATAAAATCTTAAATGACAGTGGAATGTAGTATATATGGACTTTGCAAAATTGTATATATGAAAAATGGTTAAAATTAGTAATTAAAAATAATTTAATTGATCAGTTTAAGCAAATATGGAACTCATCCATCGAAACATCTTCAAAGGGGGGTTATTATAAACTGTTTAAAGGGGAATTAAAATTCGAGAATTATTTAGACATTTTAGAAGATAAGGACAAATTTACATTGTGTAGATTTAGAACTACAAACCACAGACTACCGGTAGAAGTGGGGAGATGGGGAAAAATTATTAGAGAAAACAGGTTCTGTCATTTATGTTCAAGAAGAGAATTGGGAGACGAGTATCACTATATTTTTGAATGTACTGAATTTATTAATGAAAGAAAACTTTATTTTGATTTTGTCCATATAAATAGACATAATATCATTAAATATAATAACCTGATGTCTTCTAAGTCTATATATACTTTAAGTAAACTCTGTAAATTTATCAGAATAGTAAACAAGAGGATATGTCCTCTAGGTTGATCCACTTCTTTTCACAATTCAATATTTGTTAATATGTATTACATGTATTTATTTCTTATGTATATTGTATTAATTGTACATGTCATCTCTGTACCTCTGTAAATTGGTTATGAGAAATAAAGATATATATATATATATATATATATACGTCTGAAAATTAAACCAAACAGTGTTAGAATTAGATTTTAGAGCTGTCAAATTTTTGTTCTTCCCTCGACGGGATTTGAACCCACACCATTGATACACTGCAGCACCATTCGCTTAGCCTTACGTCCAGCGCCCTAGACCACTCGACCACATCCATATATATGCACGTGAACAAATGCATCCCATGCATTATCCAGAATTCAGTATGTCCACGCTTCAAATTTGGGTATTTTTTTGGGTCCGGTGTTTTGAAAAATTATTCATTCTCTGTGAACATGGTACGAAGGAGAATATCGGAGGCGCAAAGATGACAAATAAGTGGCATGCGGTCTACAGTAATTTCCTGCAATGCTATTGGACATGGGCCCTTATTATACAGTAGTCAGTCGGCTGGTGAGACAACACACCCAAACCAACACCGTGAAAGACTTTCCAAGATGCGGAAGACCACATGTAATGTCGCAGCGTGAATACAGGGCACTGCATCGCTTGGTCAGACGGAAGTCATTCGCAACCAGCCCTGTTCTGAAACAGACAATGGTTACCAAATAGACGTCTGTCAGCAAGAACAGTGAGGAACCGTTTGAATCAGCAGGACTGAAGTCAAGGAGTAAACGTCCCATGTTATCAGATCGACATCAACGATTACGTTTGGCATAGTTTTTATCGCGATATGGTTTGAATTTGAAGACTTGGCGTAGGATCCATTGGTCGGACGAGAGCCGGTGTATGCTCCATGTAACCGATAGACGAATGAGAGTTTGGAGACAGAAAAATACGGCGTATACCTAAAGGAACATATAGCCAACTGTCCCTTACGATGGAGGCTCAGTAATGATATGGGGTGTACCTCTCATGATTGCATGTTGGACTTGGTCACCATACGAGGAAACCTAACAGGTGATCAGTACATATTAGAGATGTCTTCCAACCAGTTGTTGTATCCCATTTCGACAACCACTCACTAGCTGCAAGACCTGTGTTTATGGATAAAAACGCCAGGCCGCATCGCTCAAGGGCGGTACCTACAAAGTCAAGCCGTGACTTCTCTTCCATGGCCAGCCAGGAGCCCAGATTTTAACCCGATAGAGCATGCTTGGGACATGCTAGGCCGTCGTGTACAGGACTTACGTCAAATGGAAGCAGCATTGCATCGGGAATGGCGGCAGCTATCACAGCAGCACCTCCAACGACTGACTGGAGGAAGGATTGAGGCCGTCATCCAAGCACGTAGGAAGGATTGAGGCCGTCATCCAAGCACGGGGTGATTTCACTCGATACTGGGGCCGGTAACAAGAAGCTATCTTAAGCCTTAAGATGATCTAAAGGTATTCTTAGCATATAAGAGTGTAACAAGAAACAATCTTAATATGATTGACAGCCCTTAAACAGGCATGTCTACGAAATGTCTACGATTTAATCTTAATGCATCTCTTTGTTTAGTCTTAAACTGTTTCTGTAACTGGAAGCCTTCGTAAATTTTAAGACACCCTTAAAGCACACTTAGCTTGATCTTGACCATTTACGAGTGTAACAAGACAAGATCTTAGTATCCAAAGATAATTGTAGCTTTAAGTGTGGGTCAGACCACACTTAAGGCTAACCATCTCTTCAAAATGGCACTGATGCTTGACATTCTCAGGCAAAGAAATCGAGTAGATGATATTCCGATGCGTTTATTTTGTGACAGAAATAACCCATTGGACTACATCAGTGACGAATCTATTGTGAAAAACTACAGACTCGACAGAGAAAGTATATATAGCATTTGTCAGGATCTGGAACAAGACCTTTTAAGATTTACTAACCGACCGCATTCCATACCGTTTCTCTTCAATTTATGATAGCGTTAATGTACTACGCTAGCGGTAGTTACACGAGTGTTATTGGGGACGCAAGCTCCATCAGTTGACGAGCACCTTTATGTTAGTCGAAAAGGTTATCATGCAATAAACATACAGTGTGTCTGTGATGCAAATCATATGATACGAGATATTGTCGCCAAATGGCCTGGTGCAACACATGACGCTCATATATGGAACAACTGCAAACTCGCAAAAGCATTTGAAGATGGCACAATAAAAGGCGCTTGGTTGTTGGGTAACAGTGGATATGCGTTGAAACCTTGGTTATTGACACCCATTCTTTCTCCTACTACTCGAGCAGAGAGAAAGTATAACAAAGCACACACATTTACGCGGTGTATAATTGAAAGAACCTATGGCATTTGGAAGATGCGCTTTAGGTGTTTACATAGAGGATTAACCTTAACACCAAAAAGGAATCTAGACGCAACAGTTGCTACTGCTGAATTGCATAACGTCTGCATGAAAAAAAAGAATTCCTTTTGAATATGATGAAACTGAAGAAGACGAAGAAGACCTGCAATTGCCTCAAGGCCAAATAGACAGTGATGAGGGAAGAAGACTACGAGATCAGCTAGTTCAAAATGTGTTTGCTTTTCAGTAAAATAATTAATTTGAACAACTAGTGTTTGACCAAATAAATAGTGTATTCTTGTTGATTGTTTGTGAATATTAATTATAACACATGTGAACAGTATCCTCTATTACAGAATATATATTGGTATGCCTGCTAAAAGGTTCACGTATCGGCAACAGAATACCAAAGGAACAAGGTAACGGGATTATTAAAAAACGACAGAATGCAAAGACAAGGCAAAATCGAGATAACACACATGAACATGACAAAAGGCACGGGTACACAAAAACAACAGAGCACAGAGAATAAAAATGTACATGAATAAGACGACACAAAAACTGAAGCACTTACAGTATGAACCTCCACAAAAAACCGGACCCGAGGTGACATCAGGTGTTCCGGAATGGTAAGCATGTCCTGCTCCGTCGACGGCACCCGTCACACTGCAAGTGAGGAAATTCCAGGTAAAATTAAAATCCATGAATGTCGAATCCGGTATGACGAGAAATCTAATCTAAGATATCAAGTCTCATTTGTGAAATTGAAACATCATAGCGATCTACCAAATCATGGTGTCGATCGTAAAATTTCTGAAGTGATGATTTCAACAAAGGCTGAACATAACCCTGACTAAGCAGCTTCTGTGACAGCAGTTTCGCTCTATAGAGAAAATCCCTGTACACATATCTCATATCACATGTACGTGAGTAGCGAATCAACTGTTAATGTTTCCCATCGTGTAAACTGGTTAACATCTAGATACGATAACATGACCCTCAGTCCGCTTTTCTCCCTTGCTGGGAGCAAAAGCGGACTGAGGGTTACGTTATCGTATCTAGTTAACATCTAGACCATAGGGCTCGATACATGCTATGAATGTATTTTCTTAAGGAAAAATACCCCATTATTAAATATTTTTATACTATATACTAAATCAATCTAAATAAATTCAGTATATAGTAAAAAGTTTTAATAATGGGGTGTTTTACCTTTAAAAAAAATCCAGAAAAAATCATAGCATGTGTCGAGCCTCTGTGGTTTAGACCATTCAAAAGCTAATGACACTGCAAAGCCTGACATCTTGTAAATAGTAGAGTAGGGATTTTTTTTCACACACAGAAAAAAATCTTATGTTAAGACATGAATCATTTATTTGTTCTTGATCTTTTGCTATCAGCGGTTGCCATCTTGTCAATGTAAATAAACAACAAAATTACATTCAATTAACATGTCGTGTTCATTTAAAAATAAACGCATTGGTGATCTTTAATGAGAAGTTTCTAATTCATTTTCAAGAAATCATTACCGGTACGTCCGTAACATGGTAAGTTAGGGGAAATCACACGAATATCTTAGTTACACTTAAGATGACGGTAAGATTATTCTAGGTGTACATTAAGTACGCTTCTTGTTACTGACTTAAGATAATCTTTGCTCTCACTTACGACAGTACATAAGCAGGCTTTAAGGGAGCTTTAAGAGGACTTTCTAGTTACCGGCCCCTGAACTTTAAACCATGGATGTTGTTAAATGACTCAAAATTGACTTTTTTCCAAGTGAATTGACAATCTTATCGTGCATTATGAACCGTTAAGGTCAATACTAAATGGACTTTAAATTGTCATTTCTGTTCATATTTGTTGTGTTTTCTTACAGTCAATGTAATGTTCTAACAGGTCACAATTGTGTTTCTGAGATTATTTGATCAGTAATTTTATGACACTAATCGTTTCATTTGTCATTAAAAAAACATGGGGGTGCTTAACTTTTTTCTTTGTATATATAAAAAAATCATATTTAAATATGTCTGCATAGGTTGTTCATATATGTTAAATGTTATCTTTGATGATTAATTTGCCAAAATGACTATATATATTGTTTCATTATCGTCAATTCAGATTTTCCATAGCTTGGTTTATGTAAGACTAGCACAATATTTAATTTCCAAATGCTTTACCATTTAAGTGTCTGTCTCACAGAAAACCATGCAAAATCCAAAAAAATGTAACAAAGCTAATTTCAGTAAGAAAAAAAAGTTATACATTTTCTAAATATTTGATGCCTAGTATTTTAATATATATCATACAAATTTCCTATATATTTTCATTTTTGTTGTAAAATGAGGATTTTCATTTTAGCCCATAACTATTGCAAAAATCCTTAAAAATGGCTAAAAACACCCTTATTTTTGACGGATTATTATTGTTAATATATATCTCAGAAGTAAAAAATCGCATTGTTTCCTCAAAGTATAATGTTTAAAGACAATGATCACCAAAAACATTTTTTGAAAAAAACTTTGTGAAAATTTTTAAGGCTATCACAAAATATGCTATATAGACAAATTTTCAAAATCAGTAAAATTCCTTAATTTTGATGTACAATATTAGAGTTGGGGGAGATTTCTTTGACTTGAAATGAACATTTTTAAACAGACCGATCTCAAAACTAAAATATATAAAAAATCTGCCTTTGGCAAATAATTTGCAAAAAAGTTCTTGCACCCAAAAGTATGGTCATGTGTGCAATTTTAGCTTAAAAGGCATTGCTTAAAATATATGCAAATTTTTGCAATAAACTATTATGCGAGCTTAAGCGAGCTCTTTATGGTATAAAATGTGTACTTAGGATTTTTTAACAAACATGGCTGAACATATTGTCGAAGAAAAAAAAATTCTACGTTTTGTAAACACCGGTTTCCGGGTAACACACTAACACACTCAACTAATGAAGATCTTCTTAACATAAAGCGCAAATGTGATCCTGAAGTCTCGTACCCTCTCTCGTACGTCCGATACCACTGAAACCCGGAACCCATATGTAATAAAAGTCATTTTGCTAGCTTGTTTTACTTATATTGATATTTTTTAATTTATTAAATCTCTTCTGACATACTGACAAGAATTTTTGTTTCTACGCGGAAGTTAACTTTTGAGATTTCGTAAGGAACGATAACTCGAATAAAGGAACGACAGCTCGATTGAATGAGACTAGATTCGGCCCTAAAAAACGTCGTCCCTAATATATCTCGGCCCAAAACATCTCGACACTTTTTGATGAAATTGCCAGATAATTTTCAGATGCGCGAGCATTCAAGGCCGTGCCGGTTTCATATTAGTGATTCTTATTAAATGTAATTTGTGTGTTTATTGTAAATAAATTACATATGATATATCATTTTAATTCCCTTTTTCAATCCGGACTTTAACGTTGAGCAAGAAAATACACATGTCTATCTGATAGAGAAAGTGACGGAGTAACCTCCCTTTTCGGAAGTCTTCACTTCTAAGATTATAAAATTAGAAATGGCAGCCTCCAGTGGATAAACAACACGTGTTATTTTTCTAACTTTTGCAACTTGCCATGCAATTCAAACACTATACATATATTCCAATGTAAAGCTGATGCAGCTTTCCTTATCGTTGGCCTGAAAATATACATGGAAAGGCACTGCCTGAGGCCCTTTTTATATCTTGTACATAGCGGAATTGTCACCATCGAAGACAACGATTCATTGAATCTCAAGATATACCAGAAACAGAGAATACTTTGGGACTAGATGGAAGAGAGGCAAAGTTCTATGTGTATATTCAAAGCACAACAATGGAAAGGCCAGATCTAGAGAGGACCATGGAGCAAGTCCTTCCTTATGGAAAGAGTATTACCGGAAAACAAGACAAACTATTCAAGTTGGTTCTGGAAACTTACATGTAGGTAAGCTAAATCAAATGCCTCAAGAGAAAAACATTTCTAAGTGATTATTGCTAGAAATCCATTCAGTGAACAAAGCATTGAACATTCCGTTCACCCTGACACAAGGGGATCTGCTACAAGAAGCCTTAGCAGTAACATTCGCCAAAGACCAGACCCAAGCATTGAACATTCCGGTCAAAGTACCCCTAGGAGGTGGTAGATATGCAGAACTCACAGAATGGAATGGCAGTAAGAGAGTGGATCTGAGATTTTGGAAAACCGATACGATTCCTACCAATGTCGGTGTCAGCTTATCATTACCACAGTGGAAAGTCTTGTACAGTGCTATACAAATGGTGGACGATTTGATCAGTTGAGTGAAAGACGGAGAACCCGTGGACTGGAGATATGACCTGGGAGAAGACGTCTACGTCATCATCAAAGCCCCTCAACTGAGAATTCACATCAGGAAGTACTTCGTGCCTAATGGAGAATGGACATTGCATCCTACGAAGAGAGGAGTAACCATGAGTCTTTACGAATGGAAAGAACTGAAAAAGACCCTACCTTTATTTGAAGACAGAAGGCCAGAACTGAGGTCAATGGACAATAAAGTGACTGGAGAAGATTAAATGAAAGAGACTGAGAAACAGAACTTGAACTTAAAGTGAACAATAGAATATGAAACTTGATTTCTGTGTTAGTCATAATTACACCCAAAGAGTCCTCCTCCGCCCTCTCTCCCCTACTCCTCCGCCCCCTCCCTTCCTATGACTACCTTAAGTGCTCTTTTCTAAAGCTTTTGATTTTGATTTTATGATTTTTTATACTGTCTTGTATATCTGTGCCTGCTTATATATATATATATATTTATCTTTTTTTTTTTTTTTTTTTTTTTAACTTTTACTTCATATCAATTGGTGTCTTGTATAATTTTTATGGTTTTATAATGTGAAGCGCTTAGAGTAATTGTTATATAATGCGCTATATAAATATTGTATAATAATAATAATAATAATAATCTCATCTAGCGATAGTGCCGATAGAGGGCGCGGTATTATTCGAGTTACTTGTACAGGTAAACTTTCTAATGTTTTAACATTTAAATCATCCACGTGTAACTTTTACTTTCCCATGACTCATAATATTGACCTGAGATCATATGAAAAGTCGAGTCGATATTGTATTTCATATTGTACATTTGTTTTTTATATTTATAAAACACGAATATCAAATTAAGCAGGTGAAAATATTCACATGCAATAAATCGATAAATGTGTCCTGCACAACTAACATTAATTTGAGGTCCATTAAAGGAATAAATTCAGAAAATGATTAGTTATGTAGAGAATTAAAATATGCAATAAAAGTGAAAAAAAAAATACAACATTGTCGGAACAGTTTCAAAATCCAATAGCAAAATTGTAGGAAGAGGTCAAATCGATACCCCACCACATATATACATGACCGCTCACTTTCCTGGCTGGTACAGGCACTTCAATAAAAATGGCGGGGTTAATCACTTTAAAAATAATTTAGAGGTTAAAAGCTTATTCGTTTTAGGTAATATAATTCTATGTGAAAAAGAATATGCATAATAATAATATACCACATACAAAACATATCAATCAAAACAGTAATGTTTGATTTACACATTCATAATCTCTATCCATCGGAAGAGTGTGAGATGTTCGTGATGTAGCAGCTTTCAAAGTCATGTGCATCAAATAAATCCATATTCAGTGTGTCCACCATTTTCATTGATGCATGCCTGACAAACGAGACGACTTAAATTTTCTATTGTGAACTTTTCATTTACACGCAGCAATATTCCAGCAACCCCTGCATATTGAGTATATATCTATCTATCTATCTATCTATCTATCTATCTATCTATCTATCTATCTATCTATCTATCTATCTATCTATCTATCTATCTATCTATCTATCTATCTATCTATCGGTTGATACAATATTTCAGAGTTTGTGGTTTCTATCGGGATTCCATTGATAGATACAAAATGTAGATGGTGTTGCTCAGAAGTAATCACAAACTGAAACACCTCAAATATCTGATTCAAATTTTATAATGTTTTAATGGAAAGTAATCACATAATGAAACGGCTCAAATGCCTGATTCTACTGTTATAATGGAAAGTAATCACAAAATGAAACAGCTCAGATGCCTGCTTCTAATGTTATAATGGAAAGTAATCACAAAATGAAGCAGCTCAAATGCCTGCTCCTAATGTTATAATGGAAAGTAATCACAAAATGAAACAGCTCAGTTGCCTGCTTCTAATGTTATAATGGAAAGTAATCACAAAATGAAACAGGTCAAATGCCTGATTCTGATGCTATAATGGAAAGTAATCACAAAATGAAACAGCTCAAATGCCTGCTCCTAATGTTATAATGGAAAGAAGTAATCACAAAATGAAACAGGTCAAATGCCTGATTCTGATGCTATAATGGAAAGTAATCACAAAATGAAACAGCTCAAATGCCTGCTCCTAATGTTATAATGGAAAATAATCACAAAATGAAACACATTATGAAAGCCTCTACTATGTTTGTGGGTGGTATAATTACCTAAGCATTGTGTGTAGAAAAGATGGAGTCACAGTCTGTTAGTAAAAACCTCCAAACTGACACTTTTCAAGAACACTGACCAAAACTACATGAGATTGTGTTTGCTTAGATATACGATACATGTATTCTTAGTCAATATTGTGTCTATAAATGTATGGAAGGGTTTATACCTGTGGTTCGGTGATACAAGTAGCTGATGCACATATACTGCAGCTATTTCCACAACAATCTTGTCGCAATTTCTTCAGGCAGTAAGTACAACAAGTTAAAATAAAAATAAAAATCATACAAATATGTTGAATGACTCGACAGAAACTTGAACATTTTTGAAAATATAATATATCATTTTTAAGAAACCTCTGTACATGTATTTCACTTAACTCTCATTGAAATGCTTTCTTAAATCAAGAAATAGAACTTTAAAAAAATTACAGTTATTATTATAAGCAAAATGTATAAAAGTATGCTCTTTTGAATCTTGTAAAGCACACTAAAGTGAACTCTTTTCCATGATTGGTCTTTTTGTTAAGTCCGAGTTATAAATAAAAAGAACAATACACACAAATGCCAACATCTTTTACATTGAAAGATTTTTTTTTTATTTTACATTACTGATTAATAAGTGTTCTCAAATATCCATTTCGAACCAATTACTACATCCATTCTGCAACTTAGTTGGTAAGAAGGGGAAGTTTGAAATTGTGCACCGCTTCCTTATAAGGAGAAAAAAAATGAGTTATGGGGACGACAATTTGATTCTAAAGGGATGGGAGGCTGGCAAATTTTCAAAGACCAGAAATTTTTTTTCAGGCAATATTATTTATTTTGAAGTTGAGAGAGGATAAAATCAGAATATTTAATATATTTTGAGTCTTGATTAGGCCAAGATATCTATTTTCAAATTTTCTGTGTGTTAAATTAAATATGGGGTTAATTTTTTTTTCAATCACCATACTGATTAAACTGTTAAATGCCATAATTCACTAGTTCAATTTACTTACGTGAGTTTACTGGCAGTGTCATCCCTGATGTTCTAATGAGATGGAGGACATCAGAAGCTTTTAAACCTCGACTAGCCAGCTTTCTGTTCTTGCTACATCTTGGTGCAACTTTAGCATCTTGGTCTTTGCTTATGGTGTGATCAACATCTGGGTGGGAACTGACAAGTGAAGGGATTTGGCAAAGTGTACGGCGAGCACGCACTGAATTCTTCTTAAGGAATTCATTTTTATGTCTAGAGCAAATATTAAAACTTCGTGCTAAATTAATACATGGCTTCAAGCCAACTTCTGTCAAAACGATAAAGACATCTTCAGAGCAAAAACTTCCTAATGCTGAAACTTCATCTGTGCATTCAAATTCAATGTCCCGAAAGCTACAAGTCACCATTGAACCATCTGATACCCACTACATTACCAAAAAATCAAATCAAATCACTTCGACAATTTTCTCCAGGATTCATGTCTGCCGACACAGAAACTTAGCAGCATTCACTAGGAAATAGAAAATGCAAATATGCCCGGTAAAATGCAAATAATTAAAGATTACCAGTTATATTAGCGTTTACCAGTTAAATTAGCGAATTATCTTGTTATATTTGCGTTTTACCTTTTAAATTTGCATTGTCGTGGCATTTTAGCGTTTTTCCTTTTAAATTTGCATTGTCGTGGGATTTTAGCGTTTTTCCTTTTAAATTTGCATTGTCGTGGGATTTTAGCGTTTTTCTTTTATATTTGCGTTTTTCCTTTTAAATTTGCATTGTCGTGGGATTTTAGCGTTTTTCCTTTTATATTTGCGCTTTTCCTTTTAAATTTTCATTGTCGTGGGATTTTAGCGTTTTTCCTTTTAAATTTGCATTGTCGTGGGATTTTAGCGTTTTTCCTTTTATATTTGCGTTTTTCCTTTTAAATTTGCATTGTCGTGAGATTTTAGCGTTTTTTCTTTTATATTTGCGTTTTTCCTTTTAAATTTGCATTGTCGTGGGATTTTAGCGTTTTTCCTTTTAAATTTGCATTTTACCAGTTAAATCGCACGGTCATCTAAATCACCCGCTGAGTAGAGAGATTACGTAATACTGTAGTCGTCACTAGCTCATTGAATATGACGATCTATAGTATTATATTATCGTGTATCTATACGTATTTATTTATTTATTTATTATTATTATTTATGTCATACTAGTCTGGCCCTTAATAAATTTAGTGTATTCAATACACAATAATCCATCAATTGTTGCGTATTTGATTTTCATGTCGTATTTTAACTTAATGCGATGTTTATTAAGAAATGTGACTTAAAATGTATTAAAATATTAGCAAAGTGTGATACACGTACAGAATACGTATACTGTTGTCACTTCACTATTACTTGTTTTTGATTATCATGCGAGAAACACATTAACCTTGTATTACCTATGCTGAGACTATTTACTAAAAAATGAATTAAGTATATATTAAACTATCGGTCTCTATTAAGCTATTTATGCTTTGTTTTATAGCACAGGATTGCGTATGTACAGCCTCAAAGTTATTGTGCTTTAAAAGTTCTGATTATTGTAATGAGGCACCTTAATGAACAATAAATATTTTTGTTTATGATATAAAACAAATAATCATATCCCTATGTAAACGCCGTAAAGCGAGAGACCATATTTTAATTTGAAATATTTTATTCTTCAATAAATTAAGGCAAATAATTCCTGAAATAAGAAGTGAAAGGCGGGTTTACTTATTTTTATTTTCATTCTGAAAACGACAGGTACATTCACACCGGTTCACTCAGCAGGGTACCTAATATTGCCAGGCAGAATATACAAGTGTCATCTTACATCCGGTCGACAGGACTCTGACCGAATACATGAATACATGTGTCACAATCTTTGGCAATAATCAGAAACGCAATACACATTTTGTGACCATTTAACGGTACCCGTGACTAGAATATGAGATGCAATACACATTTTAAAGAATCTAATAGGTGATCAAGTATACATGAGGAATGGGTGCATATTAGTGCACACTGGCGGATCAAGGGGGTGTTCGACAATTTAGTAAAATTCGTGTATAAATTGGGTAAAAATTGGCAAACGTTTTCAAAACTTCTGGATCCTCGCCTGATGCAGCAATGATTCTGGGGCTATTTTCACAAAAAAATCTTAAGATTAACATTGATCGTAAGTTATATTGGATTGTTCATTTTTATCTTGATTTTTTTTGTGCATCATCAGAACGATATAGCAACAACCAAAATTATGAAGTAAAGCGGGGTGAACAGAGCAGGGTAGAACATTCTTCTTGCAAATCCCAAAAAGCAAAATAGACAAAAAACATTCATATGCAATTTTTCCTTATAAAAACAACAATCATATTTTTTATGACTATTCTGAGATTAATCAGAAGTGTCCGCCAGTTCGAAAGACGTTATTAAAATAAACAAAAAATGTTTTCTTAAGCAAACATATTACATGTTACGCTTTGTTCAAATCAGAAATAACCGTTATGAAAACAGATTAATCTTTTTACTGTTGGCAAGTAAGAATATTGTATTTCCATAAACAAATTATTATATTACGTAAGAGATGTACCCTTAAGTTTTGTATAATGTACTTTAAAAGTATTTATAATACGTATCGTCTGTAATTGTCAAATGAAAATTATTACAAATTATATGTTTACATAATCCTCTCAATTTTATGGATTCCTACCCTGTAACTTTCTGTGCTTTTAACTAAGAAGCAGAGCTTATGTGTAGCTTTATTGTAGTGCATGAACGATCGATTACAAAGTGCGATCTTATAAATAATAGCATTAAAACAATTTTGCTCCGTAGCATAGGCCTATTTTTATTTTTCTACGAATTCATGGCATTGTTTCGATGTCTGTTCTTTTTTTTTCACATAATTTCGTAGTTCTTCAATTTTCGAAAAAAATCTTTTGTAAATGTGTCTCATTAAAGACGGATCGTTTTCTCCGATTCGTTTGTTTTGCCATAAGTATATAGAAACAAAACGTAAATCTGCAAAAAGTGATTGTGTAATAATTTCATAAAAGATGTTAAAGTTTGCTTTTAAAGACGCAAGTACCAAAAACAGTGAACCTACCTACTGAACCGTACTTTTTGTAATGCTAAAAATTTACTTCATTTATAAAGCAGCTGGAAAAAAATCCAGAAGGGCTATATATAATTGAACTATGTCGCCTGCCTCTCAGACACCGGCTCTTTCTGTCATGTAACTCTCATGGGGTCACTGATCGTACTTGTAAACAAAAGAGCTGACTGAAATGTGCCTGTTTCTTATATAAAATACATGTCACTTTGCAGTGCATTGTGGTTTCAGATCTAAGAAATACATCAAAAGTAAACACAATTTTGAAAGTGGTCATTTTCAAACATTCTGTTATTTTATTTAGATGTAATATGATTTGGTAGATGACCAGAACCATGAAATTTTAAAACCAGCCATTTCCGGATTTTATATTCGTTTCCATCCCGTATATCGGCCCTGTTTTTACTTCATACGAAAACAGATGACGCCATTTTACTGACAGCAAAAGTTGCCAGATAATCGAGAGTATATTAAAATACAAGAATGGCTTTAAAAACAATCTTATGTACAAAGAAATATTTAACTGGGCATTCTTTGAAAATTCCAATCGTCATATGAATGAAGGGTTAACACTGTTAATCGCTATATCTGAAAATCGATAATAGCACGAAAACCGATAACACGATGCTAATAATCGAATATTCTTCTACATATTTTTGGACAGGAAGAGCTCAGATCACATACTCCATTCATTATTGTATTTTTATTCAATAAAATATTTTAAAAAGTTGTACTTCAATTTTCTATTTCATTAGTTAACGATACTTTTTTTTTTGATAGCGTGACGTGTTTTGTTGGTTATGCATGTTGTTTGTTGACATCCTAGTTTTAGTAATATTTTGATCTCGGGGTGAAATTTAAATGTATAACAAGCTTGTTTGCTGTATTTATCCTTTCTTAAAGACGTAACTTTTTAAGTATCAAAATTTAGAAATCTAATTTTATTTGTTTGATGCTGTGTTTATATATTCACGCAAGAGTCCTCATCCATGATATTGTGCATATGTTTACCATTATCAGCGGTTGTTTATCAGTAACTCCCAGCCCACGTTACTATAAACAATGTCATTTCAATGCGCAAGTCTCCCGATCAGGCTGACCGGATGTTACGTCTTTAAAAAAAGAATGTCATTATTCCTACAATGTAGCGTCAATTTATGTGTTTTCATCCGTATTTTTACACCCGACATTTTTTTTTATTGACATGTACAAGGTTACATAATATAGTCTCTGATCCATTCATACACTTTGCTAATAAGTAATATTTTCTTTACAATAGTTTATTTTTGTTAATAAAATAGACGAATTATTGAATAACGAATAAAGGTAATAACAAAATTACCGAACTCCGAACAATCTTACAAAGGGAAAGTCAAAACTCATAATTATATAAACAGACAAAATCAGTCAACAACCGGAAAACTGTGAAAACCGTAATGACCCTGACTTGGTACAGGATTTATATAAATGAAACGATTAAAATTGATTGCTAAAAAAAAGTGTTATTATTAAATACCCGGATATGTTTAGATAAGAGAATAGCATTCGGGTCATCGAGGAGTCATGTAGTCTCGTGGTTATAAATGCGAAAACTTTTCTCAAATTCCCAAGCTAAATAAATGAAATGTGACTTAATGTGTTAATTATATAAATCCTTGCCTTCTATAAATTTTAATTTCTTATCTAATTCTTATTCTTATTATGTAACAATATGGTCAGGTTGTTATTTTCATTGAATGACATCTCAAAATAGATGGCTTCACAGTAGGAGCTCTTCCTGTATATTGGTTACATCCTGTATATTACAACTGACAGCCAATGCAGGACAAACAATTTTAATCAGCCATCATTATCATAAAATACTTTATTTTGATGATGACACCTAATTCCCATCACCTAATCCAAATTAGTATAGTAGAGGAGTACCGTATTTTTCGGACAATAAATTTTGTTTACAGTATACCTTTATTTTGCTGTAGGTTTATTTCTGAATAAGAACACTCGTATCATCGATGTTCTTGGTGTTATTTTTTTTTAAATAAAGCAATAAAATTTATGTATACTAACAGGGGGTGCAATTCTGGGGAAAACATATTCAACATCCGAAAAAAATCAATATTCAATGATTGAAGTGTTAGCGAAAATCAATTCAATATATTGTATTTAATAATAAAATATATACTATAAAAAATGTATCTTGTTGAAAAAAATCACAGGGTGGATCGATTTACAATATAAAATTATTATCACAAAATATCTAAATATAGCTATAGCTTTTCTATCAAACACGAGCATGCGCACGTGGTTGTAGTAAAACATGGCGGTTGCAATACATCTCGCAGTAAACGTGTAGAACAAGCTTTTTATACTAAATAAACTGGAAAATAATTTATATCGATTTCGTTACTTAATCGATATTTTATTGCAATAATTCATATGAGGCTATGGGTGTTTAAACGTCACTTTTCAACAATATTTCAGTTATATATTGACCTTTGAGCTACCTTTCCTGGCGCGAATATGAGGCAAGGTAGAAATACACTAGGGTATTTACGTACAAAATAAAGACAAAAATATCTCATATTTATATAAGTAAGAAAATTTAACAGAACATTTGCATGAATGTTTGTCGGAAAAGGTTGATAGTTTCAGTAAATTTCAACACACAATTGATCAGTCATATTTACGTTACCCCCTTTTGCATACATCATCAAAATCATTGTAAGTGTAAAATGTAAATGTCTGTAATTCTGTGCTCTCACGGGCTTCTTGATTGATTTAATAAACTATGTTATGTTATGCTATACATGAACATGCGAAGATATATTTTTACACCTAATCATTTTTCAAATTTTTGTTTCAACTTTATTCGTAAAGTCTAATGCTAATTCCGTCTAGTATGAGATATATACAAAAAAATATACATGTAAATATTTACGTTGCCGTAAATTTGATGATTGGTGGTCCCGATATTTCAGGTACAGGTTGAATGCGTGTCAATGATTTGTAATCACATGAAATTAATTTCAGTAATTTCAAATGCAAAAGTTAAATGGGATTGACTGAACAAAGTAAACTGTACGACTTTTACGTTTGCACCGGTGGGCATCATTTGTAATTTATTTTAAAAGTCGGTACATGAGTACAACAATAACATAAGCTCTAATGTGCTTTTAAGTCCGACATTAAAAAATATATACATAATCAGAGGCGGATTTAGAGGGGGGCGTGCGGGGCGTGCGCCCCCCCTAAAATTCGCAAAGCATATGTTATGCAACGTTAATTAAGCAGTTCAACAAACAACTTTTTCATGAATGGTTAACTCGTGACTTGTAAGTCAAAATGAATAGTAATGATATTAGGAGTAAATTTGGGATATCATTCTAAAAAGCTCTACCAATTGATAAATGATCAGTATACTGTCCGTCCGGATGAAGCTTTTCGTTTTGCCGTTGGTTCATTCATTGAAAACGTACGATTCGTTCTTGTTTATAGACAAACAAAGGCTAATGTGTATTATATATACCATGGATCTTACGAATGAACTTATTTAAACCAACGAATCCATGTAATAACAGATCCTATGATGTCAAAATCATGGAATAATAGACCTATGGCGTCAAAATCATGGAATAACATCAAGATCTTCATGTTAGACCATGCTTTGTTAAAGTTCACTATTTCTAAGTTGATTATTGCATAAAAACATCAAAGGAAAAATACGTATTTATGTTACAAGTTAACATTAAAGCTGCATGAAACGATTCTGATCATCTAATTTAGTTACGTTAGCTTATCAGAAATCAACAACAAGTTCATGTATTGACAATTTCCGCTTTTGTTTGTCTATAAACAAGAACGGTCGAATCATACGTTTTCAATGAATGAATCAAACGACGAAAAGAAAAGCTCCATCCGGACGGGCAGCATTAACTAGAACCACCCGAAAGTACAAGCACCGAAAGTACAGACCAATTAGTGAAATGAGGAATGCGATAAAACTAAACCAATAGTTCTGTGAAGGGTTAAAATATCGTGATCGATCAGTCATGATTTGAACAATTCGCATCACGGTTGTTAAAGAAAATGTTTACTTTAGGTTCTTATAAGGCATGCCTTCTTATAATCTGACAAAAACTCTGTTAACAATTATCCGGCAAAATTAAGATTCAAAGTCAAGTTTTTTTGGTCTGATAAAAATGGTGTGGTTGGTTCAAAATTGTCGTTCAAATAAACGTCTGTAATTCCTCAAACCCCAGAGGTTCCGGGGCGCTTCCCCCCCCCCCCCCCCTGGATCCCTACCAGAGCTCTGCCTTGGACCCGCTGAGGACCATAAGCGGTCCCCAGACCCCTGGCCTACTCACGCCCCCCTAACCACAAATCCTGGATCCGCCCCTGATTACCCTTATTATAATCGCTTACTATCCTCTTTTTCTTTCTCGTTTCGTCTGAAATCTAACAACATCATCTCAGAGGTCAAAAGCCCTCATCCAATCAAACTCGCATCCTCCAACTATTCACTATGAAGCAGCCAGTGGGGAAATATCACCAAATTCATGCAAAGGTAATTATTTTAATTTATATCAATCATCTTTATTCTCAATAACCATATTCAACGGTACAGATAAGATATAAGGATTAGAAAAAAATGCAGATCATGTTTGACAATGAAATGATCAACAAAAACGGTGTTTGCTCTGTTTTTAATTCATTCACCCCGAACTGAGGTATATGATTTACTACTCGTTTCTTCTATTTCTATGGAGGTCGTCAATTTTCCCTCAATAACCAAACGTCTGTAAATGACCTCTGATTTGATATAAAGAAAAGGGCCTCGGTGGCTCAATGGGTTAGATAGTTGGATTACCTAACAACTCATACAAACCTATCACCAATACGGCGTGGGTTCGCGCCCGACTTTGGTAATTACAAAAAGGGGTGAATTGCATAGGCAGTGAGGGAAGCACTCACGGACATATACTATATACCCCCCTCCCGCTGGATAGCGAGGGGTATAAAAATATGTGCCGTATCAAATTTTATTAATACCGGAAAAAATTTTGGAGGGGGGGTGATTTGGTTTTTTTTTTAATATGAAAAGGGATCAAAGGGAAAAAAGGTACTTTTACAAGATATGTAGATTTTTTTAAATTTCTAAAGTTAATTTTTGATAGGATTTGTATACCTCCGCCAAAAAAAGATTGGGGTATATAGGACTTCTGCTGTCCGTTCGTTCGTTTGTCCGTCTGGTCGTCACACCTTTTTCGTCTCTCCGACACACTTTTAAATTTTGCTCGGACGGGGATATTTATTAGTGAACTTTAACTACTGCACTTCTGTTATTTTAATTCCTCTAAGTGAAAAAGACAGACTCCCGCTGAATAAATGCATAGTATTCTTGTTCAATGGTGATCAAATCATGTCCTCTCCTGATGAAAGACACTGAGACATGTGTGGGAAGTAGTCTAGCATCGTATTTCGTTTTGTTTTCGTTGATTTCGTTTTGCTTTCGTTGGTTTCGTTTTCATTTCGTTGATTTCGTTTCGTTTCGTTTCGTTTTTGTTGATTTCGTTTCGTTTCGTTTCGTTTTCGTTGATTTCGTTTCGTTTCGCACTTTATAGGTACCCAAATTGAAGTGCCCGACAACGTAATTTTGGTATCAAATAATCGTAAATCTCTATAAATCAATATAGCGAGAAAGAAATAGTAGATTTATGATTATTTGATACCAAAATTATGTTGAGAAGTGTATGGAAAAAAAAACAAGAAAAAAAAGGGGGGGGGGGGGGTAATGTAGGTCATGACCCCATGTACCTGTGCTTTTACGATCACAATTTTCCTTACGTTGTCAGGCACTTCAATTAAAAAAAATTCTTCGGCTTCGCGCACACGCGTTTCATTTTTAATGCAGCTGTTGTGTGGGGATGTCAAGTAGTTGAGACAAAGAAATATTTTCGCTTTCGTCATTCAACACGTCCTCCATCATGCCGTGGTAAAATCCGTGCCGCGCACTTTCCAGCAAAGGTCTAGGGTGTGACGTATGAAATGTCTGGAACATTGAACCAATGAAAAAGTAAGTTACATTTTAAGTCAGTTAGAGTATATTAAGTGAAATTTTATTGGATAAGAAGGGGGTCGCATCGCTTCGCTCGCTCCGCCCCTTCTTAACCATTAAAATTTCACTTAATATACTCTAACTATAACTTGGCCTTGAGGGATACACGAAATCATAAAATTTTATTACTTTGGTATACATTCATTACTTACAGCTTACTCCAATACAATATACACTTTAGCAGTAAACACAACAGGTGGTACACCTGAGGAAAAGGCCTCTAGGCATGTAACTCTTGTGGGGACAACAAATGTGTTCTATCTCTGAATTATAGAAAATTAAATTGTTTTACACTATTTCAAAACAGATGTTTACAGAAGTGAATTTCATTTTTTTAAACGTTAAACTTAACGTAAAATATTCATATGAATAATTTCTTAGCTCCGAGCTTCGCTTTCAGATGCATACAAATCTATGTTTAACACTGTATTAGCGATTATTTAAAAAAAATATCCATATACATATTTTTTTTTATCGAAAACAAGCCCGTAATAAATTACAGAGTTATCGAAGCGAATCATGATTAAGTTGGATATAATGTCGCACAATAGGCTACCCGATTTGTAAGGCTTGAAGTAATTTACCATATAACAATATGTTCAATGATGAACGGTAAGGCCACTAAAATGCATCAATCGCCTTTAAAATAAATAAACATAAATTATAATGTTGAATCTCCGTGAAAATATTAAACGTTTACATTTAAATCAACATCAAATTGAAATAAATATGAGTGCATAGTTCTAGATCCTGAAAAACAAAATCAAGAAATAAAATATACATAACTACTGTAAAATACACAACGATTGATGGATTATTGTGTATTGAATAGCTAAAGTTATTATCATCCAGAATGGTACAAATAAATAAACAATAATATAATACTATTATAGATTGTTCTTATATTTATCAGGGAATTATATAAACATTTGAAGAAAAAAAAAATCCTGTATTTAGTGATCAATCTAATTAACTGACAAAATAGTGTTTACATGTAAATTGCATATTTCTGTTGGATGGACAAGGGCGCGTACATTACGTATACGGCGCTTACATAGGGTTATGATTATTTGTTTTATATCATAAACAAAAATATTTATTGTTCATTAAGGTGCCTCATTACAATAATCAGAACTTTTAAAGCACAATAACTTTGACGCTGTACATACACAATCCTGTGCTATAAAATAAGACATAACTAGCTTAAAGGGATATTGTCTACCAGCTGCGTAATTTTTTCATACCCAAAATTATTGTCGATTTCCGTACTGACCTTCATAAAATGAAGATTAAACACCGAATTATTGATGAATACGCTCCGAAACGTTGTTTTTTCGACTAAAAAAGCTGACCATCGTTACCGGAAGCTAATTAATTATGCACTGACCTGGGCGAGGCCAACTCTATTTATTTATCTATTTTTATGTCAATAGCCCGGATGCTGCAGCATGGATATTGAGGTAAGTTTCTATAAAAGTTGAGGAAAAAAGCTATTTGGGAACCGATTGTATCTAAAAGACGTAGAATAAATAATGTCTGTATCAGGAATAGATTTTCTTTGATGAAAACTACATGCCTTAACAGATTCAGCCGATATTTCCACGATAACCATTGAAAACATGCCAGGAGGCACCCCATGGGGACAAGCTCAACTACGTATTTTCGATCGGAAATTTTTGCCGGCGTTAAAAATAACTAAATTAGTTTTTTTCTTCTTATAAGTTATGAAGTTGTTCCCCGAGATTTTGATACACGTGTTAAATTAATTTATTTTAGCCAGTTTTACCGACAATATGAAAACAGAGACATACATGTAGAACACAGTGAAATACATGTCTGATGAAAACGAATGACGTAGCCAGTGTTGTTTTATTTGTTAATTGACTGGAATGTTTCAGAGAAATTTGGGCTGGATTAGAAACAAAAGAGACCTTACTTCTAGTTCCACAAGACAGTTGCTGCAAAATAATATGGGACTGACCATTTACCTTGAAGGGGGCTATGTCACGTTTTTTCGCCGTAGAAATGTTTTTTTCAGACGCCACAGAAATCATATTTTCTTATTTTCCGGCGAAGTGCCAATCTAATTAAAACAAGGTGAACTGTGATCGAATGCTCACTTATGATACCCCTGTCACTTCCCATGATATGGGGTACCTATATGAAGCTTGTGACCAAATACCAGATTTCTGCCATCAATAGTTGTTGAGAAAAATGTGCATATATGTTCAATGTGGATAAAAACCAACTAAATCGGCAAACAGGAAGTAGGAATCTGATGGTTCCAAAAACGCTTCCCACGATATGGCATACCTATGTGAAGCTTGTGACCAAATATCAGATTTCTGCCATCAATAGTTGCTGAGAAAAATGTGACGAAAACTATTTTGGAAGGACGGACAGAGGTAAAACAGTATACCCCCCTCCCCCTTCGGGGAGCGGGGGTATAATTAGATCTAAAATAGGGAGCAAGTGCGTAGATCTAATTCTAATTAGATTGGCGAAGTGCTGGAATAATTTTTTTTCTTCAAAATTTTGTATATGATTATACTGTGAAAATGGCAAGTATATGATTATACTGTGAAAATGTCAAGTCGGAATATAATTTTTTTCTCCTGTCCAGCCAAATTTTTTTCTTCAAGATTCAGAATCAAAATAATTTTTTAGGAAAAAAACCCATATAAAATTAAAATTGAATAGCTTGAGGGGTAAATTGATAAATAAAATTTGCAAGACCAAAATGGTTCTTCCATATACCAACAAAAAAAACGAAATAAAACTGTGGTCATAAGAAAGTCCCACGAGAAAATCTTTCCTTCCAAAATAAGACTTTTTTTTATTTCTCTAAACTGAATTTGTGCAAACTATTTCACTTATAATGAATTATATTTCTTTTTTAAATAGAGCTCATTTTTCTAGATGAATGTATAACCATCTGTCTTTACTCAATATCTTGTCTTTATTACAGGACTTTGATCTGATTGTCCTTGATGAGGCAGTGTTGGGGGTTGCTAGAATGTTTCGAGAGGAACTTGTAGTAATGCCCCATGAGGAGGATTACAACAGATCCAATAGGTATGCAGCCTACCGCCAGTATACCATTTGGGCACATGGCCGACTTGGAACTGGGGTCAGACGTGTGATCCCAAGCTGTTGTACTTGGAAAATTAGGGACAAGTATCCAGATCTATATGGACAATACAAGGGTTTCATTCCTAGACGATTTAATTAAAACTGTTCATGAAATATTTTGTATTTTATCCCATATACCCTAATGATAAAGTTTACCACTTGCTTCCCTATGGTCGGTGGTTGTCCGGGTACTCTGGCTTCCTCCACCACTAAAACTGGTCGCCATGATATAGCTGAAATATTGCTGAAAGTGGCGTTAAAACACCAAAAATAAAAAATAAATCAACCCTAATGAGTTGTTAATTTCACAAGTTGGTCAGTTGGAATTGTAAATTTTATTTGAAAGTTTTGCCATCTTATTATTATTTTTTGTTCCATCAGCACTGACAACTTCTTCTAAAATGGACTGACAGTCTTTTATATAATTCAAAACCATACTTGGCAGAGATGTTTTCTATGAGGTCCTACACAAGAGTCGATACTTTTGTGCAGATTCGTCAAAAAACATGGCCACCATGTGACTTTGAAAATTCTGATTGGTCGATTTTCAAGAAACTTCTTCTCAAGAACCGCTGAAGGGATTGAATTGAAATCTGGTATATATGTTTCTATGAATGTCTTTAACATGTGTTGTTACTGTTTTGAAAATTCAAAATGGCCACCAGCGGAGGTCAAAGTTTGCATTGAAACCCTATGGGAAACAACATTTTCATCTTCTTCTTGAGAACAGCCAAACAGAATTTAACCAAACTTGGCAGAGATGTTTCTTGTGAGGTCCTAAAAAGTTGTCCTGGTTTGTACTAACTAGACCAACACACTGCGTGCTATCATTATTGTGCATTGGACAATTTGTAATGCCCATTATCCTGACTTGGGTACTTTTCTGCTCTAAATGTGCAGAACTTCTGTTAGATCAGGAAAAGCAAAGAGTGACAATCTAAATTTATTTTATGCGACAATATAGTAAATTGTTTTGTCTTGGTCTTCAAATCTGGATTTCTGAGATGCTACAATATTATCCTGAGTTGGAGGTTGTGGAATTGGTGCAAGATGGACCGAGATTCTTCTGGGATCATCTACTTCCAACTGCACACGTTAATTCATTCCTTCATTATCTTGCAATCTCATACAAATGATGACCCTTAATAGTCTTGGAACATAGGAATATGACTTGTCAGCTTTAACAGGCTGCACAGACCATCTAGCTGTCTTTTTGTTGTAACTTCTCTGCCACCTGAAGTAGAAAAATACATACAATGTAATTCACAAGAATAAAACAATAGAATTGAGATTATGATCTATGGAGCCCTAACTTTCAATTCAAGATGAATATCTCGAATGTATACTGAATGAGCAACTAAACATATCATTACAAGTTCACTTTATGAAGGATTTGAGTGATTTGTAGACAGACTTTAGGTTGTGGTCATCCCTCAAGAAGTTCTACGGCAGGCATCACGAGCTGGTCAATGGTTACAGGGTGTCTATTACCCAAATCAGAACTGATCTTCATTTGTTGTTGATGTCTTTCCCTTCATCGGATGGGACTTCTACCAGACTTGACCATGGACAACGCAGCAGGTTTGCGACTTTCGATTGACCCTTCTGAAGCCTATGATCAAATATCAGTTCGCTGCCTTTAATAATTACTGAGAAAAATGTTATGAACATCTTGGTATACCCCCCCCCCCCCCTTCCAGTGGAGTGGGGGTAAAATAAAGCTCCTATGACATATGATCATGCATGGTTCTGTTATTAGGACAAAATTTCAAGTATGTAAGTTACAACTGAAACATATGAAATTAACATGACAAACCTTAGAGTGAAGTTGAGGCTAGGTTCAAAATCTTCATCATCAGAATCATCACTGCCCTCTTCAGTAATATCTATTGAGAGACTGTAAGAACAAAAAATAATTGTTTATTACAGTGTATGTGTATAATATCGAAACAAATTTTGTTATATGGTTCTGATGTGCAGCTGTATAGCGAAAAAGCTTTTCAAAATAATATTAAATCTATATACATGTATCCAGCACACATCTACACAACCCAATATAAAGAGACAAAATTACATTAAAGTTCCAGGAAAAAATTTGGTGCGCCAGACGTGCATCAATTCTGTCCCAGTTTGGTTTCATTCCCGTAAGCAGACTTGGGGTCAATTACTTTCAAATGTAATCGATTACATTACAATTTCTTTGCAATTTTCATGATTACATTACATTACGATTACATCAATTTTCAAATGTAATCGATTACATTACTGATTACATTTAATGTCATGACAACCAATATTAGTGTTTTATGTTATAATTTTGTCTCATATGCATCTATCCAATATCTCCTTTTTTAATGTATTTCTTACTCAGAACAATGAATTACAATTCAGTTTTAATGTGATCATTACATGCAATAAGATACATTATTAATTAACTCTATATTATTGTTGTCAATACAACCTAAACTGTCTTTACAATATAAAATCATAAACTCGGCCAATATAAAAAAACTAAACCAATATCGATATTGGCTTAGTTTTTGCTATATTGGCCGAGTTTATGATTTTATAATTACCCATTATAAGATAAAATCTTATGGTTAATTAATAAATATATCATTTACGTTGTAAATTATAAATAGCAATTCTCATTTTCCTTTTTTCATAAAATAAGTTGTGTCTTATTACTATGACCAATATTCATTCCATCTTATACTATTAGTAAATATTATAATACATTTGCACATTTTAATAATATATATCAAATAATTTCAAATATCCTGTCAATAGTTTATTGTGGATAATAAACTAGCAGTTAACCTGAGCCACAGATAAAATTTGTAATTAAGGTCTTATTTATGACACCAAATTATGTAACAATCATCATTACTAAATTTCGGGTTACACTAATGTCCTGAAAATTGACCTGAAATGTCCTAAAAATGTCCTGAAAAGTACATAAAGGCTTATATCTTTTTTATTATCCAATGGATTGAGTTCAAATTTGAAAATCTTAAATACATTAGCATATATGTAACAATTATTTAAAAAAAATTAAAAAAAGATAATTTTAGGTGGAAATAATTTGACCTGAAAATTGTCATGAAATGTCCTGAAAATGTCCTGAAAAGTACATAAAGGCCTATATCTTTTTTATTATCCAATAGATTGAGTTCACATTTGAAAATCTTAAATACATTAGGATATATGTAACGAATATTTAAAAAAAAATTAAAAAAAGATAATTTTAGGTGGAAATAATTTGACCTGAAAATTGTCATGAAATGTCCTGAAAAGTACATAAAGGCTTATATCTTTTTTTATTATCCAATGGATTGAGTTCAAATTTGAAAATGTTAAATACACTAGCATATATTCAACGAATATTTAAAAAAAAATAAACAAAAATATTTTTAGGTGGAAATAATTTGACCTGAAAATTGTCATGAAATGTCCTGAAAATGTCATGAAAAGTACATAAAGGCCTATATATTTTTTATTATCCAATGGATTGAGTTCAAATTTGAAAATCTTAAATACATTAGCATATGTTTAACGAATATTTAAATTTAAAAAAAAAAAGTAATTTTAGGTGGAAATAATTTGACCTGAAACTTGTCATGAAATGTCCTGAAAAGTACATTAAGGCCTATATCATTATTTTTTATTAACCAACGGTTTGAGTTCATATTTGAAAATGTTAAATACATTAGCATATGTTTAACAAATATTTAAAAAAAAATAAAAAAAAAGTAATTTTAGGTGGAAATAATTTGACCTGAAAATTGTCATGAAATGTCCTGAAAATGTCCTGAAAAGTACATTAAGGCCTATATCATTTTTTTTTTTATTAACCAATGGATTGAGTTCAAATTTGAAAATGTTAAATACATTAGCATATATTTAAAGAATATTTTAAAAAAAATATATAAAAATTTTTTATTTGACCTGAAAATTTCATGACCTAAAATTCTTTTTTTCGATTCTTTTTTTAAATATTCGTTAAATATATGCTAATGTATTTAACATTTTCAAATTTTAACTCAATCCATTGGATAATAAAAAAAAAAAAAAGATATAGGCCTTTATGTACTTTTCAGGACATTTCATGACGATTTTCAGGTCAAATTATTTCCACCTAAAAAAATTTTTTTATTTTTTTTTTTAAAATATTCGTTAAATATATACAACACCAAAAACAGGGAAAAAACTGTGATTCACTGATGATGAAGATAAAGTACATATTATATCACCAGTGCCTCGTGAAAGTCCTTTCCGACTTCCAGTGAAAAAACGTAAGGTAGGTACGTACAGACACACACAAAAAAACAACAGTACACCTTGGGTTGCAGGCTTAAACTGTGAATACAAGCTCATGTTGGAGAACAATTCATGGTTATGTTCTGAAATCATCAATACATGTATGAAAATTATCGCACAACAGTTTCCGCATACCGCTATATCAGGGTTTCAACCTACAGGACTTGTACCATATTTTGATGAGCATACACAGTGTTGGACAGAGCACTTTGGGAGATTTCAACGACAAGATCCACCATCGGTACAAATACACCACACAGGAGGGCCATTTCTCCCCATTTCCACAATCTACATCATCAAACACTGAGGTTGTCAAAGTATATGCAAGGAAAATTGAATCTATTTGTTATTGTGGTAAACCTGATGTGTTCCAGAATATGGTTGGATGTGAGGCAAAACGAGGTAGAGTTAAGTGCAGTAAATGGGTACACCAGAGTTGTTCAGGGGTTTCAGGGGATTGGTTTTGTGATGAACATCGTGACTGTTGATTCTGCTACATGTATTGATATTTCGATTGTATCATTTTTAAATGAATGACATGTTGATGTTTAGAATGTTTAATTTTCTGTTTTATGTATTTTAACTGAACTTGGGTCGTTTTTACATGTGAAATTAAGTAAAAAAGTTTTTATTATGTTTTCACATGTTTTATATGTTTGTACATTGATTTTTTATGACTTATACATGTATTATGTTTATTTATTAATGTAATTGTAACCATTCATTAAAAATAAAAACTGCCCAGCCCACCTGTCACTGTGTCTAGCCATGCCAGTCTAATTAAGGTAAAATGAAATTTGAAAAAAGAGACCAATAAACCAATAAACAAACACGTGAATATGTGTTGACAGTAATTACTAGCCAATTTAAGAGGGGTATGGTTTTAAAATCCTTCATAAGTGCATTTTTTCTTTCCATCATTTTTTGGCCTTTCTATTCTTCTGTTCTGTTCATTTTCAAATTTGCACTCAATTCATTGGAAAATAAAAAAGATATAAGCCTTAATGTACTTTTCAGGACAATTTTCAGGTCAAATTATTTCCACCTAAAAAAAAAAAAACATATATTTTTTTTAAATATTCTTAAATAAATTAAGCTAATGTATTTAAAGTTTTCAAAGTTGAACTCAATCCATTGGTTAATAATAATAATAAAAAAAAAAAAGATATAGGCCTTAATGTACTTTTCAGGACATTTCATGACAATTTTCAGGTCAAATTATTTCCACCTAAAATTTTTATTTTTTTAATTTCTATTTTATTATTCGTTAAATATATGCTAAAGTATTTAACATTTTCAAATTTGAACTCAATCCATTGGTTAATAATAAAAAAAAAATGTACTTTTCAGGACATTTCATGACAATTTTCAGGTCAAATTATTTCCACCTAAAATTATCTTTTTTAAAATTTTTTTTTAAATATTCGTTACATATATGCTAATGTATTTAAGATTTTCAAATTTGAACTCAATCCATTGGAAAATAAAAAAGATATAAGCCTTTATGTACTTTTCAGGACATTCCAGGTCAATTTTCAGGACATTAGTGTAACCCCTAAATTTCACACCATTTACATGGGTGTCCTTGATATATAATTCACAAGATAAAAAAACCCAAGTCATTCTGATTCTAAACACTTGCTTAAAAATATGCATAATTTCTCAGTCTAAATATGAAAACTAAATCTTTAATTTATGTAAATAGGTTTAATAAAATATAATTTAAAATTTTAGAGCTGTTTTCACTGAAATTTTTAAACCCCATTGAAATTGAGATATTATTTGTTTGGATATCAAGTCTTTGAAGCCATACTTAATATTTTTTTTGTACTTAAACATAGAAGAATATCTTTTGATCATGTTGTGATTGCCACTTTATTTTAATAGAGTTTTTTTTTTAAATTTCATAACATATTTTTTTATTTAGATGTCAATAAACTTTATATGTTTTCTAGTAAACCATTCTACATTATTTGTTAAATAAATTCCATGAAGAAAATTCATTTACATAAATCATACATTAAATATCTAAGGAGATACATGTATATGTTTCAGTTAAGAAAAAATAAGTCAAAATGATGAAAAGTAATCTAAATGTAATCAGAAAGTAATCATGATTACAGGGTCAAAATGAATGTAATCGATTACATTACTATTACATGTAATCTAAAAAATGGTCGATTACAGATTACATCCGATTACATGAAAAAATGTAATCGATTACAACTGATTACAATTACAAATTACGATTACCCTATGTCTGCCCGTAAGTAGCTAAGGAGGACTGGCCATTTTAGCTTGTGGATTGATGAAAATGTAACGATGACGCAGAAGCCAACATGATCCCTATATAATATAGCTACTAGTAGTATCACTATGCAAGCCACAATAATTAATAGGAAACTGTTATACAAGTGACTGTGTTGAACAATATTGACAATGTTACCTATAAGGGAACGACCATTTAACTTGAAGGGGGGGTTATGGTTTTTTTCTAAAAAAATATTCTGATTCCCAATGTTGCTGAAAAAAATATTCTGATTTTGGTGGAGGAAAAAAAAAATAATCTGATTCAGAGTTTTTGTCATATAAACTAATTTGCGCGACAAAAAAAAATATATTCTAACTCTTGTGTTGTCCGAAAAAAAAATTCTGAACGAAACAAAAAACCATAACCCCCACCCTTCAAGTTAAATGGTCGGTCCCTAAACATAATGTAGAATATGTCTAATCTTTAACAAAATGAACATACTCAAATGGGTTCACAAATGAACTCGATTTCTCCAGTTTCATCTGTTTCGTTGAAATGTGATGGCTGCTCATTTCTTCTACTCTAGAAATACCTTGGTCAGAATATCTAAATCAAAAGTACAAATATCAATCACTACAAAATCACATTTGTCTGAAATTACCAGTTTTTGTAGTAATTTGCCTAAAAAATTAAGATAATTTTACAAAAACCTGCATGATTTTAACACAGACATGGGCCATCGGTCTACTGTTAAATTCACACTGTGAAACATGCAAATTGCTATGGATCTTCACATTATTTCTTAAAAATCTTGTTTATAAATCATACTTACAAGATCCAAACTAAACAAGGGCAAAGCGTGGCGTATCCCCTTGCCTAAAAATTTGACCCGGTGACCTTGACCTTTGATTTTGAAAATCAATAGGGTTCCAGATTCTCTTAGGGACTAAGTATGTACCAAGTTTAGTCAAAATCCATTGAAGGATGTTGATTCTAGAGTGTTCACAAGGATGTTACGCGGTAACATTTTGCCCGGTTATCTTGACCTTTGACCTATGAGGCTATGACCTTGAAAATCAATAGGGTTTCGGTTATCTTAAGGACTAAGTATGTACCAAGTTTTGTCAAAAATCCATTGAAGGATGTTGATTCTAGTGTTCACAAGGATGTTATGCGGTAAACATTTGAGCCTGTGACCTTGATCTTTGACATATGACCTTGAAAATCAATAGGGTTCCAGATTCTCTTCAGGACTAAGTATGTACCATGTTTGGTCAAAATCCATTGAAGGATGTTGATTCTAGAGTGTTCACAAGGATGTGACGGACGGACGGTAGCGTTACTATATCCCTTCGCAACTTCGTTGGCGAGGGAATAAAAAGCAGTTCAAATGACAATTCTTTAAATAGAAAGCCATAAAATGAAAAATACATATTGATTTCCCTCTATTATGTCTAAGATAGTAAAGTATAATTTTGGCTCCCTGAACTAAAAATTATGTCCAAAATTGTTGAAATGTAGTAAAAAACTAATTAATGTAATGTTATTAGAATAGTCAAGAAATAAACTTGGTTTGCATAAGGAAATTGAAAACGGTTTTCATTTGTTATTACCTTTATTAATTAGTCATAGTTTAAAATATGCAGTTCAGGACATTTCAGTAAAATTTTATAGTCACATATATAGAAAAGTTTCTGAAACTTGCAAATTTCTAAGAATCTTCATATTATTTTTTAAAAACCTTGTTTATGCATCATACTTACAGGATCCAAACTAAAAATGCTACTGAAATTACACTTATTTAAATGGAAAGCTTATTATATAAAAGATACATACTGATTTTCCACTATGGTGATAATTCACAGACAGGAAGATATAATTTTGGCTCCCATAACAAAGTTCTATGTTCAAACTTGTTGAAAAGTACTTTTAACCTTATTTATGTAATGTATTTCCAGTACCCAAGATATAAACTTGTTTGCATAAAGAAATTGAAAATGATTTTCATTTAGCCATGGTCTAAAATATGCATTTTAGGACATTTCTGAAATTTTCAATAAAATTTTGTAGTCATATATAAAAAAAAGTTCTGAAACTTGAAAATTTCAATGGATATTCATATCATTTCTTCAAAACCTTGTTTATAATTATATATTATACTTACAGGATCCAAACTAAAAGTGCAATTGAAATGAAGCTTCTTTAAATAGAAAGCTTTTATTTGAAAAATACATACTGATTTTCCATTATAGTGATAATTCGCAGAAAGTAAGGTATATACTTTTGGTTCCCAAAACTAAGTTTCATGTCCAAGTTGTTGAAATTTGATAAAATTAAAAGCCTAATTATATGTTGTATATCAAAGAAATAAATTTGCTTGAATAAAAAGAACTTTATAGGGTTTTCATTAAGCCATGTACAGTTTTAATTCTTGCATTAAAAATGAATTGATTCGATATTTTTTTTTAAATTGATAATAATAAACTGCATTGCCATTGATATCATTTTTGCACTCCCATTTCCCCTTTGCTGGCCTCCTAAAATTTGTGTTTGTTTACCTCGCAAATACGGCCGTTTTATGCTACTCATTGACAATAATTTGCTGTTGCCCGGTGCAAAATTACATATATTGATTAATATCTACCGAAAATGATCATAGGCATCATCATAAATTCATAAAATATGAAAAACGATTGAGAAAAGAAGGCAACATGTTCGGCTTACCTATCAACAATAATCAAGCAAAATCTTTGCCACTTCAGCGTGAGATTTGACGCGTAGCACTTCCTTGAGTTCGCTCCATCCAACGGCAACGGTCCAACTGATCCCTTACATATATCATGCATTTGTTCCATTTGGAAGATACTTCACTTCTATTCCTCTTTATCTCTGAATCCGTCAAAGTCCGCTTTCTTCCACGCGTTGACAGTTTCTCTCAGTTTTGCCCAAGAACCACATGGTGTTTGTTGTTTCTAAGCAGTGCGCATGCTCAAGACGTGTTCACATAGAAGGCCACATGAATAGATTTGAATATTGTCATCCAGACAATAATTCTGATAGCGATAGTTTTGGGGTTTTTTTGTCAAAAAATCGTATCTTTTGCAGCAGAACTCGGTGTTAATCTTCATTTTATGAAGGTCAGTACGGAAATCGACAATAATTTTGGGTATGAAAAAATTACGCAGCTGGTAGACAATATCCCTTTAATAGAGACCGATAGTTTAAAGGGATATTGTCTACCAGCTGCGTAATTTTTTCATACCCAAAATTATTGTCGATTTCCGTACTGACCTTCATAAAATGAAGATTAAACACCGAATTATTGATGAATACGCCCCGAAACGTTGTTTTTTCGACTAATAAAGCTGACCATCGTTACCGGAAGCTAATTAATTATGCACTGACCTGGGCGAGGCCAACTCTATTTATTTATCTATTTTTATGTCAGTAGCCCGGATGCTGCAGCATGGATATTGAGGTAAGTTTCTATAAAAGTTGAGGAAAATAGCTATTTGCGAACCGATTGTATCTAAAAGACGTAGAATAAATAATTTCTGTATCAGGAATAGATTTTCTTTGATGAAAACTACATGCCTTAACAGATTCAGCCGATATTTCCACGATAACCATTGAAAACATGCCAGGAGGCACCCTATGGGGACAAGCTCAACTACGTATTTTCGATCGGAAATTTTTGCCGGCGTTAAAAATAACTAAATTAGTTTTTTTCTTTTTATAAGTTATGAAGTTGTTCCCTGAGATTTTGATACACGTGTTAAATTAATTTATTTTAGCCAGTTTACCGACAATATGAAAACAGAGACATACATGTAGAACACAGTGAAATACATGTCTGATGAAAACGAATGACGTAGCCAGTGTTGTTTTATTTGTTAATTGACTGGAATGTTTCAGAGAAATTTCGGCTGGATTAGAAACAAAAGAGACCTTACTTCTAGTTCCACAAGACAGTTGCTGCAAAATAATATGGGACTGACCATTTACCTTGAAGGGGGCTATGTCACGTAGAAATGTTTTTTTTCAGACGCCACAGAAATCATATTTTCTTATTTTCCAATCTAATTAAAACAAGGTGAACTGTGATCTAATTCTCACTTATGATACCCCTGCCACTTCCCATGATATGGGGTACCTATATGAAGCTTGTGACCAAATACCAGATTTCTGCCATCAATAGTTGTTGAGAAAAATGTGCATATATGTTCAATGTGGATAAAAACCAACTAAGTCGGCAAACAGGAAGTAGGAATCTGATGGTTCCAAAAACGCTTCCCACGATATGGCATACCTATGTGAAGCTTGTGACCAAATATCAGATTTCTGCCATCAATAATTGCTGAGAAAAATGTGACGAAAAATATTTTGGAAGGACGGACGGACAGAGGTAAAACAGTATACCCCCTCCCCCTTCGGGGAGCGGGGGTATAATTAGATCTAAAATAGGGAGCAAGTGCGTAGATCTAATTCTAATTGGATTGGCGAAATGCTGGAATAATTTTTTTTTCTTCAAAATTTTGTATACGATTATACTGTGAAAATGTCAAGTCGGAATATATTTTTTTCTCCTGTCCAGCCAAATTTTTTTCTTCAAGATTCAGAATCAAAATAATTTTTAGGAAAAAAACCATAAAATTAAAATTGAATAGCTCGAGGGGTAAATTGATAAAAAAAAATTTGCAAGACCAAAATGGTTCTCCCATATACCAACAAAAAAACGAAATAAAACTGTGGTCATAAGAAAGTCCCACGAGAAAATCTTTCCTTCCAAAATAAGACTTTTTTTTATTTCTCTAAACTGAATTTATGCAAACTATTTCACTTATAATGAATTATATTTCTTTTTTAAATAAAGCTCATTTTTCTAGATGAATGTATAACCATCTGTCTTTACTCTGTTTTTATTAAATCTCTTGTCTTTATTACAGGACTTTGATCTGATTGTCCTTGATGAGGAAGTGTTGGGGGTTGCTAGAATGTTTCGAGAGGAACTTGTAGTAATGCCCCATGACGAGGTTTACAACAGATCCAATAGGTATGCAGCCTACCGCCAGTATACCATTTGGGCACATGGCCGACTTGGAGCTGGAGTCAGACGTGTGATCCCAAGCTGTTGTACTTGGAAAATTAGGGACAAATATCCTGATCTATATGGACAATACAAGGGTTTCATTCCTAGACGATTTAATTAAAATTTGTTCATGAAATATTTTGTATTTTATCCCATATACCCTAATGATAAAGTTTACCACTTGCTTCCCTATGGTCGGTGGTTGTCTGGGTACTCTGGTTTCCTCCACCACTAAAACTGGTCGCCATGATATAGCTGAAATATTGCTGAAAGTGGCGTTAAAACACCAAAAATAAAAAATAAATCAACCCTAATGAGTTGTTAATTTCACAAGTTGGTCAGTTGGAATTGTAAATTTTATTTGAAAGTTTTGCCATCTTATTATTATTTTTTGTTCTATCAGCACTGACAACTTCTTCTAAAATGGACTAACAGTCTTTTATATAATTTAAAACCAAACTTGGCAGTGATGTTTTCTATGAGGTCCTACACAAGAGTTGTTACTTTTGTGCAGATTCGTCAAAAAACATGGCCACCATGTGACTTGGTCGATTTTCAAGAAACTTCTTCTCAAGAACCGCTGAAGGGATTGAATTGAAATCTTGTATATATGTTCCTATGAATGTCTTTAACATGTGTTGTTACTGTTTGCGCCATTTGAAAATTCAAAATGGCCACCAGTGGAGGTCAAAGTTTGCATTGAAACCCTATGGGAAACAACATTTTCATCTTCTTCTTGAGAATAGCCGAACAGAATTTAACCAAACTTGGCAGAGATGTTTCTTGTGAGGTCCTAAAGAGTTGTCCTGGTTTGTACTTACTAGACCAACACACTGAGTGTTATCATTATTGTGCATTGGACAATTTGTAATGCCCATTATCCCGACTTGGGTACTTTTCTGCTCTAAATGTGCAGAACTTCTGTCAGACCAGGAAAAACAAAGAGTGACAATCTAAATTTATTTTATGCGACAATATAGTCAATTGTTTTGTCTTGGTCTTCAAATCTGGATTTCTGAGATGCTACAATATCATCCCGAGTTGGAGGTTGTGGAATTGGTGCAAGATAGACCGAGATTCTTCTGGGATCATCTACTTCCAACTGCACATGTTAATTCATTCCTTCATTATCTTGCAGTCTCATACAAATGATGACCCTTAATAGTCTTGGAACATAGGAATATGACTTGTCAGCTTTAACAGGCTGCACAGACCATCTAGCTGTCTTTTTGTTGTAACTTCTCTGCCACCTGAAGTAGAAAAATACTTACAATGTAATTCACAAGAATAAAACAATAGAGATTATGATCTATGGAGCCCTAACTTTCAATTCAAGATGAATATCTCGAATGTATACTGAATGAGCAACTAAACATATCATTACAAGTCCACTTTATGAAGGATTTGAGTGATTTGTAGACAGATTTTAGGTTGTGGTCATCCCTCAAGAAGTTCTACGGCAGGCATCACGAGCTGGTCAATGGTTACAGGGTGTCTGTTACCCGAATCAGACCTGATCTTCATTTGTTGTTGATGTCTTTCCCTTCATCGGATGGGACTTCTACCAGACTTGACCATGGACAACGCAGCGGGTTTGCGACTTTCGATTGACCCTTCTGAAGCCTATGATCAAATATCAGATTGCTGCCATAAATAATTACTGAGAAAAATGTTATGAACATCTTGGGACAACGGACGGACAGAGGTAAAACAGTATACCTACCCCT
Source organism: Bathymodiolus brooksi (assembly GCA_963680875.1). Classification (NCBI taxonomy): domain Eukaryota; kingdom Metazoa; phylum Mollusca; class Bivalvia; order Mytilida; family Modiolidae; genus Bathymodiolus; species Bathymodiolus brooksi. The sequence continues at coordinate 72,619,454 of OY804585.1, read as the reverse complement.
TTCCAGTGGAGCGGGGGTATAATAAAGCTCCTATGACATATGATCATGCATGGTTCTGTTATTAGGACAAAATTTCAAGTATGTAAGTTACAACTGAAACATATGAAATTAACATGACAAACCTTAGAGTGAAGTTGAGGCTGGGTTCAAAATCTCCATCGTCAGAATCATCACCAACATCACTGCCCTCTTCAGTAATATCTATTGAGAGACTGTAAGAATAAAAAATAATTGTTTATTACAGTGTATGTGTATAATATCGAAACAAATTTTGCTATATGGTTCTGATGTGCAGCTGTATAACGAAAAAGCTTTTCAAAATAATATTAAATCTTTATACATCTATCCAGCACACATCTACACAACACAATATAAAGAGACAAAATTACATCAAAGTTCCAGGAAAATATTTGGTGCGCCAGACGTGCGTCAATTCTGTCCCAGTTTGGTTTCATTCCCGTAAGTAGCTAAGGAGGACTGGCCATTTCAGCTTGTGGATTGATGAAAATGTAACGATGACGCAGAAGCCAACATGATCCCTATATAATATAGCTACTAGTAGTATCACTATGCAAGCCACAATAATTAATAGGAAACTGTTATACAAGTGACTGTGTTGAACAATATTGACAATGTTACCTATAAACATAATGTAGAATATGTCTAATCTTTAACAAAATGAACATACTCAAATGGGTTCACAAATGAACTCGATTTCTCCAGTTTCATCCGTTTCGTTGAAATGTGATGGCTGCTCATTTCTTCTACTCTAGAATTACCTTGGTCAGAATATCTAAATCAAAAGTACAAATATCAATCACTACAAAATCACATTTGTCTGAAATTACCAGTTTTAGTAGTAATTTGCCTAAAAAATTTAGATAATTTTACAAAAACCTGCATGATTTTAACACAGACATGGGCCATCGGTCTACTGTTAAATTCACACACTGTGAAACATGCAAATTGCTATGGATCTTCACATTATTTCTTAAAAATCTTGTTTATTAATCATACTTACAAGATCCAAACTAAACAAGGGCAAAGCGTGACATATCCCCTCGCCTAAAAATTTGACCTGGTGACCTTGACCTTTGACTTTGAAAATCAATAGGGTTCCAGATTCTCTTAAGGACTAAGTATGTACCAAGCTTGGTCAAAATCCATTGAAGGATGTTGATTCTAGAGTGTTCACAAGGATGTTACACGGTAAAATTTTGACCCGGTTATCTTGACCTTTGACCTATAAGGCTATGACCTTGAAAATCAATAGAGTTTCGGCTATCTTAAGGACTAAGTATGTACCAAGTTTTGTCAAAAATCCATTGAAGGATGTTGATTCTAGTGTTCACAAGGATGTTATGCGGTAAACATTTTAGCCTGTGACCTTGATCTTTGACATACGACCTTGAAAATCAATAGGGTTCCAGATTCTCTTAAGGACTAAGTATGTAACAAGTTTGGTCAAAATCCATTAAAGGATGTTGATTCTAGAGTGTTCACAAGGATGTTACGCAGTAAAAATTTGACCCTGTGACCTTGACCTTTGTCCTTGAAAATCAATAGGGTTTCAAATTCTCTTAAGGACTAAGTATGTACCACGTTTGGTCAAAATCCATCGGAAATCGACAATAATTTTGGGTATGAAAAAATTACGCAGCTGGTAGACAATATCTACCAGCTGCGTAATTTTTTCATACCCAAAATTATTGTCGATTTCCGTACTGACATTCATAAAATGAAGATTAACACCGAGTTATGTTGCAAAAGATACGATTTGTTGACAAAAAAGACCCAAAAAAGAATTATTGTCCGGATGACAATATTCAAATCTATTCATATGGCCTTCTATGCGAACACGTCTTGAGCATGCGCACTGTTTAGAAACAATAAACAACATGTGGTTCTTGGGCAGAAGAGAAACTGTCAACGCGTGGAAGAAAGCGGACTTTGACGGATTCAGAGATAAAGAGGAATAGAAGTGAAGTATCTTCCAAATGGAACAAATGCAGGATATATGTAGGGGATCAGTTGGACCGTTGCCGTTGGATGGAGCGAACTCAAGGAAGTGCTTGATTATTGTTGATAGGTAAGCCGAGCATGTTGCCTTCTTTTCTCAATCGTTTTTCATATTTTATGAATTTATGATGATGCCTATGATCATTTTCGGTAGATATTAATCAATATATTTAATTTTGCACCTGGCAACAGCAAATTATTGTCAATGAGTAGCATAAAACGGCCGTATTTGCGAGGTAAACAAACACAAATTTTAAGAGGCCAGCAAAAGGGAAATGGGAGTGCAAAAATGATATCAATGACAATGCAGTTTATTATTATCAATTTAAAAAGAAATATCGAATCAATTCATTTTTAATGCAAGAATTAAAACTGTACATGGCTTAATGAAAACCCTATAAAGTTCTTTTTATTCAAGCAAATTTATTTCTTTGATATACAACATATAATTAGGCTTTTAATTTTATCAAATTTCAACAACTTGGACAAGAAACTTAGTTTTGGGAACCAAAAGTATATACCTTACTTTCTGCGAATTATCACTATAATGGAAAATCAGTATGTATTTTTCAAATAAAAGCTTTCTATTTAAAGAAGCTTCATTTCAATTGCACTTTTAGTTTGGATCCTGTAAGTATAATATATAATTATAAACAAGGTTTTGAAGAAATGATATGAATATCCATTGAAATTTTCAAGTTTCAGAACTTTTTTTTATATATGACTACAAAATTTTACTGAAAATTTCAGAAATGTCCTAAAATGCATATTTTAGACCATGGCTAAATGAAAATCATTTTAATTCCTTTATGCAAACAAGTTCATATCTTGGGTACTGGAAATACATTACATAAATAAGGTTAAAAGTACTTTCAACAAGTTTGAACATAACACTTTGTTATGGGAGCCAAAATTATATCTTCCTGTCTGTGAATTATTACCATAGTGGAAAATCCGTATGTATCTTTTATATAAAAAGCTTTCCATTTAAATAAGTGTCATTTCAGTACCATTTTTAGTTTGGATCCTGTAAGTATGATACATAAACAAGGTTTTTAAAAAATAATATGAAGATCCATAGAAATTTGCAAGTTTCAGAAACTTTTCTATATATGTGACTATAAAATTTTACTGAAATGTCCTGAACTGCATATTTTAGACTATGACTAAATGAAAATCGTTTTCAATTTCCTTATGCAAACCAAGTTTATTTCTTGACTATTCTAAAAACATTACATTAATTAGTTTTTTACTACATTTCAACAATTTTGGACATAATTTTTAGTTCAGGGAGCCAAAATTATACTTTACTATCTTAGAATTATCAACATAGACATGATAGAGGGAAATCAATATGTATTTTTCATATAAAGGCTTTCTATTTAAAGAATTGTCATTTGAACTGCTTTTTATCCCCTCGCCAACGAAGTTGCGAAGGGATATAGTAACGCTACCGTCCGTCCGTCCGTCACATCCTTCTGAACACTCTAGAATCAACATCCTTCAATGGATTTTGACCAAACGTGGTACATACTTAGTCCTTAAGAGAATTTGAAACCTTATTGATTTTCAAGGTCAAAGGTCAAGGTCACAGGGTCAAATTTTTACTGCGTAACATCCTTGTGGACACTCTAGAATCAACATCCTTCAATGGATTTTTGACAAAACTTGGTACATACTTAGTCCTTAAGATAGCCGAAACCCTATTGATTTTCAAGGTCATAGCCTTATAGGTCAAAGGTCAAGATAACCGGGTCAAAATTTTACCGCGTAACATCCTTGTGAACACTCTAGAATCAACATCCTTCAATGGATTTTGACCAAGCTTGGTACATACTTAGTCCTTAAGAGAATCTGGAACCCTATTGATTTTCAAAGTCAAAGGTCAAGGTCACCAGGTCAAATTTTTAGACGAGGGGATACGCCACGCTTTGCCCTTGTTTAGTTTGGATCTTGTAAGTTATGATTAATAAACAAGATTTTTAAGAAATAATGTGAAGATCCATAGCAATTTGCATGTTTCACAGTGTGTGAATTTAACAGTAGACCGATGGCCCATGTCTGTGTTAAAATCATGCAGGTTTTTGTAAAATTATCTAAATTTTTTAGGCAAATTACTACTAAAACTGGTAATTTCAGACAAATGTGATTTTGTAGTGATTGATATTTGTACTTTTGATTTAGATATTCTGACCAAGGTAATTCTAGAGTAGAAGAAATGAGCAGCCATCACATTTCAACGAAACGGATGAAACTGGAGAAATCGAGTTCATTTGTGAACCCATTTGAGTATGTTCATTTTGTTAAAGATTAGACATACATGTATTCTACATTATGTTTATAGGTAACATTGTCAATATTGTTCAACACAGTCACTTGTATAACAGTTTCCTATTAATTATTGTGGCTTGCATAGTGATACTACTAGTAGCTATATTATATAGGGAACATGTTGGCTTCTGCGTCATCGTTACATTTTCATCAATCCACAAGCTGAAATGGCCAGTCCTCCTTAGCTACTTACGGGAATGAAACCAAACTGGGACAGAATTGACGCACGTCTGGCACACCAAATATTTTCCTGGAACTTTGATGTAATTTTGTCTCTTTATATTGTGTTGTGTAGATGTGTGCTGGATAGATGTATAAAGATTTAATATTATTTTGAAAAGCTTTTTCGTTATACAGCTGCACATCAGAACCATATAGCAAAATTTGTTTCGATATTACCACATACACTGTAATAAACAATTATTTTTTATTCTTACAGTCTCTCAATAGATATTACTGAAGAGGGCAGTGATGTTGGTGATGATTCTGACGATGGAGATTTTGAACCTAGCCTCAACTTCACTCTAAGGTTTGTCATGTTAATTTCATATGTTTCAGTTGTAACTTGCATACTTGAAATTTTGTCCTAATAACAGAACCATGCATGATCATATGTCATAGGAGCTTTATTATACCCCCGCTCCACTGGAAAGGGGGAGGTATACTGTTTTATCTCTGTCCGTCCGTTTGTCCCAAGATGTTCATAACATTTTTCTCAGTAATTATTTATGGCAGCAATCTGATATTTGATCATAGGCTTCAGAAGGGTCAATCGAAAGTCGCAAACCCGCTGCATTGTCCATGGTCAAGTCTGGTAGAAGTCCCATCCGATGAAGGGAAAGACATCAACAACAAATGAAGATCAGGTCTGATTTGGGTAACAGACACCCTGTAACCATTGACCAGCTCGTGATGCCTGCCGTAGAACTTCTTGAGGGATGACCACAACCTAAAATCTGTCTACAAATCACTCAAATCCTTCATAAAGTGGACTTGTAATGATATGTTTAGTTGCTCATTCACTATACATTCGAGATATTCATCTTGAATTGAAAGTTATGGCTCCATAGATCATAATCTTTATTGTTTTATTCTTGTGAATTACATTGTATGTATTTTTCTACTTCAGGTGGCAGAGAAGTTACAACAAAAAGACAGCTAGATGGTCTGTGCAGCCTGTTAAAGCTGACAAGTCATATTCCTATGTTCCAAGACTATTAAGGGTCATCATTTGTATGAGACTGCAAGATAATGAAGGAATGAATTAACGTGTGCAGTTGGAAGTAGATGATCCCAGAAGAATCTCGGTCCATCTTGCACCAATTCCACAACCTCCAACTCGGGATGATATTGTAGCATCTCAGAAATCCAGATTTGAAGACCAAGACAAAACAATTGACTATATTGTCGCATAAAATAAATTTAGATTGTCACTCTTTGTTTTTCCTGGTCTGACAGAAGTTCTGCACATTTAGAGCAGAAATGTACCCAAGTCGGGATAATCGGCATTACAAATTGTCCAATGCACAATAATGATAACACTCAGTGTGTTGGTCTAGTTAGTACAAACCAGGACAACTTTTTAGGACCTCACAAGAAACATCTCTGCCAAGTTTGGTTAAATTCTGTTCGGCTGTTCTCAAGAAGAAGATGAAAATGTTGTTTCCCATAGGGTTTCAATGCAAACTTTGACCTCCGCTGGTGGCCATTTTGAATTTTCAAATGGCGCAAACAGTAACAACACATGTTAAAGACATTCATAGGAACATATATACCAGATTTCAATTCAATCCCTTCAGCGGTTCTTGAGAAGAAGTTTCTTGAAAATCGACCAATCAGAATTTTCAAAGTCACATGGTGGCCATGTTTTTTGACGAATCTGCACAAAAGTAACAACTCTTGTGTAGGACCTCATAGAAAACATCTCTGCCTAGTTTGGTTTTGAATTATATAAAAGACTGTCAGTCCATTTTAGAAGAAGTTGTCAGTGCTGATAGAACAAAAAATAATAATAAGATGGCAAAACTTTCAAATTAAATTTACAATTCCAACTGACCAACTTGTGAAATTAACAACTCATTAGGGTTGATTTATTTTTTATTTTTGGTGTTTTAACGCCACTTTCAGCAATATTTCAGCTATATCATGGCGACCAGTTTTAGTGGTGGAGGAAACCAGAGTACCCAGACAACCACCGACCATAGGGAAGCAAGTGGTAAACTTTATCATTAGGGTATATGGGATAAAATACAAAATATTTCATGAACAAGTTTTAATTAAATCGTCTAGGAATGAAACCCTTGTATTGTCCATATAGATCAGGATATTTGTCCCTAAATTTCCAAGTACAACAGCTTGGGATCACAGGTCTGACCCCAGCTCCAAGTCGGCCATGTGCCCAAATGGTATACTGGCGGTAGGCTGCATACCTATTGGATCTGTTGTAATCCTCGTCATGGGGCATTACTACAAGTTCCTCTCGAAACATTCTAGCAACCCCCAACACTTCCTCATCAAGGACAATCCGATCAAAGTCCTGTAATAAAGACAAGAGATTTAATAAAAACAGAGTAAAGACAGATGGTTATACATTCATCTAGAAAAATGAGCTTTATTTAAAAAAGAAATATAATTCATTATAAGTGAAATAGTTTGCACAAATTCAGTTTAGAGAAATAAAAAAGTCTTATTTTGGAAGGAAAGATTTTCTCGTGGGACTTTCTTATGACCACAGTTTTATTTCGTTTTTTTGTTGGTATATGGGAGAACCATTTTGGTCTTGCAATTTTTTTTTTATCAATTTACCCCTCAAGCTATTCAATTTTAATTTTATGGTTTTTTTCCTAAAAATTATTTTGATTCTGAATCTTGAAGAAATAAATTTGGCTGGACAGGAGAAAAAAATATATTCCGACGACATTTTCACAGTATAATCATATACTTGCCATTTTCACAGTATAATCGTATACAAAATTTTGAAGAAAAAAAAATTATTCCAGCACTTCGCCAATCCAATTAAAATTAGATCTACGCACTTGCTCCCTATTTTAGATCTAATTATACCCCCGGTCCCCGAAGGGGGAGGTGGGTATACTGTTTTACCTCTGTCCGTCCGTCCTTCCAAAATATTTTCATCACATTTTTCTCAGCAACTATTGATGGCAGAAATCTGATATTTGGTCACAAGCTTCATATAGGTACCCCATATCATGGGAAGTGGCAGGGGTATCATAAGTGAGAATTAGATCACAGTTCACCTTGTTTTAATTAGATTGGCACTTCGCCGGAAAATAAGAAAATATGATTTCTGTGGCGTCTGAAAAAAACATTTCTACGTGACATAGCCCCCTTCAAGGTAAATGGTCAGTCCCATATTATTTTGCAGCAACTGTCTTGTGGAACTAGAAGTAAGGTCTCTTTTGTTTCTAATCCAGCCCAAATTTCTCTGAAACATTCCAGTCAATTAACAAATAAAACAACACTGGCTACGTCATTCGTTTTCATCAGACATGTATTTCACTGTGTTCTACATGTATGTCTGTTTTCATATTGTCGGTAAACTGGCTAAAATAAATTAATTTAACACGTGTATCAAAATCTCGGGGAACAACTTCATAACTTATAAGAAGAAAAAAACTAATTTAGTTATTCTTAACGCCGGCAAAAATTTCCGATCGAAAATACGTAGTTGAGCTTGTCCCCATAGGGTGCCTCCTGGCATGTTTTCAATGGTTATCGTGGCAATATCGGCTGAATCTGTTAAGGCATGTAGTTTTCATCAAAGAAAATCTATTCCTGATACAGAAATTATTTATTCTACGTCTTTTAGATACAATCGGTTCGCAAATAGCTTTTTTCCTCAACTTTTATATAGAAACTTACCTCAATATCCATGCTGCAGCATCCGGGCTACTGACATAAAAATAGATAAATAAATAGAGTTGGCCTCGCCCAGGTCAGTGCATAATTAATTAGCTTCCGATAACGATGGTCAGCTTTTTTAGTCGAAAAAACAACGTTTCGGAGCGTATTCATCAATAATTCGGTGTTTAATCTTCATTTTATGAAGGTCAGTACGGAAATCGACAATAATTTTGGGTATGAAAAAATTACGCAGCTGGTAGACAATATCCCTTTAATATATACTTAATTCATTTTTTAGTAAATAGTCTCAGCATAGGTATTACAAGGTTAATGTATTTCTCGCATGATAAACAAGTAATAGTGAAGTGACAACAGTATACGTATTCTGTACGTGTATCACACTTTGCTAATATTTTAATACATTTAAAGTCACATTTCTTAATAAACATCGCATTAAGTTAAAATACGACATGAAAATCAAATACGCAACAATTGATGGATTATTGTGTATTGAATACACTAAATTTATTAAGGGCCAGACTAGTATGACATAAATAATAATAATAAATAAATAAATAAATAAATAAGTATAGATACACGATAATATAAAACTATAGATCGTCATATTCAATGAGCTAGTGACGACTACAGTATTACGTAATCTCTCTACTCAGCGGGTGATTTAGATGACCGTGCGATTTAACTGGTAAAATGCAAATTTAAAAGGAAAAACGCTAAAATCCCACGACAATGCAAATTTAAAAGGAAAAACGCAAATATAAAAGAAAAAACGCTAAAATTCCACGACAATGCAAATTTAAAAGGAAAAACGCAAATATAAAAGGAAAAACGCTAAAATCCCACGACAATGCAAATTTAAAAGGAAAAACGCAAATATAAAAGGAAAAACGATAAAATGCCACGACAATGCAAATTTAAAAGGAAAAACGCTAAAATCCCACGACAATGCAAATTTAAAAGGAAAAACGCAAATATAAAAGGAAAAACGCTAAAATGCCACGACAATGCAAATTTAAAAGGAAAAACGCTAAAATGCCACGACAATCCAAATTTAAAAGGTAAAGCGCAAATATAACAAGAAATTCGCTAATTTAACTGGTAAACGCTAATATAACTGGTAATCTTTAATTATTTGCATTTTACCGGGCATATTTGCATTTTCAATTTTCATAAATATTATATACCTTTTAAACTGAAGAGTAAACACAGGGGAGATAATTCATAATCAGGTACAGTGATTTTTTCCGATTTTTCAAAAGGATTATTTTTTTTTAATCAAATTACACATGTCTATAATTCTCCTGATTTGTTAACATATATTCAAGGTTTGGTATGATGAATGAATTGTTGAAATCTAATGTCGGGATTTTCTTCAAAATGTCTATGAAGTAGACCTGTTTTGGGATATTTCTCATAGGCCTAAAAGTACCCAAGATGGAATAGCAATATCTTTGTTATTAAGCCATTGATTTTGCTGATATGTGGAGAATAGTCAGATGAAAAATGGAACTTCCATTTTGTAGACTTACTTTTTCAATGTGGCATCATGTATGAAAAATATAGACATACAATTATGTCAGAAAATCACTTATTTTTTTAAAGGCTTCAACCACAGTATTAAGAATACAGACATTTCGTATATGATATTGACAAATTTGAATTTTTTAAATTTTTTTGGAACACTTATTGAATGAGGTTTTTGCTGGCAAAGTTTTGAGAAAATCTGTGATATACCCCAGAACACCCATTATGACCCTAATAGAGAATGGCTCTTAAGAGTTTCCAACATTTACCCTGAATACCATTTTTCCATAATAGGTCAAATAAACCTTCCCGCCAAACTCTGTCAAAAGCTTTATAAAGGTCTAAAAAGGCGAAGAATGTCTTACTCTTTTTTGATTTTCTAAGTGCACATATCCCTTGTAGAGTAAAAATGTTTTCCTCCTTCCGTCTGTCGCGTATGAAAGCCCCCTGAATCTCACCTAAAATACTATATAGCTCAAAACGGATTGTTCTATGATCTTAGCATATACTTTGTACACATTCGAGGTTAATGTAATACCTCTTTAATTATCGAGGTCATACATTGATCCTATCTTGTGGATATACTTTATGATTCCTTTATGTCAATCTTCGGGGAGTTTTTCAAGATCAGTAATATTCGTAAATAGATCGAGCAATGAATTTAATAGAGTATTTCCCCCATATTTTAGAAATTCATTCGGAATTTCATCAATACCACAAGCCTTTCCTGACCTAAGACTTTCAAGGACAGATTTAATGTTTTCCCTTTGTATGATACAAGAATCCCGAAAATCTCCCCGAGTTGTTAGTTGATACGGGCGACATCAATAATGCACTAAAATCTCATTTTAGCTCAATTGGACAAGACAGAATAGATACCGAAAATAACATTATCATAAAATGGTATTCATGGTAAATGAAAGCAGAATGTTGATTGGTCAACAGCCACCCTTTAGCAATCAATGGATGTGAGAAATATAATTTTGATTGGCTTATAGTCAAAGAATAACACAATATTTTGTTTTATATCAGACCAGACGTTTTATCCGACCCCTCGTTTTCAAAATCAAAAACGATCGCCTGTTTCAACAAAAATAGCAGACGACTATTCCCTTTATCTCACAATTACAGAAGCCCAAAATAGGAGACGAATAATCTTACACAAAAACTAAATGGCTGCAAAGACAAAAAGTGTGGAAAGTGTGGTCTGATTTGATTTGATTTTATTTTATTGTGTTTAGCGCCACTTTCAGCAATATTTCAGCTATATCATGGTGACCAGTTTTAGTGATGGAAGAAGCCGGAGTACCAGGAGAGAACCACCGAACATGGGCAAGCAACTGTTAAACTTTATCACTTGCGGGTCGAGTGCACCTTTTTTTGTAATTTACAAAGCCGGGTGCGAACCCATGCCGTATTGGTGATAGGCTTGAATGATTTGTTAGGTAATCCAACTACCTAACTCATTGAGCCACCCGGGCCCTGAAAGTGTGGTCTGTATTTAGATGAACCATACAAACGGAGTAGAAATCATATCCGAAATCTCTGCTAAAAGAACATAGGAATCCATTTATCACTTACTAGTGATGATTTTGTAGTTTTGAAGATGATCTAAATAACATTATAACAAGTAAAAACGAGGAATGATGCAAGCATTGCTGTTGTTAATAATACAGAAAGGATAAATGTGCACTTCCCAGCCAACAAGAAACAGTCACACATATTATAATTATGAAAAGAACGTCTAAGCATATAATTGTGAAAAAAAAGTCTACACATAAAATTGTGAATAGAAAGTCTAAACAGTGATGGTCAACAATAGAAAGTCTAAACAGTGATGGTAAACATTAGAAAGTCTAAACAGTGATGGTCAACAATAGAAAGTCTAAACAGTGATGGTAAACATTAGAAAGTCTAAATCTAAACAGTGATGGTAAACATTAGAAAGTCTAAACAGTGATGGTCAACAATAGAAAGTCTAAACAGTGATGGTCAACATTAGAAAGTCTAAACAGTGATGGTCAACAATAGAAAGTCTAAACAGTGATGGTCAACAATAGAAAGTCTAAACAGTGATGGTCAACAATAGAAAGTCTAAACAGTGATAGTCAACAATAGAAAGTCTAAACAGTGATGGTCAACAATAGAAAGTCTAAACAGTGATGGTCAACATTAGAAAGTCTAAACAGTGATGGTCAACATTAGAAAGTCTAAACAGTGATGGTCAACATTAGAAAGTCTAAACAGTGATGGTCAACAATAGAAAGTCTAAACAGTGATGGTAAACATTAGAAAGTCTAAACAGTGATGGTCAACAATAGAAAGTCTAAACAGTGATGGTCAACATTAGAAAGTCTAAACAGTGATGGTCAACAATAGAAAGTCTAAACAGTGATGGTCAACATTAGAAAGTTTAAACAGTGATGGTCAACAATAGAAATTCTAAACAGTGATGGTCAACAATAGAAAGTCTAAACAGTGATGGTCAACATTAGAAAGTCTAAACAGTGATGGTCAACAATAGAAAGTCTAAACAGTGATGGTCAACATTAGAAAGTCTAAACAGTGATGGTCAACAATAGAAAGTCTAAACAGTGATGGTCAACAATAGAAAGTCTAAACATTGATGGTCAACATTAGAAAGTCTAAACAGTGATGGTCAACAATAGAAAGTCTAAACAGTGATGGTCATCAACATTAGAAAGTCTAAACAGTGATGGTCAACAATAGAAAGTCTAAACAGTGATGGTCAACAATAGAAAGTCTAAACAGTGATGGTCAACAATACAAAGTCTAAACAGTGATGGTCAACATTAGAAAGTCTAAACAGTGATGGTCAACAATAGAAAGTCTAAACAGTGAAGGTCAACAATAGAAAGTCTAAACAGTGATGGTCAACATTAGAAAGTCTAAACAGTGATGGTCAACAATAGAAAGTCTAAACAGTGATGGTCAACATTAGAAAGTCTAAATAGTGATGGTCAACAATAGAAAGTCTAAACAGTGATGGTCAACAATAGAAAGTCTAAACAGTGATGGTCAACAATAGAAAGTCTAAACAGTGATGGTCAACAATAGAAAGTCTAAACAGTGATGGTCAACAATAGACAGTCTAAACAGTGATGGTCAACAATAGAAAGTCTAAGCAGTGATGGTCAACATTAGAAAGTCTAAACAGTGATGGTCAACATTAGAAAGTCTAAACAGTGATGGTCAACAATAGAAAGTCTAAACAGTGATGGTCAACAATAGAAAGTCTAAACAGTGATGGTCAACATTAGAAAGTCTAAACAGTGATGGTCAACAAATCAACCAATATCAACATATTGAACAACCACCTTTCTCTTCAAATCACGATGAACATAGAAAAGACTACGACACATGACGTAGGATATCCAGGTCCTGGCTTTGGAGACAGGTACAAAAATGATGCAGGATTAAACCAGTTAATGAGATCCCAAACCCTACCCTTCTTGATAATTGACAGTTAATGAGATCCAAACCCTACCCTTCTTGATAATTGACAGTTAATGAGATCCCAACCCTATCCTTCTTGATAATTGACAGTTAATGAGATCCCAACCTTACACTTCTTGATAATTGACAGTTAATGAGATCCCAACCCTACCCTTCTTGATTATTGACAATTAATGAGATCCCAACCCTACCCTTCTTGATAATTAGCAGTTAATGAGATCCCAACCCTACCCTTCTTGATAATTGACAGTTAATGAGATCCCAACCCTACCCTTCTTGATAATTGACAGTTAATGAGATCCCAACCCTACCCTTCTTGATAATTGACAATTAATGAGATCCCAAATCCTACCCTTCTTGACAATTGACAATTAATGAGATCCCAACCCTATCATTATTGATAATTGACAGTTAATGAGATCCCAACCCTACCCTCCTTGATAATTGACAATTAATGAGATCCCAACTCTACTCTTCTTGATAATTGACAGTTAATGAGATCCCAACCCTACCCTTCTTGATGATTGACAATTAATGAGATCCCAACCCTACCCTTCTTGATAATTGACAGTTAATGAGATCCCAACCCTACCCTTCTTGATAATTGACAGTTAATGAGATCCCAACCCTACCCTTCTTGATAATTGACAATTAATGAGATCCCAACCCTACCCTTCTTGATAATTGACAGTTAATGAGATCCCAACCCTACCCTTCTTGATAATTGACAATTAATGAGATCCCAACCCTACCCTTCTTGAAAATTGACAGTTAATGAGATCCTAACCCTACCCTTCTTGATAATTGACAGTTAATGAGATCCCAACCCTACCCTTCTTGATAATTGACAATTAATGAGATCCCAACCCTACCCTTCTTGATAATTGACAGTTAATGAGATCCCAACCCTACCCTTCTTGATAATTGGCAGTTAATGAGATCTCAACCCTACCCTTCTTGATAATTGACAGTTAATGAGATCCAAACCCTACCCTTCTTGATAATTGACAATTAATGAGATCCCAACCCTACCCTTCTTGATAATTGACAGTTAATGAGATCCCAACCCTACCCTTCTTGATAATTGACAATTAATGAGATACCAACCCTACCCTTCTTGAAAATTGACAGTTAATGAGATCCTAACCCTACCCTTCTTGATAATTGACAGTTAATGAGATCCCAACCCTACCCTTCTTGATAATTGACAATTAATGAGATCCCAACCCTACCCTTCTTGATAATTGACAGTTAATGAGATCCCAACCCTACCCTTCTTGATAATTGGCAGTTAATGATATCTCAACCCTACCCTTCTTGATAATTGACAGTTAATGAGATCCAAACCCTACCCTTCTTGATAATTGACAGTTCATGAGATCCCAACCCTACCCTTCTTGATAATTGACAGTTAATGAGATCCCAACTCTACCCTTCTTGATAATTGACAGTTAATGAGATCCCAACCCTACCCTTCTTGATGATTGACAATTAATGAGATCCCAACCCTACCCTTCTTGATAATTGACAGTTAATGAGATCCCAACCCTACCCTTCTTGATAATTGACAGTTAATGAGATCCCAACCCTACCCTTCTTGATAATTGACAATTAATGAGATCCCAACCCTACCCTTCTTGATAATTGACAGTTAATGAGATCCCAACCCTACCCTTCTTGATAATTGACAATTAATGAGATCCCAACCCTACCCTTCTTGAAAATTGACAGTTAATGAGATCCTAACCCTACCCTTCTTGATTATTGACAGTTAATGAGATCCCAACCCTACCCTTCTTGATAATTGACAATTAATGAGATCCCAACCCTACCCTTCTTGATAATTGACAGTTAATGAGATCCCAACCCTACCCTTCTTGATAATTGGCAGTTAATGAGATCTCAACCCTACCCTTCTTGATAATTGACAGTTAATGAGATCCAAACCCTACCCTTCTTGATAATTGACAATTAATGAGATCCCAACCCTACCCTTCTTGATAATTGACAGTTAATGAGATCCCAACCCTACCCTTCTTGATAATTGACAATTAATGAGATCCCAACCCTACCCTTCTTGAAAATTGACAGTTAATGAGATCCTAACCCTACCCTTCTTGATAATTGACAGTTAATGAGATCCCAACCCTACCCTTCTTGATAATTGACAATTAATGAGATCCCAACCCTACCCTTCTTGATAATTGACAGTTAATGAGATCCCAACCCTACCATTCTTGATAATTGGCAGTTAATGAGATCTCAACCCTACCCTTCTTAATAATTGACAGTTAATGAGATCCAAACCCTACCCTTCTTGATAATTGACAGTTCATGAGATCCCAACCCTACCCTTCTTGATAATTGACAGTTAATGAGATCCCAACCCTACCCTTCTTGATAATTGGCAGTTAATGAGATCTCAACCCTACCCTTCTTGATAATTGACAGTTAATGAGATCCAAACCCTACCCTTCTTGATAATTGACAGTTCATGAGATCCCAACCCTACCCTTCTTGATAATTGACAGTTAATGAGATCCCAACCCTACCCTTCTTGATAATTGACAGTTAATGAGATCCCAACCCTACCCTTCTTGATAATTGACAGTTAATGAGATCCCAACCCTAACCTTCTTGATAATTGACAATTAATGAGATCCCAACCCTACCCTTCTTGATAATTGACAGTTAATGAGATCCCAACCCTACCCTTCTTGATAATTGACAGTTAATGGGATCCCAACCCCACCCTTCTTGATAATTGACAATTAATGAGATCCCAACCCTAGCCTTCTTGATAATTGACAATTAATGAGATCCCAACCCTACCCTTCTTGATAATTGACAGTTAATGAGATCCCAACCCTACCCTTCTTGATAATTGACAGTTAATGAGATCCCAACCCTACCCTTCTTGATAATTGAATCTCAAACAGCAATGCAATGTATATCATTTTTGTGTATATAGCAAGCTATGATTCTAAGGTTCTCCTCCCTCAGGCATAGGTGACCTTAGCCGATTTTGGCTATCCTGTTTAGACCCTTTGGTTTTATTGCTACCAAAACTATAAATTATTTGGCTTTCCAATCTTTCGATTTTGAGCGTGCCTAATGAAGTTTATTGCGCACTAAAGGACTGGGAGCTATAAGAGCCAAAATCGGCCCCACCTCAGATGTCGATAAAATGTATTCACAATATGTGCTTTTCATAAATAAATACAGTTAGTTAATATGTGCATCTAATTCCTCACAGCGGACCGACAAAGTCAGGTAATGAAAAGCACTGAACGTCATTTCTTTCAGAATACAGAATGTACGTATCATTGTATTATAATGCATATCTTTAAAAAACAAAAACAAAAACAAAAACAAAGCATAATAAAACTCAATAAACAAAGCATAAATTTGACTTAATATGCAATGTGGATTGATTTCAGGAATAAAAACATGTTCTGAAACTGTATTATGAAATTAAAGTGAACGAATAGTAATGTCGCAACGTCAGCCATTTTCGACGGTCTCCTGTTTTCGACGGTTTGTTTCACGTGATAAAATCTCTCATTATTTTGATCGCTTCATTTGTCAGAGGTTATATTATGATGCTGAAATTGCATGAATGATCTCAAGAAATCTGATCTAAAAATGTCATCTTTAAATGTAAGAACTACGTACCACATCTAATATTTCACGTTCAAATTGTATTTTTTCGTAATTCATTTTTTCGTCACCTTAACAAAGCTTTAATCATTTAAAAAATATATCTCATACAGACCAATTTTGGTTTCATCGTCTGCTATGACATTGATAATGTACATATTGAGATCATATCAATTCAGAAATTTATTAACATTGATTGTCGAAAACTGGCCGAAGTTTTGGTATTAACCTTAAAGAAGTAATAGAAAGATTTATTTGAGGAATAGAACTTTGTCATATTTGAAATTTGTTTAAACACCTTTTTAACCGTACTTTATTCTTAACGACAACCAATGTTATGATATATTCTAGTACATTTTTACGGACAACCATCATAAATCTATAAAAAAAAAAATGCCAAGGTGCGGGTTGAGAGAACTTGATAACGTAAAATAAAGCATTTGGTTTTGCAGTTTCTAAGAAAAAGATTAAATATTAATATGAAAAGTTATGGATAACAGACGACGGACACTAAATTATATTATTTCTACGATTTTTTTATCGACAGTGTGATATATATTTTTTCATTTTATTATATGCTATGAAAAAAAACAGCTGAGTTGCAATTGTTAAAAAAAAAAATGGTTTTGATCGTCTTCCGTAATTAAAATCGTCAAAATGAAATACAACCGAATTGATATCAAATGGCAACATGTTTCAACCTCATTTAAAATATACCTTGTAATACTTTCAAACTTTTACATCACGTTCACGATATTTTATTACAACACTATTTCACTCAAGGGTAAACAAATTTCTGTTCTAGTTAAAGGACTTTATCAAACAGAATAATACAGTTTACATGTAATGCAGTTAATACGCATTTAAACCACAGAAGAATATTTCTATTTTCCACACCTTATGGTGTGGGGTCTGGTGTGGGGTCGCTATTGTGCATGCGAAATATTAATTGCAAACCCCATTGAATGGTTATATGCTGCCTGTCTAGAATATTTTATTTTTTTCTCGATCGACAGTTCAGAAGCTAGAAAACAATATGATGAATATTGTCTGTCAATCATGCAAACAATAACCTATGCACATGACAGAACGCATATACGGATTCTGATTGCCCCTGTGGTATCTTCAAACTCTTCTTAAGGATATGTTGGATTGTGCCCAAAAAATATCTACTCCTTTTGGATCAAACTATTTTAATTCATTTTAGAAGTAGCATCGATAGACCATTAAACCTACCTCAGTTTCCCGGTAGTAATAACTATTTCAGTATCCCGAAAGAAAATATATAATCAATAAAAACTATTTTGGATGAAGTGGTGTTTATTTTATTTTTATGTTATATAACTGTTACGTGCCGACATACCATCGTTTTTTACGGCAACTATTGCTTCTCAAACATCAAAACGTCATCTAAGCGCTTGTAATATTTGAACATTTTCCCGTCGTTTTTCAAGAAATTTAACACCTCGTGCACCAAACAATACTTTAACAGTAGTTGTGTTTTATTTATATTAATAATCTGGTAAAATATTGTCTGGTGCACGACTACGGAGGTGCTTAATTTCTTCGAAAACCGTCGAAATATCGCGGGCAAAATTCCACGAAATACAGAAAACAAATAACGCTCATGACGTCACAATGACGTCAAATACGTATCGATTTTGTTGGAACCAAGCTTTAACATCAAAAGTATGATGTCGTCTATAAAATAAAACACATCAAATTTTAATCAAGTATTTTCTAAGATAATGAGTAATTAAATATGGGGCCATATATGGAACTTATAGTCCCCAGTTCTTTTTATCGCGTTGACGCCGGACTGCATGCACTGAGTTTTTCTTCTGGTTTCAATGTATACAAACTGTATTTAAAATAAATACAATTATTTACAGAAACAAGTTATTTACTGATGAATTTCATTACTTGAAATGAATCATACAATGTACAGAGATTGTGTATATATACATAATGGTATCATATATACAATCAGAAGAGTGAAAATGTTGATTTTAAAGGTCTGGCCGAGGTTATAAATAAATTAATATTTAACAACCTCCACAATCCTCCACCAACAAAATATTTTGATACAATCATTAACCCTCTATACTCAAAACAACTGCTCAATTTGGTGTTGGTGGAAGACTGTGGAGGTATATAAAATAGCTAAAATGTACATTGAATATGTCGTTTATAGTCCATTGTTAGCATTATCCGTCTAATCATGATGTCATTATGACGTCATAGCGCACCCAATCTCACGGAAAGATATATTTTTTGAAAACTTGTAAATATAACAATTAAATTAGTAAATTGTTTTTATTCTATGTGAAGCATTATTTTTTGATAAAATATGGGGCCAATTTTGCACCTTAACGCCTCTCCCTCTTTGATATCTACGTTTTTATTACCTATATGTTTATGGGTTAATCTGGATACATTTCAGATTTGTAATTAAAGATTTTTCAATTTCATTAAATGAATATGCTGCACATCATTAATGTCAATGGGTTATTTAAACAAGGCCATTAGCTTAATGATAGGAACGTTCCTTTGATGCTAGTATTGACTATAAGGTATAATAATTAGACTATTAAATCGTTAATATTTAATAGAAAATAATTGGAATGAACGTTCTGTGCTTTAGGGCGGATATAGTTGTAAATGCGAATAAATTGACGATTCATATTTAATGGACCTTACATATGAAGATTGTTGTCATAGTACATGTATCATCAATAGATTTATGGTGTTTAATGCCACTTTCAACAATAGTTCCGTTATATCGTGGTGGTAGTATCATAAATAATAAAATGATAAACAAAAAATACCACACTGTTGGTACATTTCCAAAATATACAGAGTCGTTACAGACAGGGCAAGGGAGTCTATGTTGTTACCTCCCATTCTTTTGTCAAAAAATTAGAATAAGCAGAACAGCATGGAAATAATAAATGTACTGTCAGCCAAGAGGTTTTTGGGTGGTTTTGCAGCCAGATGACTTGTTCCCCTCCCCACTTTCAGGTCCACTAAGGCCTACGCCTCTGATCTAATACACGCTCCCTTTTTGGGAGCGTTAATGGTAGAAGTATGAATAGGTACTATGGCACTTCAAAATCTTCAACAATATGGCTGCCAAACCGGAAATAAATTTTTAAAAAAATCACGTGACCTAAACCGGAACTCTAGTCGATTTTTTTTCAAATAAAAATGAAACAATGTTCGGTAGCGGATACGAAAACTGTCCGGAGTTTGGATTTTTAGGTGGTGTTATTTTTAAGCTTGATATTTTGTAAACAGGAAGAAAAATTACTGTTCTTTGGGAGCGTTTCAGGTTGCACCTGCCTCATATTAGAAAAATCATAGAAACAGAAGCACAATCGATACCCACATCAAATAGATAGTCATGGACTTATTATTATAGAAAACCTGTTACTGCTAAAATGTGTATATATCAGCAAACCTTCAACATTTGAGCTCTACGTGTATATGTAAGTGGGAGTGAGAGTTTGGTCGAGAAATCAAGGCGGATATCGAAGTCCGGGAATTTGACGATTCTGTCGAGTAAGAAGAGTTTGAAGATACAAAAGGGTAATCAGAATCCGTAAATCGAAGAAGAACAGACAACACAATGGTCAAAAAAAAAAGGACAGACAACGATCTACAAAACATACACATAAAACTAAAGATCGAGTAACGCGAACTCCACTAAGAACCGGGGGTGAACACAGGTGTTCCGGAAGGGTATGCAGTTCCTGTCCCACTAGTGGCACCCGTCGTGTTAATCTAGTTACACACCCCGTGATATCTTACTACATTAGAACCGAGGAATATATTATTTTGCAGGTCGCTGAACGGATGGATTCAAACATTGATAATCAAAAGATAAATGACGATCAAACATAGCTTTATACTCCTATCAACAAAGCAGGAAAAACGATACTTAGTCACCCTTATATGACAGCGCAGAATTTTTATTAAATATCAGCATATAAAAGACAGAAACATCTCCTCGTGGACTTCAGTGTTCCCTTCTAAAATATATAACAAATTTACGTTTACACTATGAAAGGTAACGAAAAGGTAGAAGATACCAAAGTGAAAAATCGGAGAACAGACAATACAATGGTACCAAGAAGGACAAAAAGAAAAGCAATGATCTACAAAACAGCTACACAGAAAATCGGGGTGGACATAGGTGCTCCGGAACATGAACAGAATTAACACACCAACCTGGAAGTCGTGATTATCACGACAGACGAGTCCTTATTGCAGCCTGGGTTGCTTTCCAATATTTTGACTCTGAGCGTACCTTATAAGAGTTACTCCTTCCAGAAAAGCCTCGTGTGCAATAAGCTAGATATATACGCTTTTATTACATATGAAGTACAAATGGCATTACGGAAGGGATCTGGAAAGTTCGAAAGAGATATATAAAGTGTTACATTTTGATCATGTATAACAGTATGCGCTCATTTCAAACACTGGAGGTATGTATGCCGAAAATATCAATACCTTCCTGAAGAAGTGGAAGCGACGTCGATGTAAAACAGAGGAAGGTAGACATTCAAGAGTATTTAGAAAGGTAGACATTATACCTGAATAGATAAAAAAAAAAAAAAGACTCCATTACTACATTGACTTATAAAATTAATGTTATAAAGTTTTTTGGACAAAAATTTGGACAGAGCTCAAATTTGCCGCGAGTCAAGTAAGTTTCCGATCAATCAATATATTTTGATATGCTGACCAGAGATCACCAACTAGTAATAGACGCTAAATATGTAATGGAGGAGTATGTATCAATGCTATTGAAAAATAAGGACAAATTTGTAGAATCGCCAGGGAGAACAAACGTAGCACTTGGTCGCTGCTAATACTACAACACAAGCAAGACTATTATTATACAGTTATTTTACATTTAGGAGAACGTTCCACGTATGTGGATGCTGACATTACCGTATAATAAAACAAAGAACAGGAGAACGGAATCAAGAACTACGGTGCCGGGGTTTGGGGGGGGCTTATTTACGTGATTTGATGGGCGAAGTTCCAACAAATAATATTGCACGTTTTGAGACTGGTTGTCTGGAGAGAAAAAAAACTAGGCGTACCACACGCGCAAACCAGATGATATTATGTGAGAGGTATGACGTTGAACTGTAAAAATACGATCAGCGGCAAATTCAATACAGTGAGGGACATGACTACCGCTAATAACAAACCATATAAATTTATGTGCAACAGAAGAATAAAAAAATTCTAGAGATACGTTACGATTTCCGCATAAAACGGTGTTAGGTTCGTCTTTACCTCCAGGCCAGTTGCTTGTAGGAGGTCTCATGTCTTATTTACGTTATTTGTGTTTGTTTGCGTATAATGGCGTCCAATACTTATTGTGTTGTGTACTTTTGTTGTTGTTGTTGTCTACGTCATGTTTCTTGTGTATGGTGGTGTACAACATATATTGTGTTTTTATTTTGGTTTATCTTCGTCTTGTGTCTTGTGTACCCAATGTTGCCAGTTTCTCTGGATTGTCCATTCTTGATTACCACTTCGGCTCTAATGTTTATAGATAGAATGAGAATATTCTAACCGGTCAATAGTTGAAGGACTGCATAATTGATGATATTAATTTATTTACCAGATGGCAACCACAACCTTATTAAAAAATAATGAGTAAAATAAAATGAAGCATAGTTCATGAACTTTCATAATTAATCTATATCATTGACATTAATCTCGAGCTTCATAAATAAAACATCGTCAGCAGAATATTAACTAGAGGCTCACAGGAGCATGTAATCGCTCACCTGGTTTTCAATTTGACATCTAAAGTTAATAGAAAATGGGGGTGTTACACATAATTTTGAAAGTGGGCCACCCAAAGATCATTTCAACTCAAATTTCCGAGCAAAAGATTTAAATGTGATTTTTATCTCATAATATTCCTAAACGGAATAAACTGGCTGAAAAAAATTCACAGAAAAACCTAGAATATATGTTAAACTACTCATTGCCATGTAGCTGCAGTTACAATATGAGCTCATTTTGACTTATATTAAAGCAACAATGGACAATTGAAGAAATTTCTATTTTTAGTAACAGCAGCCATCTTGAATGGAGGGTGGGGCTGTCGGACACGATATTGAAACCCCCCCCCCCCCCCAATTTGCTTTAATTTGGATCAGCGAATTCCACGGAGAAGATTTAAATGTGATCTTTTATCAAAATATGCCTAATTTGCATAATCGGTAAAAGTCGGCTGAAAGAAAACTTTCACAGAAAAACCCGGAATATATCTTAAACTACTCCTTGCCATGTAGCTGCAGTTAAAATTTGAGCTCATTTTAACTTATACTAAAGCAGCAATGGACAATTGAAGAAATTTCTATTTTTAGTAACAGCAGCCATTTTGAATGGAGGGCGGGGCTGTCGGACACAATTTTGAAAGGGACCCACCCAGGGACCATCCCTGCCAGGTTTGGCTTAATTTGGTTCAGCGGTTTCAGAGGAGAATATTTAAATGTGATCTTTTATCAAAATATGCCTAATTTGCATAATTGGTATAAATCGGCTGAAAGAAAAATTTCACAGAAAAACCCGGAATATATGTTAAACTACTCCTTGCCATGTAACTGCAGTTAAAATTTGAGCTCATTTTGACTTATACTATAGCAGCAATGGACAATTAAAATTTCATCCCACCTTTTTTTCTATTTTTAGCTTGGCGGCCATCTTGGTTGGAAGTCGGGATCAACGGATACATTTTTGGAAGAGAGCCATACAAATACCATTCCACCAAAGTTTGGCTGCAATTGGCCCTGTGGTTACTGAGGAGAAGATTAAAGTTTACGATGTACGACGGACGGACGGACGGACGGACGGACAGACGGACGGACGGACAACGACGGACGACGAACGCCAAGTGAAGGCAAAAGCTCACATGGCCTTTGGCCAAGTGAGCTAAAAATTAAGTATAATAAAAACGTAGATACATATTAATTATTAGTATTTTTTTTCGCAAGACAAGGATTATCAGGTCCATATCATCTGATATGGACCTGATAATCCTTGTCGAGCGAACATAGATACTAATAATTTGTTTATCGGTAATTTCACAATTTTAACACAGCTTTGTGATTTATTTGTTGTGTTTTGACCTTTTTTTTTAATAAAAAGGTTTAGTGACGTCACGTTAGACCGCGCATGACAAATGACCAACAGCTGATAATTTCTAGTATCACGAGTCGGTGGTCAACTGAACGTTGTTACTAAATTTATCGGGTTGTAAGGTTCAAAGGAAACTGTAACAAATTACCGATAAATGTATTTAATTTAGTTCACGCGACGCGTTCTGTGATAACTTTCATCAGGTACGCTATAAACGTCAAAAGACTAGAAGGTAAAAACAAGGGAGCATGTAAATCAATGATCTGAACAGGATTCAAAATCATCTAAGGTAATGTATGGCTGAGGGGGAATAACCTTATTTAGAAACTGTAAAACTTAATAATAAATTTATCTAATAAACCATATCAGTGCCGAAACACTGAACACTGTACCGATAATGTAAATTAATTGTAGGAACTAAATACGTCTGATGATGGTCAAACCAAAGACATTATAATTGACACCATTAAGGAGTCAGAACATAGAATGGTTGACACGAAGCTAACTCATATTAATGAGCTAGAATGGAGCGACATGTCTACCTGAAGACTGTTGTTTCATTTGCTAGTTTAGGACCAGTGCCGGATTTAGATAAAGAAAGGCCTTAGGCTATTCCACTTGCGAGGCCCCTCTCAATTCCCCCACCTTCACGACTGTAGGAAGATGGAAGTGTGCTTAATCAATTTCAATAAAGGCGAAGATAATGAGGGGTGTTTTAAAATTCTGCAATATTCTGAAATGGAGTGCAACTGTGTAAGGAACATTACTGAAGGGTTGTTTAGAAAGTACGGTACGTTATGACAGCATAGGTGCGAAAGTCCATTAACAGTGTTAAAAAAATTATACACCTTAGACGGAGGCCCGTTAAATTTTGAGGCCCTAGGCTTGAGCCTATTGAGCCTATAGGTAAATCCGACACTGTTTAGGACTGTATGTGATAATTGATATAAAAGAAAAACAACAACAACATAAAATGAAAAACAAAAAATAACACACTGTCGGAACACTTCCTAATTCAATCACGAAATATCCAACAAAAAAGTGGTAAAATCATCACCCCTAACCTACATCTACATGACTGCTCACTTTCTTGGCTTGGTACATAAAAAGTGGCTGGGATAAGCTGGATTTACGGGCTCAAACTTCTCCTTCTTCGATTTATGGCTTATGATCATCTTTTTGGTATCTTCAAGCTTTGCATAATTAGCATTCCTTAATAAATAAAAAAAAAAATCCGTTAAATAAAGAATTCATGTTGGTACCCACGGGTTTCTGATTTAAGACATAAGATAAGATAAGATAAGAAAATTTTATTTTGATTCGGCACATAATAAAACAGTACAACATAAGCTCTAAGGAGCTTTTTACCGAATATACAATAACAATAAAACAACACAAGTCACATGCAAAGTTACAAACTAAAATAAGCTAAGACATACAGGCATAAACAGGAGGACTGTGTATAGATCTGAACAAGAACCCACGTGGCAAGTGCCTCTTTGGACTCTTGTTCAAGACCCACACACAGATGCTCCAACATAAAAAAATATAATAATATTGAATACTTAAAACTGGTACCAACATAATCAGTAAAAGCAGCACTGTCCAACTAAAAAATCAAAGAATATAAAATGTTCAAGCCAAACTAAAAAAATTAATAAGTAGAAAAATAAAAAATAAAAAAATATAAGACATTTATTTCACATGTACATTGTATTTGCATTGATTTCAAAATTTCGTCAACCCGTTTATGTCCCGGTGTCTTGCATTTGGTAATACTAAATTCCTCGCCGCCCGATCCGATTCTATCGACTGGTTTCAACAACTGGTACCGAGTAAAACCCCGATTTATCGATTCTTGTATATTGAATATCGTTCTACATGTGTCTCCAGTTAATCAAATATCCAACACACAGTAGGTGTTCTTTATATCTGAATTATAGAACACGAGGAGCAGTCAATATCCCGCCCATTTAGACCTACGAAGCTGTGAGTACTGTAAAACTTAAACCAATGCCGTGGGTATACAGGTGTAAAACCACTAATTAATTTCTTTAAGGTTTTCTACTAAATTTGTGTTTTTTCAAGCCTCCTACCTGGTCATTTTATCTTAAGTTTAACCTTTCCAAGACCATATATTTTCTGAAACGTACATGATTCCTCTACGTTCTGTCAAAATATCAGGGCATGTTTAAAATCTTGCAGTGAAATGCCAGGCTACGGATTTTTTTTAATTTTTTTATTCAAATTCAAATAGTATGTGCATATAATTATTAACCTTTAATCCAGTACAGAATGTCTGCTAGCCAATACCAGGATATCACCAAAAATTGTTAAAACTACCAATAACTTAACTGGTTACATAAAAACAAAATACCACTGTTTTAATCAGCAAAAGTATTAACTGATTTTTCAACCCTCCTTTATTTTTTAATAGTTGGGTTATTATAGAACAGTGTAAATAATATTCCTTGTATTTTCCTTTTAATCTACACTTGGAAGTATAATAACCACTTTTCTCTTCCTACAATAGTGTGGGTGTTTTTTTTTGGGTTCTTTTTTTGTTTGTTTGTTTGTGCAATCAGAAAAGTAGCACTCTTTTATCCCAAAAATAAATTTTTTGTTTTGTTTTTTGTGCAATCAGAAAAGTAGCACTCTTTTGTCCCAAAAATAACCAAGATCAGTAATACTTTATGAAAATTAGTAATGGTTCCATTACACTCATCAACCTCCTTAAAAATGTGTTTTTTAAATGTAGGAGGTCTGAAAAACAAGGAGGGCAGTAAATTAGAGGATGTCTTTTTTATCAACAAAATTAACAAGTATGACATTGTGTTTTTAGCTGAAACACATATTGGTTATGAATCCAATATTCACAGAGTGGGAACATTTTATTTTTATCAAATATGTAGGCCTATATGTAGACCCAATAACCGCTATTTTGGAGGGTTAGCTATATTAACTAAGTCTCATATAAGACCACATGTAAAAATTCAAAAAAATACAAACCCTGATTTTCAGTGGATAAAATTAGAAAAATCCCTCTTTGGATTTTTGAAAGACCTATATATTTGTTTGGTTTATAACCCACCTATGACATCATCATATACCCAGGGGCTCAACCATGATATTCTGGAATGCATAGAAAACGAAACAGTTGAATACAAGAAATATGGTAATATCCTTTTATGTGGTGATTTCAATGCCAGGGTCTCAAGTTCTGATGACTTTATCATAGACGATGATAACTCACATACACCCTTTTTTAACAACTATACTGTTGATAAGCAAATCCGATGCCGTAAGAGTAAAGATACCACTTTAGACACACGGGGAAAGGAACTTATTGATTTTTGTATTTCTAATCAGATTAGAATGTTAAATGGTCGAGTCCTTGGTGATTTATGTGGCAACTACACTTGCTAAACGACAAATGGTACAAGTATTGTCGATTATACTTTAATCTCGGAGAGTATTCTGGATCAAATATTGTATTTTAATGTTAATAATTTTGTACCTACAATATCAGATTGTCATTGTATAATCAGCCGGGAAGCCAGTGACACAGGAGAGTTCACTTGACGTTTTTTGTCACGTGATTTTCGACGTAAATATTGACGTGATGGATGTCAGAGGACGGACTCAGGAATGTGTTGCTTTGTAGCTTCGATTATGGTTACTTGTAATATTTTGTTGAAAGGATCATTTCTACAGACATTCGGGAACGTAAATGTTTAAATTTTGCATCGGTATTCTTACTTTCATACAAGTAATGACTCTCATAAAATGGACCTTCAAGATTTCTCAACCCTGTTCGACAACAGAAAACATCTTTTGTTTAATTTATTATTGAATATGCTGGTAAATTTCTTACTTTTAATACACAATTTATTATCGTGGGTGACATATATCCAGAAAGTTGCAAGGTTTATCAGCGGGGATACGATTGTGTCAGTTATAATCAGCACCCGTCAAGATGAAAGTTGCGACGAGGCGGCGTAAATGAAGTGCTTTTCGGGTACTCTCGGGATTTTCCTTTCCAGTTGACTAAAATTACTGTAGTTTTAAGAACTCGAACATATATGTCTCGAGGCCGAAATGTAAATAAATATCTTTTAAAATATGGAAAGAATGTACAGACTGTGTAAAGAAAGTTTGTGGATAAGGTCAGAATTAAGTGAAAATTGCTTCCATAGTGTTGTTGTCAAAATCATATTAATAAATTATGCTAAAAAAAAAACTTATTCATGCCTGGGCTGGTGGGAAAGCACAAACTGGATAAGTTGGAAAGAATTTGCTCAGACTGGGCAAGAAAAAGTTTGTGATAAAGTAAAAATTAACAAACTTGAGTGAAAATTAGTGTTGTCAAAATCATATTAATAAATTTTGTTTAAAAAAAAAACTTTTTTAAACAAAAAATTAGAAAAAAAATTGCTTCCATAGTGTTGTTGTCAAAAATTTTGTTTAACAAAAAAAACTTTATTCATGCCTGGTGGGAAAGTACAAAATGGATAAGTTGGAAAGAATTTGCTCAGACTGGGCCAGAAAAAGTTTGTGATAAAGTAATAATTAACAAACTTGAGTGAAAATTTTAAATAATTTACTTTAAAGAAACCAAAACCATATATCATTTCAGCTGCAAATTACCAAATTTCAGTTATTATATCTCTGATTTCACCTATTTCTGTTCAACAGCATCTTGTGACTGATATATATGCAAGTTTGGTTAAATATTGAATCCTATGTTTTCTTCAATTTGTTTTCCAAATTTGATGAAAAATCCCATAACATTGCAGATCCATATAATTTCAGTTATTTCTATTGACACAGCACCTTGCATTGTAAGGGACCTCAAAGGCAACATTTTTGTAAGATTAGATAAATTTTGAATCATAACTCTTCTTTGCAAAGTTACTTTGGTTTTTTTCAGTGGTTATCATGATATCCCATGGGCCTTCCAAGCACTCTTAAAATTAGAAAAAAAATTCTACAGCAGACATCATGAGCTGGTTGACAGCACCCAGATGACAAATGATCTGAGGCTGTTTTAGATCCTTTGCCCTTCTCCGGATTAAAGTCCTACCAGACTTGATGATGGACACACATAGATGTATTGCAATAGGCAGGAATTGCTTACCCTTCCGGATCACCCGAGTTCACTTTAGATTATTCGGGAGTTTGTGTTGTTCATGTGCGTTTGTGATTTTTTGTGTTATATCGGTTGGTTGTTGTTGGTTTGTTTCTGTGCTTCCCTGGTTTATATTTTGTCCTCGGCTATTGTTTTTTTATAACCCCTCTCGGGCAATGGCAATCTCATAGAAAAAATCAAATTGCCCGAGAGCACATATTTGTGAGAAATAGTTATCAGAGTCCCTGTGGATGGATGCACAGATAGGAGGTTGTATTACTTTACAACTTCATAGGTGAGGGGATACTAAATTATCATTATATTAACATCTAGTCAGCATATGAAAACAATCCTGTGGTAATTTGATTATTTAATTGTGTAACATTTAATACAATATTTCAAGGCAGCATTATCATAATAATTGTAATCTTGTCAACAAATCTAAATAAAAAATTCCATAAGAAAGGGTGGATCTTAAAAATCTCATCTCTACAATTAAAATTGTCAATATCTGGTAATCTGTCAGTCTTTATTCTGTCTGAAACATACAATTTAATAACATTTCTCAAAATTTGTGCTGCATGTTCAAGACTTTCATGCTTTGTGTTCTTCTTTAAATCATCTGTAATAAGAGAAGAAATTTTATTTGTTAATTTTAAGTTTTCTTTCTCCATCAGGGCAATTTGGTTTGATGAGCGATGATTTGCCAAAATTAGTAAATGGCAACTTCCTAAAACATCTACATCATTTCTGTATATCAGACGACCAAGGTTTTTCTTTTTTGGTACATAACACAATAAAGCTCTGCCAGGAACAGATTTTAACATATTAAATATCAATTGAGTGAAGTGTAACAATGTCACTGTCAATAACAATGTTGAGGTCATTTTTACGTAAGAGAAGTTTATATCTGTCATAAACTTCAGGTAAAAGTAAAGAACTCTCTTCTTCAAAAGCTTTGATGACAAACTGCAATATCATCTGAAAAGTATAGATGTCAACATTCTGGCCTGTAACTTTATGTTTTTCAATAAACAACTGTTTACTTAAACAATCCTGCAAGTATGAAGAGGTTTGAGCCAATTTCTCCTCTGCTGCATCAGATCTAGAGAAAAAGTTAAAAGAATTATAACAATAGGGACAACATCTAAATCGATCATTCTCTATATTTTTATTAAAACTGAAATACTTCAAAAACAAGTCTCTCTTTTCCTCGCCTAGTTTTAAAAACCATATGATATCATTACTGCGACAATTTTTCTCACAAACAATGCACTGAACTGTGAATTGTTAATAAATTTGTTGTAATGAGAATGACAAAGTGAGGAAGAAAATGTATCATCATACTGTGAAAACTTCTCTGAAATTAAAACATTAAGGGACCGACCATTTAACTTGCAGGGGGGGGGGGGGGGGGTTATGGTTTTTTGCTTCATTCAGAATTTTTTTCCGAACAACATGAGAGTTGTAATATTTATTTTTTTTGTCGCACAAAGCGCAAATTTTTTTTCCAGAATTTAACATTAGGTTATAAATATGACAAAAACTCTGAAACAGATTTTTTTTCCCTCCACCAAAATCAGAATATTTTTTTCAGTAACATTGGGAATCAGAATATTTGTTTAGAAAAAAACCATAACCCCCCCCCCCCCCCCCCCCCCCCTGGAAGTTAAATGGTCCGTCCCTAATTTCTTGCTGAAAAGATAAACAGTCAATTTCAGTTCTATGATTAGATTGGTTTGAGCAAAGGCTGAAATTGGATTAAAAAAACCATTTGTTATCTTCATTATCTGTGCATGCTCTCTTTGCATCTGATGCCTCATCAGGTTCACCTGCTTTAAATTTCAAAAATGAAGTTTAATGCACTTTCACATCTCCTACAAATACATGTAACAAGCAGTATCAGTAATCTTATAATATTGCCTGTAAACATAATCTGAAAAAAATGTACATATCTGTTTGAAGGATCAAATTTACCAATAACACATTTGGGCACACTGCATGGAGCTGGATCTCTGCCTGGATGGACCTTTGTACAGTTGGATTTTGACATAAATGTTTATAAATGTAAATGTTGCAAACTGAGAACAAGTATAAAGAAAAGAGCTAGGGGTCAAATAATATTCATGCACATTAATATAAACCAAGGAAGGAATCTGTAAATTAAATAATGAAATGTACACACACAGTATGGCAAATGAGAATGATATGGAATGGTTTACACCTGGAAAATCCTGCAAGAAGTGTGACACTAAGCCATTGTCAGGCTTTGAGCTGCTACATTTTTATGAATCTGTTTTTCCTTTAATTAGGGAATCAATAAGTGAAGCTATCAAGCGTAAACTTTCAAATAGAGATTACAAAATGGAAAAAATGAGGGGTCACGTTGGAAATCTCACATGACGACATGGATGTGTGGTTCAAATGATGTTTATATCTTGGAATTTTTCCAATATGTAAGTCAACATTCACATCTAAAATACTGGAATTGAAACGAATGCAATATTAAAATACATGAGAACAATCTACAGATGTAATGCTTGCAGATATAAGCCTGAAACAAATAGAAATATCGCTATTTTTCCTTCGAAAATACACTGAAATGGTGTCTGCCTTTTGAGGTCAAAATATAGTTTTTCGCTAAGCATGCTGGGATTTGATGTTTTGTATGGGATTCCTTACTAATTTTAGAGTTTATTTTTACCATCTTTGATGTGATTGGCTAAGGGGGATGTGATTGTGTCAGTTAAATATAGAGAGGTTTTTTCCCCGCCATATTTTTAGGCGACGAGATGCTTGAAATAGGTCACTGGAAAAATACCGATTTTCACCCTTTTTCTACACGGAAAAGCTGTCAAAAACGACCAGTCATTAGCCTGTGAGAATAAACTTGTGATAAATATAAAAAAAACACGAATTACGGTTATTTCAACGTTTCCCAACATATTTTTCTGAGGTACCGTATCGCGGATGATTTTGTTTACGTAGTTATGAAGCGCCACCTGTGCGTTGAATCGAGGTTGTCTGCCCTTAGCGCGGCAATATTGACATCCAATGGACTGATTGATCGATTCAGTCTATGGCTTCCCGGCTGTAATTGAATGGTCAATGTCAGCAAAATTTACTATTGATATAATAGCTGATGAGGTTAAATTGTATGACAAAAGTAGTAATTTTATATGGTCAGATGATTCTATAGCTGAATTCCAGGCAGCCCTTTTATCTCCAGATATACAAAAAAAAATAGGAAATTTTAAAAATAAAGATATTGATAATTCACAAATCTTAATTGATGATGCGTCAGCAGAACTATCAAATATATTTACTTCAGCGGCCTCAATTTTACTCAAACGGGGTACAAAGAGTAAAAAAAGTTGCAAAGATAAGAAATGGCATGATACAGATCTTAAGTCACTTAGGAGGAAGTTAATAAATTACGGGAAAGTCTACAGTAAATTCCCACATGATCCTTTAGTACGAGGGCATTATTTCAAACTTGACAAGCAATATTCCAGACTGAGGAAGTTCAAATACAGGGAGTACAAGAACTCTCTGATTGATCAGCTTCAGTCTCTTCATGACGATAACCCAAAATTGTATTGGAATATTATTAACGAACTCAAAAACAAAAAAAATAACGATTATAGTTCTGCTGTAGCACCATCCAAGTGGTTGTCCCATTTCCAATTCCTTGGAGAACTTAAAGAATCATATAAAGTAAGACTATCTCAGTTGGAGAGAAGACTTGATGACCTTGAAAAGATACCATGTTATAATGATTTAGATAATGTTATTTCCCAAAAAGAGATCACCTCAGCAATATCAAAGCTAAAAAACAAGAAGGCCCCAGGTCTTGATAATATTTCCAATACCATGATAAAACAGAGCCAAACAGTACTATTGCCATGTCTCTCAAAATTATTTAATTCCTGTCTGTCTCATGGCAAATATCCACACTCATGGGCTGAAGGTTATATCTCTGTAATACATAAATCTGGTGATGCCGCAGATCCCAACAATTACCGAGGTATTACGATTACCAGCTCAGTTGGCAAAGTTTTCAACAGTATTTTAAATGAAAGACTAGATTCCTTCTTAAAGCAAAATAATATTATTGATGACTGTCAAATAGGTTTCACTAGAAAAGCTAGAACATCTGATCATATGTTTATTTTAAAATGTATAATTGACCAGTATTGTAAAACTAAAGATGGAAGGGTGTTTGCCTGCTTTGTCGACTTTCAAAAAGCATTTGATAAAGTTATACATACATGAATTAAACTCAAGTTATTAGAAATAGGGTTTAGTTCAAGATTTTATAATATCATAAAAAACATGTACAGTTATAGTACATCTTGTGTCAAGATAAACGATAAATTAACAGAATTTTTCGCCACCAAACTGGGAGTAAAACAAGGGGACAACCTGATCCTAACTTATTTAAAATATTTATTAATGATCTTCCCAGTTATCTCAGTAGCACAAAAGACCCAGTCATTTTAGATAATTCCCCAATCCATTGTTTGATGTATGCTGATGACATTGTCTTATTATCCAAATCAGCAGAAGGAATGCAAGAAAAATTAGACAAACTTTCTGCATTTTGTACTGATTGGTGTCTTGATATCAATATTAAAAAAACCAAAATTTTGATTTTTAACAAGGCGGGCAGACATCTTTCACATAAGTTTGTATTTCAGAATAATAATTTAGAATGTGTATCTCGCTATAAATATTTAGGAATATGGTTTAACAACTCTGGCTCCTTCAACTTTGCTCAAAATGAACTTTATCAGAAAGCCTTAAAGGCCCTTTTTAAATTGAAGAGTGATTTTCTAGTCCACAATCCTGAAGTTAAAACCTCAATTCACGTTTTTGATCACACTATTAAGCCGATTCTGTTATATGGCTGTGAAATTTGGGGTTATTTTAACCCGTTTACCTCACGGTTTAGAAATGGAAATATTCCAATAGACCAAATTTTTTCTAAACTACATTGTGAAAATTTACACTTGAAGTTCTGTAAATTTCTTTTGGGAGTGCATAAAAAAAGCACCAATCTTGCAGTACAGTCAGAACTAGGCCGGTTCCCTCTTCATGTCGATATATTAAAGCAAATTTTAAGATTTTGGCATAGACTTGAAAATCTGGATTCATCTTTCCCACTTCTTAAAGCTGCATATAAATGTACTAAATATTTATATGAAGGCAAGCAACCATCATGGTATGGCTCTGTAAAACATATTTTGCAAAATATGCCAAGCTTAACTAATCTCTTGACAGACAAAACATCAACCTTTAAATATAAATGCAATAAAATTGTAAAACAACACTATTTGGAATTGTGGACAAAACAAGCCCATTCACTTAGAGAGGGAAAATTAAGAACTTATTTAAAAATAAAAACCAATTTTGGATATGAAAATTATTTGTCAATCATTAGAAATTTTGAGCAGAGAAGAAGGTTGTCCAAATTAAGAATATCAGCTCATAAATTACAAATAGAAATAGGAAGATACCAGGGTACTCTCCGGGAAAACCGCATCTGTTGCAGGTGCACTTCGGGTCAGGTAGAAGATGAGATCCATTATTTACTTCATTGTACTTGCCATGCAAACCATAGGGAAATTTTTACTACATATTTGACATCTGAGTGTCAAAATTTTCAAAATTTAGATGACAAATGTAAACTCATATGGATCTTAAATAATGAAGACCCAACTATACTCAGATATCTTTGTCAATATCTTTTATCAACAACTATTTGATTAAATGGAATTGGAGATCTGCAAACTGGATGACCTGCATTGAGCATGAGAAAGAACATATTCTTTTTGGCATCGTCCCTTGATGCTCACTGCTGGTTATCCAAAAGCTCTGATCCATTTCCACGTTCCAAACAATATTCCTTCCACATCAACATGGCCGGTCTGCACTAGACACAAGTAGGACTTTATTCCTTTTAGCATCGACTCAAGGTGTCTCTTGCAGATTGGTGATGAATCACCTGATATATATGTATATGTTCTCTCTCATCACCCCATCCCCCCCCTCATATATATGTGAGTAAGTGTATGTACGTTTATGTGCATATATCTCTTTTCCTGCCCGAGTGTGCCTGCACCACAATTATTGATATTTCACCGCGAATATTTAAGTTGATATATTGTTGTTGTATATCAATCATAATTGTTATTTGTATTGTTGTTGTGTATCAATCATAATTGTTATTTGTATATGCCCTCCTGGGGCCCTGATTTGGTTAATAAACTTATTCTATTCTATTCTATTCCTACTCTAAAAATAGCTCAGTCATCCCCAAGAAATTCAGTATTTATAGGTCATGCATCAAATCCTCCATAGAGGTATTAAAATACACCTAAATCCATCAAATTTGGGCTCAAAATAATCCCTATTTATTTAACTTCAATTATCAATTTCAATTAGTCCATTCCATTCAGTAGTTTTCACAATACTACAAAGTGAAAGGAACTTTTTCTTGAAAAGGGACTACTTTCGTATATATGTTCCAAGCTCTGATTGGTGAATTAGTGGTTTGACACCTATACAGACGATGATTGGTGATATTTTGTTTTATTTAACACTCCTCATTTCATTTTCATTACATATCGAAACATTCAGTGCGCACTATTTTCTAAAGTTTCATACTGATTAACTGGGGAGAAAAACATTCCGCACTAACTGACTGCTGAAAGAATAGTGCGATCCCATTTACACACAATAACAATATAATTCTCTGATTCTATCTCGAGTCTGGTCTTTGTTTCTTAGACATGCAGACTGATTACCGTATTTGTTAATACGGTTTATATCCCCGAGAATTTTTATGTTGTTTTTATCGGTGTATTGAACGGTGGTCTCGTATAAAGCTTCACCAGGGTTTGTCCAAAAAATAATACGTAGTCTTGTGGGTTCGGCAATATTCCAAAGATAGCTACGTATTGAATAACCTCGTTCTTTCTGTGTGTCGCGACGCATATCAGGAAACACAAGCGATGCACTTCGAATAGATGATAAAACAACCTTGGCACATTTTGTTTTTACTATTTCTAGAATATTATTCATCTTGTCCACAACTGCATGTGCAGATTCACTAATGCGAGGATCATCTGTGGACATATTCTTCGATGAATAGCACGGACAATAGTGTTCCGAAATATCTGCATCTTTACAGCTTCTAGAACGAGGGATTTCCCTGAAAAGGCTTATCCCTCTTGGTAAAATTTGTGTGTGTGCTAGACTTTCCTTCACTTGAAAAGCATTGTTCAAAATGTCTTTTAATGTTTCATAAACATCAAACGCAGTAGTCATCCGTTCCGTATTTAATTTCAAATTTTTGTGAATGTGACTATATTTTGACTTGATGTGGTCCGGGATTATGACCGAAAATAATGGTAAAAGGTTAGAAACTCTACCAATTTCAGTGTTTTGAATTTCACTATAGCGTGGTCCATGATCACTCATGAAAATCAAAATGGCATTTTCAAGTTTATTCGTATTTTTCATCCATTTAAAAAATTCCAAATAATCGTCATCTGCAAGGCCTACCATATTTAAGAAATCGTGTCCAATTTCATTGGTCCATGCAAATGCGAATTTTCTTTTGCCATGGTAATTATCCAAAAATCGTTTGTAATACTGCAGAATTAATTGATATTTCAACACATTTCCAAAACACAAGGAAGAAATTTTCCCTAAAGGAATATTATGATGATGTAAAAATTTAAAGGCGTATTCAATAGCTAAACTGGAAGACCTCACTTGATCCATGGCTTGAAAAAGTGGTTGTATATAATGATGCGATGGTTTCTTTCTAAAAATGTCTACAAATGTCGCAACCTTGTACCAATCCTCCGCATATAAATCAATACTACCACGCTCTGAAAAATTGTTAAACATATAATGTATATTATCAACCCCCACCTTAAATTCTTCTCCATAAGCTTTTAGTCCAGTGAAAAGGGGTAGTAAGTTAGGATATGATCCGTCACCAACACGGGTATATCCTTTAAACATATATGCATCCAATTCTTTTTTCATGTAATTTAACGTTTTTGGCAACTTCCGCTCTGCTATAAGTCTAGACAACGAGTCAATTCCAATGATAAAAACACTTAAATTTGATTTAGTTTCAGTGGTTAACTGTCTATTTTTAAAAACAGTTCTGCTATCAATGTTCATGTGTAAATTGTTGTAAATTTGTTTTCTCTCGTTGTCGTAACAGTCCATGTGAATGACATCACCTTCAATATAAGTAGGTCGAACATAATCTCGTCTGGGCGAGAACGTGATTTTCGACTCCGACACGCGCTCAACATACCTATATCCACAATGAATATTCGTATGTCCTGACTTAGTCATGGCAGTTTTGTTCATGGTTACAAACCCATTTGAATCAACATAAAATAAATCGAGCCAATTTTCACACGGTAAAGGCTGCTGTTCCCAGAAAAACTCATCAACAGATTTGTCATAAATATCATAAGATGGCAATATACACGGAGCCATTATATTTGGGTTCCGAAAAGCATGAAAAACGGGGAGATTGTATTTGTAATTTAAATACACAAATCCTGATATAAAAATGATACAGTACACTATCTTTTTGAAAATACTGCTTTTTCTTGTCTGTTTGCAGCAAAAATACCAGAGAACCTTTTGGAAGGATCTGCAATACTTTAAACAGTGGGTTTGTTGTCCAAAGTGCAGCTTTTTCATTGTTTCAGCCTGTACAAAATACAAAAAAAAAACAAATTAGTATATGTTCATAACGCAAATTCCATAAAGGTAAAGGACCCAAAGCATGCAACAATATATATATTAGATGTGGTCGAGTGGTCTAGGGCGCTGGACGTAAGGCTAAGCGAATGGTGCTGCAGTGTATCAATGGTGTGGGTTCAAATCCCGTCGAGGGAAGAACAAAAATTTGACAGCTCTAAAATCTAATTCTAACACTGTTTGGTTTAATTTTCAGACGTATATATTATATGCTATTCAGCTATCAGACAGGATATATAATGTGACATTCCCGGCTTAGGATCTACATTCCCTGAGGCGCAGCCGAAGGGAATATATATCATAAGCCTGGAATGTCACATTATATACCCTGTCTGATAGCTGAAGCCGAAGGGAATATATATCATAAGCCGGGAATGTCACATTATATACCCTGTCTGATAGCTGAATAACAGATATATTACGGATTTAACCCTTTTTTTTAAATACAACATCCAACTGTATTAAATAAATTTGCCTCTTTTATTTTCATTTTTCGTATCTCTAGATGTCCGTTTCCGTACCTTTGACGTTATTCTTCAATGACGTCAAAATATGTGTCGCGTTATATTTCATGTATATGGTGTCTCATGAAGGAAAATACTGTACTAAATTTCTAAATCAATGCAGTTTCATATGTAGTAAATTTTATAAACTTTATAAATATAACATTAATATATCACATAACAAAACAACGGGTTTGCGAAACAGTTTTAATAATTTAAATGTTAACAACATGTAAATAAAACCTTGGTGTGGCCCCATGACGTCGAAAGTTTTCAAGGCTCAAACGTTTTGTTTTTTTGTGATGGTACAGCCGTGGAACATAGGAGTTTGCTGAATCGATCAGGTATTTGTGACGGAATTAACCGCTGTAATATTTTTTTGTTCATGCAGCCGTTTTGAGTATAAAAACAGCATTTAATTTGGTAAGAATACATTTATTATTCCGTATTATACCATTGATTCAGTGAAGCGTAATGTTTTGTCGTCCATGTTTTAATCGTTTTTGGGGACTGAAATATACAAAATGTATACCCCGTCTGTTTTCCGAATATATGCTGACATTCAGGGTTGAAGAACCAATGAAAATATTTGTAACAAACTAAATTCGTAATATATATATACAATATTGGTCTGTTGACGGTAAATATAGAATTTATTTGACAAGGCTGAGAAACGGGGTGAAAGACGAGCTTTTAGCGAGTCTTTCTCCCCGTTTCGCGCCGAGTCAAATAAATTCTATATTTACCGTCAACAGACCAATATTGTATTTATCCTGCAATCCACGATGTCCTAAAAAATAATCTTAACTCGTAAAAATGCATTTTTTAATGCAACGGAATCCTCACTATTTGGCGTCATAAAATACCAGATTTTTTTTGCCGACAAAAATTCGCGAACAAATAGTTCTCAAAAGGAAGTGAAATAACTTTATTTAAATGAAGATTTATTGATTAAGATGAAAATCTATATAGAAAATTGATAGTTTAGAACCTGAAATATATACATTGTATATTTGATATGTTTTTCATAGATATGAAAACACATTAATTTATCGATCATACGTCACTTGCAGTCATACATAAATACACGAAGAAAAGAACTTGACAATATAGATACGAAGTCAAGCTTGCATTTGTACAAAACGTTTAATATCACAGGTAGAACCCAAAAATATTTAATCAATATAAATGATTTTCGCGGTTCAAGGCTCAAACTTCTAGCAAGGACCAACTGCTTGCCAGTAAACAGTACCTTATGTCGTATGCAAATTCGCACTAATCCTCAATGTACAATATGTACAAACAATTATGAAGAAAATGTGAATCACGTGCTACTTGAATGTGAAGCATATACTAATTTGAGAAATGAGTTAAACTCGGACATAACAACCCTATTTTGTGAACAAAACGTAGATGCTGACTTCACTGGATTGCCGCCACATGGAAAAATGATGTTTTTAATCGGTGATTTGGGATATCATTTCTCTAATTTTATACGAGATGAAATTGATAAACTATGTAAGAGGTTTTTGTGCAATATTTTTATGCTAAGGTCCCAAATCGCCGAATGACTAAGTGACATAATATATATTTTACTATAATATATGTTTTATAATATATATTTTACTATAATTGTATGTTTTATAATATATATTTTACTATAATTGTAATAGTAGTGGCTGCTAAGATATCAAATGATAATACACAGCTTTGTCTCTAGTCCGAGATTCCTCTGTCGTTTAACGGCATTGATAATCTTGCTGTAGCCGTTCAACGACAGAGGGTGATACATACGGAAACCATCAAATTTGCCTCACAGCCATAGTATCGGCACATTTCCACGTTTCGTGGCTATCGGATTTTCTTTACTATCATAAACCTTATATAAATCGCTTCACCAATCATTTTTCTATTCATTCATAACCATCTTACCCTCAGAAAGTGGTGTTACACTCCATTACAGCACGATTTTGCCTTAGATCCTATTATTCCGCCATTTGACTTCCATTTTCGAATCTACACACGTGATCTCGCGATACTAACTGAATGATGACAGCAACGCATTGCATGATGGGAGCTAATTAATGCAGCGTGACAAATTATTTGGAGCATTATTTGCATACGTAAACAACATTCAAATCACATGGAAGACGATACATTTAAGCGTATTCTGCAGGACAAACAGTCCATCTACAGATCAAAGAAGAGCAGAAGGAAATTATACAGAATGTGTTGGAAAGAAAAGATTCAATGGCAGAGTGTTACCAACGGGCTTCGGAAAGAGCATGTGTTACGTTCCCCCTTTTTGTTTTTGGACAAGGTACTACATTTTTTTTTTCTTATGGTTATCTGTAATTCACTAAATTTGCTGTTAAAATCATTACCAATCAATATAATCAACTGTATTAAATTTTATGTTAATTGTTCTGCCTTAACAGGCGCCTATGATTGGCAATAAAAATATTTGTTTGTTTGTTTATATGCAAATTATCTCCCATGATACATTGCGGTAATCGTAGTTTTCTCGTAGTCACGTGACAAATGTTTGAAAAATGGAAGACAAATGTCGAAATCATAGGTTCTAAGGCAAAATCGTGCTGTAATGGAGTGTAACACCACTTTCTGAGGGTAAGATGTTTATGAATGAATAGAAAAATGATTGGTGAAGCGATTTATATAAGGTTTATGATAGAAAATAAAATCCGATAGCCACGAAACGTGGAAATGTGCTGACCCAGAGTTGGAGAAGCAAATCCGCTGTTTTCCGTATGTATCACCCTCTGTCGTTGAACGGCTACAGCAAGATTATCAATGCCGTTAAACGACAGAGGAATCTCGGACTACTTTGTCTCAAGTAAACATTTGCACTTCAGACTGCCAATTTCAGTGTTAATATTGGTTCTTTTTCTCATCAAAGAAAAAATATGTTGGTGCCAATATGGCTTTCAAGCCCCTTTTTTGAATGGCACCAAATTGTCAAAATGTTGAAATCAACCTATGAAACCCATTTATAGAGCAATTTTTCCTATTGAAATTGTATTTATCCTGATAAAAGCTTTAAAAAAGTATAAATGAACAAAGTATTCCCATTTCAGGCTTATATTTTCTTTAAAAATCAGGTTTTGCATCTAAAAGGAGCATTTCTGATAGAATTACCTCCCTTTTTATTTTTGCAAAAAATAGGTTTTACGTGTTTATCCTATTTATCCGGAAACAGCTAGTGGTTATATTGAAAATATAGACTTACCTTATATTTAACAACATTATAACTATAATAATAATGACTTCTTATTTGATTATTTGCTGTTTAAGTATAATCTTTGGAAAAAACAGTAATTTTTTTAAAGCAACATCTACAGGCTTCTGCAAATTGTCCCAACAACTTCAACTATGGGGTATTTAAGGTAAGAGTGGATTTATTCATTATTTTATCATACTTTCTCATAAATAATGTCCACTTCCCTTTGAATCAGCTTGCAAAACTTGATTTTCTCTGTAATTACCTCCCTTTTTTATTTTTCCAAATGACGTTTTTCACACTTTTGGTATTGAAAAAAGTAGGATTAATATTAGTAATTATTAAGTTTAATACATTTTATTTTTGTGCATTATAATTGTACTGTTGATTGTTCTGTTTCCAAAGCAAATCATCTTTTTAAGTAGAATATTGCAACAATAGGCTGTGACAAATTCAGAATTCTTCTCATCACCAGTCAAGTTAAATGCAGCTCTCATGACACAAAAAGTGCTATAATATGATTCAATCTGTTTTCCACTACTGGCACTAGTGAATGCAATAAGGGCAATCTGCAAATTGGGCATACAAATATCAATATTAGCTAGTGTTATGT
Source organism: Bathymodiolus brooksi (assembly GCA_963680875.1). Lineage (NCBI taxonomy): Eukaryota > Metazoa > Mollusca > Bivalvia > Mytilida > Modiolidae > Bathymodiolus > Bathymodiolus brooksi. The sequence continues at coordinate 72,577,107 of OY804585.1, read as the reverse complement.
TATTTGCCCAAATGATCTCAGTTCCTGATCTAGAATATGTCAGTAAAATGTACTGTTAAATTACAGAATATATGCTGTACCATTCAGGCAAGCGAAAAACAGTCATACTATTTTCATGAACTTTTGTCAGATATGATTTCTTTGTACAATGTTGATATACATCCATAATCCCATCAGTGCGACTTTGCAAAGCAGAAAAAGCAGACCAAACCAATGATTCAAAATCCTTTTAACTTGAGTTGATAGATATTGATGAAACATGCCAAATTAAGAAGTCCAAGACCTAAATTAAATAACTCTTTGTTTGCTGTTTACGGAATCATAATTTTCGAGGTGGGTAGTTAGGTAGAACATGTTTTATTTTTTCATCAGTCACCTAAAAAAGCATGTTTGAATTTAAAAAAAACAGCTAAAATGTAATTTAATTTTTTTTATGAAAGTATAATAAAAAAAAAAATTGAGGGGGGGGAGGGGGGACAGGGACTTTTTTGTTGGTAGGTGGGTAAAGAGCAAACAAACGATATTTTATTTTTGGCCTAACTGGCATATTTTTGTGGGATTACATTGATTCAATGATTGGTAATACAACTACAAGTTTTTCTTTTTATCTTTTAATATTTGTTAAATGCTTTAATACATTATCCATCACCAAACTATTAATCATGCATAATTAGTAACAAGCATCTTATTAGTTAATATTAAGTCATTATCCTTTACCAAACATTCATGCATATATAATTAACAAGTATCTCAATACAAATTCCTTCAGGATCACAAAGCCTGATGTGGTAAAACTACTTTACAGACATTACAAATAAAGTCTAACAATATTCTACTACATGCACTACTACTAGCTCTAGCATATTACTAAGCATACATGAAGCAACAAAAGCAATGTCTAACTACTATTACTGATTTAAACATGCACATTTTCTCAAGAAATATATCGCAAGAAACAGTATACTTTAGATAAAATTAAAATACTTGGATGCATAATTGTCATATTTTTCTTTTAGATGACTGAAAGTTACATCGCCAGACAGAAAGTATAATCTACCAGTTAATGTACATACATCTAAACCTGTACAAAAAATATACTTTGACTGAACATTTTCTACAGTTTCTGGTTGTGGCCACACAAGTTGCTGTTTTTTCCATTTCATAAACTTTACAAAAGCACTATGGTTATCAATAATTTCAGTCACAATTCCGACAAAAAAACCTTCATTATAAGCAACAGCTACATACATATTTTGTATTAATTGAAAGGAAACAGAATCAGTTGGTCCACTTTCATTGATTTGAGGTTCTACATTTGAAATAATTTGATCAGAATTAAAATCAATTTCCATGTTATGTGAAACATTATCATTGTTTCTGCTTTCCACTATTTTACACAGATTTTGTTGTAACTCTTGAAATGTATATTTTCTTTTTCCAGTTTGAAATGAATAAAGTTTACATATTTTTTTCTGGAACAGAAACAATTTTTCATATTTAATGAAATTTTTAACAGTTAAAAACTTTAAAGTTTGACTTTTCTTTTCAATCTTTTTGAAAAGTTTCATTATACTAGATTTACAATTAACTGGTCCACCATTTGTGTTGACAAATTGAATTAATTTATTTTTATTGATTTGCAGATTTTGCTCTTTTCTAGCAGCTAAATTTGCATTTTCTATGACTTTTTCCTCTGTTTTTGATTTTATTAATGCTTTTCTTGCTCTGTATTTTTTCAAAATATCAGGTGTTTGCTTTCTTGCTGCTGAAATAATTAGTTCCCTTTCTTTTTTGTCAATATTGTCTAAATAATCACTCGTTTCATTTAAGGACCACAATAATATGCCTTCAATACCAATAGTATTGGCTGTTGGCATTTTTCTAACTAATCTATCTAAACCTGAAAAAAATCGTTCACATGCAATATTGTGTTTAGGCACACTCTTTGTTTCATTTTGTATCTGAATTGATGGATCATTAAATTTCTCCCCAGGCAAATGATCAGCAAGCATTCTCTCTGTAACAATTAAAAAACTTTTACAACCAACAGCTAATGCTTGTCGAATTAAATCATTATCACAAAAACTTTCATAAACATATTTATAAATTTCATTTTTATTTGGGGGTATGTCTTCAAAAAGTACAGCTGAACCATTGAGAAGTTCTAGTGGATCAATAGACCATATTTTTAACTTATCTTGAAGACATGTATAATAATTTGAAATTTCTACTACATTTACATCATTTTTATTCATTAATTTCATTAAAGGGGTTGTAATATGCATTTCCAATATAGACATTGCTGTTGTTGCTGCAACAATAATTATGTCATTGCCATCGGCTTCAATTGATTTCATGAGTTTGTTTTTATCTTTACTCAGCATTTTCAAAAAATTCAATATATCTTGTAAATGGAAAATACAAAATGTGGAATTTATAAATGGAATATTAAATCTATTATGCTTAAAGCTGGTTAAAAATACAGGTTTTTTAATGAATGCAGCCAATTCTTTTGGTTTTCCACTTTTTTCACATGCCTCTTTCCCAAACCCTTCACACACTGACCTTATAAATTGCAATGTTGCACTGCCCATTCTGTGCCAGTTAAACCAGTTTTCCCTACCTAATTTATCCCCATCCGATTCAACTTTTCCCCATTCTTTAATATTAGATTCAAAATTATCTTGCAGTCCTAAAATAAAATGCATACCGCAGTAAAAATCATTTATTGAAATTATTTCCGTTTTCTTTTTGTCATCCAGATTTTCCCAATTTTCAACATGAAGGGGCAAAATTTGTTCACGCCATTCTTCCAATATCTTAACAAATTTTTTATTTACAATATGTCTGTCTGTCATGGAATTTTTAAAACTGATCAGCATTTGATGTAAAGATTTTTCTTTGTCTAAAGATTCAATAGAGCTACACTGGATATAATTTGCGAGTTCATCAAGAAAAATTTTCATACCATCAAGTTGCGACTGAGCATCCCCTGAAAAGTGATCTTGTAACCCAAGCCCCAATAATTTCCCCGTACTAGTTGTGGCTACAAAATTTAGATATTTGTTATGTTTTTTTGTTGTACCATCTGTTTGGATTGTGTTTGATTCCGAATGTAATAATTGTTTTGCAGCAACAGATTTTGAAATAAACTCTGCCTCGGTCGACATATATTTTAGAAGTGTTGGTTTTGGAAGTCTGTCTACTTCTAAACTGGCTAGACTTTTTAAAACAAATTTGATAACTTCAGGGATATTTTTAGTACTAACGCCCTTATTTAACAATTCATAACATACAAGTCTAATCTCGTCTGTGTATTTGCCTTTTTGATAGGTTTCAATTTTTGATGAAATTTTGCTGAATTCTAAAGATAAGTTGGCATTTTGATTTTCATTCTCATTAACTGACTGCTATTTTCTCTTTCTGTGTGTTTGTTTTCCCCTTATAATAATATGAAAGAGCCTTTAAATTAGAGTATTTGTCCTTTACAGATTTCACAGATTTATTTAAAGATTGAAGTTTGCTATGCAAAATATCATTTTCACTCTTTAGTTTCAAAATGTTTTTATCTCTTCTTTTTAATTTTTTATTTGTGTTCCTGACAGATATTTTGTTCATGCACCTTTGTTTGTCTAACATCAATTTTTCAGCCTTTTTATTTGCATCAAATAATTTTCCAACTACATGTCTTTTTTCAGTTTTTATCAACTGACACCTTTTTCTACCTTTTCTTTTTCACTCCAAAGTTTATTCATTTCTTTTGATTTAGATTTTAATGCCTCATACAAAACACTAGTATGGTTAATATCAGTTACAACAGTTGAGCTTTGGGAATTTTTTTGCTGGCATTCACATGGTTTGGGAGGGTCATACGGGCTTTTCAACAAAATTTCTTGAACATTTTTATTTCCTCTTATTAAATTCTGTTTTTTCTTTAACATATTTTGAATTTGACTTCTTAAAGTATGCAAGTTTGGACAACTATCTAATTTTAATATATGTTTTATCCAGATACCTAGCTGTTCATATGTGCATTTTTTTTTCTTTTTGTAAAAATTTAGCTCAAGAACAGCTTCCTTTGAAAAAATACTGGAGATTTCAATAGGAACTGGATTTTCTAACCATTCTTCAGTTATGCCCAAAGCCATCAATTGTTTTCCTACATTTGGAACATTTGTAAAAACATCTTCCATTAGAAGATTGTTATCTTGCCTTTTAATTGCAAGTTTAACCCTATTTCTTATTTTCCTTATAAATGTGTCAACATTTGATATTTCAAAAAATACATTTTCCATTGCAATTGGAACATTTTCTTTAAAAGTTAAATCTGATGACTCCTCAATTATCGACAGCACTTTAACCCAGAATATATAACAATTTGTAAGCTGATCATGTTGACTTTTAGCGAGAGGCAACTCTTCTAGAAAATATATAGTGTAATATAATAAATAATTTGTACATCAAATCGAAATCTAAAACGTGTAAATCTCATGAAATTAAGAACATTGACACATACTTGCAATAAATTATTAATTTTTGATGACATCATGTAGACCACCTGAGGAAATATTGGGATATAGAAATAGGACACAGCTTCATGTGTGGTAAAAAAAAACCTTCTGATGAAGGGAGAGCATAGGTTGTGTAGAATCTACAAATACAAAGCTATGTCCGTTGTTGCATGTCCTCCTACTCCGAATGGAGAAACCAACAGTGTGAAATGAACATATTCAAAGCCAGTATGTGTGTCAACTGGGGATGATTAAATCCAAGGTGCCATGTTCGAAAAAAAACTTCATTGTGACCCCTGAAAGGCTTGTTACAAGGCTAAATTTGTTCATATCCATTATACCCGCCTCTTCAAGGACAGTCAAAATTTTAAGCCCAATGACCCATCCTATTCTTCAAAATGTGTTTATTATTCCCCTTCCAGATTGTCTTCTTGTTGTAATTGTTCACCAAGTTCTTATTTTTTTGTTTTCACATTTTCGCCTTGTCTCTGGATTGTGGTCTTTGGATATTCCCCTTTAATTTGTTGCTTCGGTATTCTATTGCCAATGTTTTATTGCTTGTCCTCTTTTCAACTTGAATATATAAGCTGAAATATTGCTCAGTGCATGTTCAGCAATCAATCATTCAACTTTAACTATTAGTTCCAAATGAATGCTTTCATGTTCACTTACATGTTACATCAATACCCAAATAAACCATAATAAATTAGATTTGAGCATTTGATTAACTGAGAAAAATTCAGTCAAGTTAAGTATATCACAGCAGAATTAACATCATATATAAAGACAAAGGATCTGAAAAAAAATTGCTTTTAATATCATTATTAAAAAATCAGGAATAAAGTCCTCATTTATATTGCTTGTCTTGTACAATACCCATAACTCCCTTTTTCACCAATTTCAAAATACTGTTAAGTTTTAAATTTGACAAAATTAAGTTCCTGACTAACCCCCTGCCCTGCACCTCTTTTGCCAAAAGAGGGGGGGGGGGGGAATTGTCATGTCCTATCAAACGATCTTTTCAATGAACATCCATATGATTGTGAGACTAAAATATCATTCTAGTTCAAGGGCCTTTCAAATAAAATGTTAATGTTTGCGCTAAAAAAAAATCAATAAAGAAAGCCGACGATTGTATTGCAATCTATTGGCGGGAGTTATTTCCCATCATGTGGAAGCGCCAATAATAACAGGGGAACGCAGGTCATTTCGTAACATTTGTTAATATTGAAATTTAACGATTTCATCCACAATATATATTTTTCGTAGCCTATGCTATCATTTAAAACGTACCAGTGTAATTTCCTATTGTGATGAGTTGGTAAATCATGTCATTTGTTGCACCACGTGCTTCCAGTTCAGCTCCGACCCAATTTACGATAGACTCGTCCAGAGACTGAATTTTACCGGACATGTCAAGCGGGGTACAGTCGGAAAGCAAACTCATTGGTCCAGCAATTCCGGTTCCGGTATGAACACATGTTCTGAAAATTGAGAAAGGAAAATTATGTTTTCCACGGAAATTAACCTGGTTAAATAAGTTTTCAAGTATCCATGTGTTGAGAAAAGCTTCGATACAATGTCTATAAACTTTGAAAATCCAGAAATACAGTCCATTTTACAAAATAACGCAATCGAACAACACTACTCGTTAGATTGCATGCCGACAAAACTTGTTGACCCCAGTACCGACAAGGCAAATCGTTGTTTGTATGAAAAATTAGACCCATCCAATTATGAATCGGGAGCTAGAATGGTTGCATTTCGTACCTTTCATGAAAGAATTGTACCATGGATCAAGATATTAAATCTTTACTATTATGAATTAATGGGCAAACAGAACGATAAAATGGTATCTTGGGTGGACAATCCCCAAACAATATCACCTGGACAAAAATTACAATCCATAATTATTGACGTGAAAAATGCCAATGATGAAAGACAGTACAAGATTACATTTTTTGTTAGAGCAGGCCTCATTCAAGCACAGGGTAACCATTACCATGAATTTGCAACCAAAGATTTCCCTGCCCTGTTGTCAATTATGCATCATTTGTCAGGCCCCCTGCCTGTCATAGGTTCACAGCCTACAATAGTTAGCCCTAGTTGTGAGCCTCAGTCCAGAGGTAACTCGGAAACAGGTGTTGAAGTTCAAACTTCTGTTGAATCCGAACAAACTTGCCTAAAATTACCACCAAATAAAGAACATAATGTTATCCTAGACTCTACTCAGGCTAATATACAGAAAGTGAACCCACAAGATAATACACATGTAAAGAAAATTTCTGACAAAATATCTGATGAAGTGCAATGTGACATGAACAATAATCTAGTCAATCGATCAGACATTGACAGGCTGGAAGATGCATTTGTAAATGCACTTTTCAAGCTTGAACAGGCAACTACCAACAATAAAAATGAAATCATAGGTCACATAAAGTCCTTGTCCATGCCTAATGATAGTTCAACTGAAAAGATGAAAACATCCGACACTATATCATCTCTTGAAACTAAACTGCGCAACATGAAGGACGAAAACAAATCTTTGGAACAGCAGCTTCACACAGTTAAAGCTAATTTACTGCTTCGTGAAGAACTACATGAACAAACTTTAACACATGAGAGGAAACTTTTGTCTGAAGCACAAGAACAACAGAGGAGATGCATAGCAGAAAAGAATGAAGACCATGACTATTTACAAAACCAACTAAAATACAAAATGGCAGAAAATTAATCTCTAACGCAAACTATTAAAGACCTAACGACAAAGTTGAACATCTCGAAAGATGAAATAATTCAACTAAAAACAAGCATGGCTTCATCAATACATGAAGAATTAAGGGCACCAACAAATCTACAACCTCCCACTAAAATACAGCAACCTTCAGTCCTACTAATAGGAACATCTAACATTGAAGGCATAAAAGCTGACAAGTTAACTACTGTGGCTAATGTACAAAAAACAATTCAATACACAATGAAAGATACAAGTACCTACCTGCAAACAGTAGTCATTCAACCAACAGTACTTGTACTTCACTCACTTACTAATGACTTGAAGAAGAAAAATCCACAACAATGTGTGAATGACCTATTTGAGCTTGTTACAATTATTTGTGCAAAATGGCCCCTGGTTAAAGTGGTAATTTCTTTCACGACGCCCAGATGCGATACACTAAATAACTCAACTTCTGCTCAAATCATTAATGTTCTACTAAGGCAGAAATTTTTAGGAGTAGATAACATCTTCTTCACAGAACATCCTAATATGTTAGTGAATGGAATTCCAAACAAGGATCTCTTGCAGCCAGATGGAATTCATCTAAATGACAAGGGTATTTCTCTACTCGCAGGGAATATCAAAAGAGCCATCCATATTGCTTTGGACATACCACCGCCACCGCGCCGTTCCAGAAGCAAATCACCAGGACGAAGAGGCCGTAGACAATACCAGAATTATCCGTGAAAGGCACAATGATTGATTCATGCATATTTTGCTATTGTAATAAACAGCTGATATAGTTAATATCACAAATTTTCAGATAATTTCATATTTGCTACTTTTCACTTTTCATATTATTGAAAAGAATTAATAATAATTATTGAACAATTGTTTAGCGGAACTGAAGGAATCTCTTTCGATAATTTTTGTTTTTGTTTTTGTTTTTTTAATTTCGACTCCACCCCTATTTACTATATTTTACATTTGTCATCAAATACATATTTTATTTTATTTTTATTTGAAAAATGACAATAAAAACCAGTATAAACACCTCAATTAAAATGTGTTTTTGGAACACTGGAGGTTTAAAGTCCAAGAGCAATGACAAAACATCTGACCCCATTTTTTTGAAAGAGATAGCAAAATATGATCTTGTTTTCCTGGCAGAAACACATGTCGGATACAATACAGATATTCACACCATTGGCCCTTTTCATTACCATGGGATATGCAGGTCTATATCAAAGAAAAATAACCATCACTTTGGTGGATTAGCAATTTTAAGGAAAAATGAAATTAAACCATATGTAAGAATCTTAAAAAATACAAGCCCTGAATTTCAATGGGTTAAATTAGAAAGAGATTTTTTTGGTTTTTCAGATGACTTGTATATATGCTTAGTGTATTACCCACCTAGTGGCTCGGCATATACCCAAGGACTTGACATGGATATTCTTGATTGTATTGAAAAAGACATAAGTACCTATAAAATGTCAGGTAACATACTCCTTTGTGGAGATTTTAATGCTAGAACTGCTTCAGAGCCAGATTTTATAGTAAATGATGACACTAGTTACTCTCCTACATACAACTATCCCATTGACAGAAATTTGCTGAAAAGAAGTAGTCCAGATATAACACTTGATACTCGAGGCAAAGACCTACTTGATCTATGTATAAGTCACCAAATCAGGGTCCTCAATGGTCGGGTCCTTGGGGATATGCTTGGCCACTACACATGTTATACTCCAAATGGAGCCAGTGTGGTGGATTACGTTATGGTGTCGGAGGGTATCCTGGACCAAGTTCTATATTTTAAAGTAACCAACTTTATTCCCACTCTTTCTGATGCACACTGCAAGCTGGAATGGACAATGTCAGCTAAATTTGTATCCCAACAAAAAACCGATAACACATTTGTACAGCCCATATCTCCAAATTTTATTTGGTCTGAAGAATCATCTGAAAAATTCCGGTTTGCATTGTGCTCCACAGAAATACAAAGTAAACTCAAAAATTTCAATTCAAATACTATTGAAGGAACAGAGATTTCAGTGGAACGGCAGCAGAGCTCTCTGAAATTCTATTTTCTGCAGCAAAATCCTCTTTAAACAGATGCAAGGTATATAAAAAAGATTCCCCAAAAAACAAAAAATGGTTTGATAAAGACTTGAAAAAATCTAGATTGAATTTGATTAATTATGGTAAAATTTATTCAAAATTTCCTCGAGACAATTATGTCAAAAACCATTATTACAAACTTCAGAGAGAATATAACAAATTGCGAAAATTTAAGTATAGACAATATAAACAAACTTTAATCAATCAACTTGACTCACTACATGATAATAATCCAAAACTCTATTGGAATCTTATAAATGACCTTAGACAACAGAAAGAGAAAGATCAGAGGGGCTCTGTTGTTGACCCACCCTCCTGGGTGTCTCACTTTGAAACATTGAATCAAGTGAAGGATGAATTTAAAGAGCGGTTGAAAAACCTTGAGATCCAGCTTGACATGTTAGAAAAACAAACAACTTTTAATGAGCTGGACATGCACATCAGTAAAGCTGAAATTTCAAAGGCCATTTCTAAGTTAAAATGTGGAAAATCACCTGGACTAGATAACATTTCCACTAATATGTTGAAATGTGCTCAAAATGAATTATTGCCCAGCTTCGAAAAACTCTTCAACTCTTGTCTATTCAGTGGAAATTATCCAAAAAATTGGGCTGTTGGATATATTACACCTATTCATAAAGCAGGTGACATCTCGGATCCTAACAATTATAGGGGTATTTCAGTTACAAGTGCACTAGGAAAACTCTTCAATTCTATCCTAGATAACAGACTAGATATGTTTTTAGAAAAACATCAAATTATTGATACATGTCAGGTTGGATTTACAAGGAAAGCCAGAACAACTGATCACTTGTTTATATTGAAATGTATAATTGATACATATTGTAACTCTAAAGATGGTAGAGTGTTTGCCTGCTTTGTAGATTTTCAAAAGGCATTTGACACTGTCATTCACACCGGTATCAAAATCAAATTACTACATGTTGGGGTAGGCTCCCTATTCTATAATATAATAAGTAGAATGTATGAAATTAGCAAATCTTGTGTTAAAGTTTCAAATGGTATAACAGATTTCTTTCCTATTAAAGTTGGGGTAAAACAAGTCGACAATCTAAGCCCCAACTTATTTAAGATATTTATAAATGATTTCCCAGATTACATCAGGAACTGCCCAGATCCGATACAATTAAATGATAAGCCTATCCACTGCCTTATGTATGCAGATGATATAATTCTGTTATCTTCTACTGCAGAAGGCCTCCAAGCAAAACTTGATATCCTTGATAGTTATTGTAATGATTGGTGTTTGACAGTTAACCCAACTAAAACCAAAATATTGGTCTTCAACAAGGCAGGCAGGCACCTACGTCATAAATTTAAGTACAAAGCATGTGAACTTGAATGTGTACAACACTGCAAATACTTAGGTGTGTATTTTAGTGCTTCTGGGACTTTCTCCTCTGCTCAGGATGAACTTTATAAGAAAAGTTTGAAAGCATATTTTAAACTTCAGAAAGATTTTCTCTCACTAAACCCAAAACCAAAAACTAGTATACATATATTTGATCACACAATCAAGCCCATTGTACTTTATGGCTGTGAAATATGGGGCACTTTTAACTCAAATACAGCTAGATTTAGAAATGGAACTGTATCTCCGGACAGAATTTACTCAAATCTCATTGGTGAAAAATTACATACTAAATTTTGTAAATTTATTTTAGGTGTTCATAAAAAACCCACCAACTTTGCTGTTTTGTCAGAACTTGGTCGTTTCCCACTCTATTACGATATTATAAAAAGTATTCTCCCCTATTGGAACCGACTTGAATATCTAGAAAAATTTCCTTTACTACAAAATGCTTATGAACAATCAAAACAACTATATAGTCAAAACAAATCATCATGGTACGGATCTCTCCAACGTATACTTCAAAATTTTCCAACAATTAGTCAATTGAAAGGAAAGAAAATTTCAAAAAACAGCCTCAATAGACAAATCAAAGAGGGCTTTTTGGAACTATGGAAAAATCAGATGAAACAATACTCAGAAGGGAAGCTTCGCACTTACACCACATTCAAAGTACATTTTGGGTTTGAAAATTATCTATCTGTTATCGGTAATTTTGAGCATAGGAGATGTTTAACTAAACTAAGAATCTCAGCACATCGTCTACATATTGAGACTGGTAGATACCAGGGTATCCCTCCACACCAAAGGTTGTGTGAGCAGTGCGACTCGGGAGAGGTAGAAGATGAAATTCATTTTCTACTTTGCTGCAGCAAATTTAGAGAGGAGCGACAACAGCTGTTCAAAACAATATCTCAATCGTGTAACAATTTTCTACAATTAAATCCTCGAGGAAAATTTTACTGGTTAATGACCTGTGAAGATGTATCAGTTTTGAAAGAGTTGTGTCACTTTATTTATAAATACTGCAGATAATTTAAATAACTGAATAACACTGCTTCAATTTTATTAACAAAATCTACATATTAATGCCTAAAATATATTATTGTTTGTCTGCACTAGACACGAGGAGGAATGCTCATTGCTAATCTTAGTAGATGCAATACATTTCCTGAAGCACTGTCCCTTGGTGTCTGTTGCAGATAAACGATACATCTATTTATTCCCATTTTAGTTTATTACTTGAACTGCTTGCTTTCCTGGATCAGACACGGGGAGAATCGAAATGCGATTCTTAAGCACCGTCCCCTAGTGTCTCCTCCAGCTAAGTAATCACAGTCCTTTCATCAAACACATGATGTTTTACTACTTGAACCGCTTGCTTTGCTGGATCAGACACGGGGAGAATCAAAACACAATTCTTAAGCATCGTCCCCTGGTGTCTCCTCCAGCTAAGTAATCGCATACATGTAGTCCATTCTTCAACCATATGATACACTGCAACTATACATTACTCATTGCCTCTCCTCGGGTCGTGCTGCCGAACACGGCCTATTTATTTATTTATTTATATATTTTTTGTAACATATCATTTAAATAGTTAAGAATTGTCTTGTTTAAAAACATATATCTCCATTCTGTATTGTTGTAACTGTTGATATAATTATGAATGTATATTTGTTATTGCCCCTTGAGGGACCCTAATTGGAATACAAATATTGTATTGTATTGTATTGCATTAATGGCGTCGCTGGTAAAACCACGGGTCACGTGATTCTCATTTGAAAATGTTGACATTTTCGTCGGTCATGAAAATCATGGAAAATTGTAGAACTAAGACCTCGTTTATTTATACCGTAGAAATTATCGAAACGTCTTATATTGTTTTCTTTTCAGCAATAATTACTTCCACGATTTGAGTTAAAACGGGAGATTATTATTAAAATTTTGATGATTTAGAGGGTGACCCCCTCGATGGAATGTCGCCATCGCATTGGAATAAAATGCAAATATATTAAGTTTGCAGTATAGTGACATTCCCAAACTTCACACTGCGCTAGGTTATATATTTATTTAACGAAATGTTTCTCTGGTACACGTTTTTATTCATTAATAAAAAATTGTGTCAGCTTTTAGTGCCGAAAAATTGTCAGCCAAGAAAGATAATTCCGTACCGTCGCATTGAAATAAAATGCAAATATATTAAGTTTGCAATAGAATAACATTCCCAAACTTCACACTGCGCTAGGTTATATATGTATTTAACGAAATGTTTCTCTGGTACACCTTTTTATTCATTAATAAGAGTTTCTGTCAGCTTTTAGTGCCGAAAATTATTCAGATTCAGAAAAATTGTCAGTCAAGAAAGATAACTCCGTATGAATTTCCGTATTTCTAAAAATAAATTTAGAACTAACCTAATGACTTAAAAACACGCTGTGCACAAATGTTAATTCCGATGCAAGCTGCTATTTTAATAGCATATGCATATAATTAACAACAAATTTTGGAATATACAAACATTTATATATGGTCTCCTATCCCCAAAAGAAAGGATAGGCGACTGAAATGTACAGGTCCACCGGTTTTATTCTAGCAATTCAAGAAAAAACATTTCTATATCCTTTTGATGAATCATGAACAGAACTGTGTAATTTTTTTCTAGGCATGAAAATAAAATTCAATATAAAGATAAAAAAAAATGTATAAATATTTAAAGAAAATGTATATAGTCATCTGTCAAAAGTATTGGGAAATGTAAAAAAAATCCCTATATAATCAACCAAAACCATATTTTTTCAAAAAAATATTGTGAAGTTATTTCTGGATAGATTTTAACAAATTTTACACCAAAACATTCAGAATTGTCAATGTTTTGATTGTTTATTTACTCATTATGTTGTTATGAGTTATTTTTATTTGTACATAATTTAAACACGACAAATAAAAATTGATTTTGATTTTCCTATACATTTCAACTAAAAATAAATCCTAAAAATTAACAATCATGGAAAATTTATGTACAAATAAAAACCACTCGTATAAAGATTTGAGCAAATAAACAAACAAAATATAGACAATTCCGAATGTCTTGGTGTAAAATTTGTTACAATCTATCCAGAAATGATTTCACAATATTTTTTTGAAAAAAATATGGTTTTGGTTGATTATATAGGGATATTTTTTATATTTCCCAATACTTTTGACAGATGACTGTACATATTAGTTTTCAAGTGTATTTCTTTTCCTTAAACTATTAACAGAGTAAAAAGTCCATATTTTTTTATGAAAGTTGAACAAATCCTAAGTACAATGAATTATTAATTTAATAGAAAATGAGATTAAAAAAAGTATGTGCCAGTCTCCATGATATGGCAAAACCCAGCTTAATGAACCTCCATATTCTGATTTTAATTTTATTAAATGGTCATAAGATTCCTGTCCCCAACAACAACTTGATACTGAAGCTTTATCCCAATCTGAAACTTTTTGTGAAGAATATTCAAAGTTTTCAAAACTGTGGCTTTTGAATCTGCTGTCTCATCTAAAACTTCAATTGAACAAAACTCAGATTTTTCAGTGTCAGTTTCAGAAAATGAAAGAAAAGTGTTAAGACTTGGGAGATCTACATGTATATCATTTTCCTGTACCAAATATTTCAGAAAACTGTAAGCTGACAATTTCTTTCCCATGCAAAGGTTTCATCACCCGTTTCCTTGAAATCTTCCAAACTTAAATGGGAGAATTTATTGCCTCTAATGGGAGAGGGTTCACCAATTTTGTCTTCTGGTTCTTTCAGTGATTTAATTAAAGCTGTTTTGTCAACTAAATCTTCAAATTTTTTGTACAAATCTGGCAACAATAAAGCTTTGTTGGATAAAAAGTCACTGACTACAAATTCTAAAACAGTAACGGTCAAGATTGTCAGAGTCTACATTGCAATATTCCACCTGATCAAACTGTGAAAACATTTAGTTAACTGGTAGTCATCAGTTTTTGAAAGTTCATTTAGAGAATCATCAGACCTCACAAATTTGTTAAAATTTTTATAACATGTAAGGCATAAAATGGCTTTGCCTGCAGACAATGAACACAGGGCCGAGGGTCCCTGCCACTTTGGGCTTCAGAACAGTTAAGTTTTTTTTTAGCATTACTACTACTAGTCAACTATGGTAAAATCACAGTCTTGCAAAATACAGTTGTTTCATCAATTAAATATCATATATGCTGTTACATACAGATAACAAATTTAGCCTACTTTCTATTTATAACACACACACTGGCTGGTTTTTGTTTTCAGAGTCACATTCATTCAATCATTGTATACCTGTTACACATAAATTCATAATTCATTTGCAGAAGAAAATCAGGTAAAACTTAAGTCAGCATTCCTAAATATATTTGATAAACTAATTGCCTTTGAAATAATCGCCACATTAGATATGTACAAGATTAACTGACAGCAAACGGGAAAGGAGTCTAAACAAAGTGTATTGACGAGACGGGGGGGGGGGGGGGGCATAATCTGATGTAAACAATGCAGTTTTCTTGTAAACTTTCGGTTAAAATATAAAGATATTAATAAATCTAATAAAAGGCAGACATATACAGACTACATGGGTGTTTTGGGGGAGAAATGTTCACAAAAATGGGCAAATTTTACACTAAAACAAGGCGAAAATTAAAAAAAATATGTCTCGTCGAATTTTCTTTCAGGAATGATTTCCATTCAGGGTGACGGAATTTCCAGTTGAGAGAGCATTTACTATTGGTTGATGATGCTATATCACTCCTGTATCATCAATTCCATGTCCTAATATAGAATTGTGTCAGCTTTTTCATTGGCCGAAAAATGTAAACAAACCGAATCTCGTGTTTTTACACATTCTAGAATGCACGATTCGAAACACGTTTTTGACTAATATAAACCTCGGTCGCTTGTCTGATATAGCCAGTCATTGCAAAAAAAATATATTTATTTTATAGAAATCACGTTTCTATCACAATTTTGTCTATTTAATACTTTATTTCACGTTTATCCTACAACGGCGCGAATGAAACATTTTGCGGGACTTGTAAAGCGGCACCTAGCGGGAATTTTTTGCGGTTATCGCCCCCTGACTGCGTGGTTTTAGAATCACTAGCTGTAACGGTCAAATCATGGGTTTGCTTTCCGACTGGGTAGTGGTCTTTATGTTATCTAAAGCAAATGTTGCTGAGTTAATTGAAGTGAAAAGATATTTGCATGAGCAAGAAGAAAGGTAAACTTGAGTTCCGCGATTTCCGTTTGATTGAATCACGTTGAATTTCACAAAAAAATAATTTACTCAAGTTTTCTCTTGACGAGATAGATTCCGAAAAGGGGGATTTTCCCTCAAACGGCATTATCCAATCAAAATTGAAAGCTTCTTCTGTCATGTGATAACTTTATTTTTAGGGTAAAACATCAGCAACATTTTTTTTTTCGATCTCAAAATAGAAGTGGCAAAAACTCCGGTGCCATTTTTGTGGCTACCATGTTTTCCGACAAAATTGGGTATCCAACAGACAACAAAATAACAATGTAAACTATGATTTATTTGATTAACAATATTTTTTATATAATTTTTAAACATTACCTGTACGATATAGACACATTTCATTGCACATTTTACGTGACATTTTTTTATATTGCAAATAAAAAAAACTACTGATTGACTATTAAACTCAGAATATAAACAAAATGGCGGAAGTCACTGACCTCCCTAATTGTATGTTATTATATTTGGGTTTTTTTTTCTATCTAAAAATGTTAAATGATAATTGTCAATAGGGTTTTTGTTTGATATTTTACTAAGAAAATATTTAGGGAAATTTTATGTGATCTGTGTTTGTAACATATTTTTCTACAATTCAGTTTGTGTTTTACATGTACTTAATACGATCTTAACAGAAAGAGAGACATTTTAAACTGAAATTGTGTGACATTTCACTGTATATATTATTTTTAGTATGTACTGTATATAGTTTTATAATATGTAAGCATATCTTGGACGCGGCCACTGCTACCCCGGTGGTGGTTACCCCCGTTGTAAAGGGGTAGTTTTTCCAAATAAATATATATATATATATATATAAATACGCCTGCAGTAGTAACCTGGTAAATATATACGCCTGTGTGAAAAGGTATACGCCTGCAACTTTATGGTTCACTTTTATTTTTATTTTTTTTATATCAAATAATAAACATCCGATATATTCCTTTTACTAGTTTATATTAAAAAAAATTAAATAAAAAAGAACCATATAGTTGCAGGCGTCCACCTTTGTATGACACACAGGCGTATATATTTACCTGGTTACTACTGCAGGCGTATTTAAGTATGACTCACACAGTTTGTAAACATGTGAAAGCAACACACACATACATGTATCGAAGATTCGAGCATGTTTTAAGTAAACTAGGTAGAGTAGAGAAAACAGAAAGATTAATACTTTATCTCAACAAACTGAACTGATTCACGGAAATGTATTTAACAACGATGTCAAACACTCAAATGCTCAGTTATTGGGATATACAATACAATACAAACAATATGTTATTCCAATTAGGGTCCCTCAAGGGGCAATACAGTCGGGAAGCCACGCACAGATTCCGTACCTCCAACAATGCAAAGTCAAATCCCGAAATCAAGGGACGTAACTCTATTTTTTTTTTTTAGACATGACGCTTTACGAGTGAGCGGCCATGAATTGTTTACGTCGACACCCCATGTGTTTTTACTGAATATCTTCATAAATAAAACTGAAAGAAGTATTCATTTTTATTGAATCCATTTTTTAAATAAAATTGTAACGTGACTGACGCGTGAATACGTGTATTTATGATATCGTTTGCTTGAAATCAACGTTGGAACTCGGGATACCGCTGCTGATGAAATGTTGTAAAAAAAATGGCGCTAAAAATAGACTCTTTTACTAAGTGGAACAATTGCATCCCATTGGCTGTTTATTAATAAATTTGGTAAAAATAGCTAGAATCACGTATTAGAGTATGGATTATTTGCATATTTCCCCATCATTCGTCACTAGAATTCCATATTTGGATGTAAACAAGAAGCACTATATTTCGAGATTCTAACCAAATATTTCTGGGTTTTTTCATAGATTGATCGATCTATTAGGATGAAAATGTGACTGTTTCTGTTTAAACACGAAAGAACCACTTGACCAATCATAGCCACACATATATAGAGTCATTTTATTCCAGTTTTAACAACAAATCTTTCATTTTCGTTGACTCGTTCCATGCCCATGGCATTTATGGACATGTCAAAATATTGACATAATTAATAAATACATTTTAGAAATAAAAAGGTCTGCATTATAATGTATGATCTTGTCATGCAGAGAATGGTGAACGATTATGTTAAATTCACTCTAGATTAACATGGCATAGCATAAGGCTACATATTTAGTTCATGTCAAGCATTTACACCCCCCCCTCCCTTTTTTTTCATTTTCAGTCTGTTTTCCTGAAATACTTATTGATGTGTGTACATGCTACTTTTCAGTGCCAATGGTATTGACAACCTCCAGTTTTAGTTAGTTTTAGATCATTGTAGGTAGATATATATATACAGACTGGACATGGGATGTTTATTTTTTTTTAACAAGAGTCTGAAGATACCAAAGGGGCAAAGTTACAGATTCTATTAAATAAAATGGATGTTTATTTTCTGTTAGTTTCAGATTCTATGAGTATAAATGCAAAGTTTCCTGTGATGTTTATTGGTTGAATATTTGAATAAATAAAAATAAGAATATATGATAAGTCTTATATATATATATTCATACAGGTTTGAAAATCAATATATATATGGTTTTTTTCTTCTAAAATATCCATGAAGTAAAAAAAAATGGACCAGCATTCCAATTATTTTTAAAGTACATCATCAAACAAATGCCATGAGTTTTCAAGACACCTTGTGTCATAAATTATAATAAAGTCATTCAGAAAAGAACTTTTTGATTGTGTAATTTGTGAAACTTCATCAGAAAGTCAAAAGGTTTATTTCAATTTCAATTGAAAACCAGGACTTGTCTTAAACATTTCAAGAATGAATTAAATTTCTGTAAAGAATTTGGCTCAGAAGATAAATTATATTGTGGTACATATTGTTATAACAGTTGTAACACATTTTCTAGGTCAGAAAGTGGAGCTGAAACAAGATCTCAAACTTTTCAATTTCTTATAGATATATTGAACCAGAACCAAGTTGTTGAACAAGTTTCTACAGACATTTAGACCTGTATACACTCCAACATGTTGTTGAATTTGTTATTCATGCTTTTTTTTTTTAGATGAAAAGGTACTTATGTTGCCTGTTGTTTATGAGAAATATAATTATCTTTTATCTATGAATATTAATGCCGAAATTTATAAAAAAAAAAAAATACAGAAAAGAATTTTTCAAAATGTGCCCATTTATTAACTTTTTTCCAGTCATTGGAACAAATAAAATAATTTGTTTAACTTCAATTTTAAACAATATTAACCAAATACTTGGTTATTTTGCCAACAGAAAACATATTCATTCTATTCTAGTTATTTAATTTACTTAGTGAAATTTGGAATTCTGGTTTGTTCTTTCATGTGAATGCAAGTATTCTGTATGTGTCTTAAAATTATGTGAATGGTAGTCATTCAATATGCTCTTTTATGTGAATGCTAGGTATTCTGTATGTGTCTTTTATGTGAATGCTAGTCATTTTGTGTCTGTCTTTTATGTGAATGCTATAGTCATTCTGTTTGTGAATGTCATGGTGGAAAAATTATTGCAATCTAAGTATCCATATTTGTAAATGCTGGTCATTTTGTGAATGTCCTGGAGAAAGAATTATTGCAACCTAAGTACTCATATTTGTAAATGCTGGTCATTTTGTGAATGTCAAGGGGAAAGAATTGTTACAACTTGACCACCCATATATGTTATAAAAGCTAGTTTGTAGTTGTGTCAAACACATGAATATTCCAAATACATTGATATTTACATTGTGAGATAAACATGAAACTTGGTAGCTTTCATTCAGATAATAAAATTTCCTAATTTCAAGAAAAATATTTGCTTACACTGATTTTTTTTAAATTTGCCTTGATATAATAGGAAAGGTTAAGGTATCTGAATACAATTTTTTATGCTCCTTTTTGTCTCAAGGTTTCACTTTTTTTTAGATTTTAAAAAATTATGTTTTTTTTTTTTTATAATATTTTCATATTTTTTCAATTTGCTTAATTTTTGTTTACATGCT
This sequence comes from Bathymodiolus brooksi, assembly GCA_963680875.1. NCBI lineage: Eukaryota > Metazoa > Mollusca > Bivalvia > Mytilida > Modiolidae > Bathymodiolus > Bathymodiolus brooksi. The sequence goes on along the minus strand of OY804585.1, from coordinate 72,557,090 downwards.
TTTATTTTTTCCACACATGTATTTCTTTCTATTTATCTTGTACCTGTTGTATTGAAATTAAATTAAATTGAAAATATTAATTGTTGTACATTCCCTGTGCAAGTCTAGTATCATAGATGATTTTTTTTTAAATTTAAAGTGATAATAAATAGTAATTCCCCAGTCTAAATTACAAAATGCACAATGTCTAAAACAATATAGCAATACAAATAATTCAATTAAACTGAAAAATACGGTATATACAAGAAAATTAAAAAAAGACATAGACACCCCTTTCCCAAATGAAATATACTCTTTCGGATGTACGCTTAGGTGTCGTTTATTGTTGATGTTAAGAAACACCACCGATGTGTTCCGAAAGACAATGAATTTCGATGTTTGGCAAATGGTCGATACGATCAAGGTGGGTGTAGGGCTAAGTGGAACAATTGCATCCCACAAGACATTGACACTAGTTGTCGGTATGACAATGATCCTAGATGATTTCCTCAGGCATTGTATGTTACAGAAAGCCATCATATTGTTTTAATTAAATGTTCTCTTTTAAATAGAACCACCTTGACATTTGTTTTGAAATTGAGTCCACTTCAAGTAGCAAAATTCGATGTTTGTACACAATATAAATAAAAACTGAAGTGATACAATAAATTTCTATTTATCCATAGACATCTTCCGTATATTTTAATTGATTTCAAGCATAAATATTTATTGTAAACCGACGTATTTTAAGCGAAGGGTTGAACGTCATTTTTCATCAAAAATGAAGCGAAAGTCACGTGACAGGGACTTGACTTTGGAGCTCTCCTGTCACGCTGGCTGTCCTACTGAATAACAAATATACATTCATAATTATATCAACAGTTACAACAATACAGAATGGAGATATATGTTTTTAAACAAGACAATTCTAACTATTTAAATGATATATGTTACAAAAAATATATAAATAAATAAATAGGCCGTGTTCGGCAGCACGACCCGATGAGAGGCAATGAGTAATGTATAGTTGCAGTGTATCATATGGTTGAAGAATGGACTACATGGGATATAAGTCATTTGTGAAAATTGTGTACACATTCACCATTTGTTATGGATGACCACGCCGTAAAACATAGAACTAATTTGACTTGACATATTTGTATTGGAACTGTAAGAAGGAACATCGGGATTGCTTCGACACGAAACATCAGAAGTGCTACTGGCTGTAGATAGTCCGAGCTTCCTCTGTCGTTTAACGGCATTGATAAAGTTGCTTGTAGCCGTTCAACGACAGAGGGTGCTATATACGGAAACCATCGAATTTGCCTCACCAGCTCTAGGATCGGCACATTTCCACGTTTCGTGGCTATCGGATTTTATTTTCTATCATAAACCTTATATAAATCGCTTCACCAATCATTTTTCTATTCATTCATAACCATCTTACCCTCAGAAAGTGGTGTTACACTCCATTACAGCACGATTTTGCCTTAGATCCTATTATTCCGCCATTTGACTTCCATTTTCGAATCTACACACGTGATCTCGCGATACTAACTGAATGATGACAGCAACGCATTGCATGATGGGAGCTAATTAATGCAGCGTGCCAAATTATTTGGAGCATTATTTGCATACGTAAACAACATTCAAATCACATGGAAGACGATACATTTAAGCGTATTCTGCAGGACAAACAGTCCATCTACAGATCAAAGCAGAGCAGAAGGAAATAATACAGAATGTGTTGGAAAGAAAAGATTCAATGGCAGAGTGTTACCAACGGGCTTCGGAAAGAGCATGTGTTACGTTTCCCCTTTTTGTTTTTGGACAAGGTACTACATTTTTTTTTTCTTATGGTTATCTGTAATTCACTAAATTTGCTGTTAAAATCATTACCAATCAATATAATCAACTGTATTAAATTTTATGTTAATTGTTCTGCCTTAACAGGCGCCTATGATTGGCAATAAAAATATTTGTTTGTTTGTTTATATGCAAATCATCTCCCATGATACATTGCGGTAATCGTAGTTTTCTCGTAGTCACGTGACAAATGTTTGAAAAATGGAAGACAAATGTCGAAATCATAGGATCTAAGGCAAAATCGTGCTGTAATGGAGTGTAACACCACTTTCTGAGGGTAAGATGTTTATGAATGAATAGAAAAATGATTGGTGAAGCGATTTATATAAGGTTTATGATAGAAAATAAAATCCGATAGCCACGAAACGTGGAAATGTGCTGACCCAGAGTTGGAGAAGCAAATCCGCTGTTTTCCGTATATAGCACGCTCTGTCGTTGAACGGCTACAAGCAACTTTATCAATGCCGTTAAACGACAGAGGAATCTCGGACTAGCTGTAGAATTTGTGGAGGTTTTACGAGGTAAGTTTGCTGAAAAGCATTTCTGTTAGTTTCACTTTCAGTGTTGCTGAGGATGTTTGATATTTTCTTGTGTCTTTCCTCACTCAATGTTGAGTAATTATTAATAAATGCCACATTTTTATGCCCTAATATTTGCATAATATCTATAGATCCCCTCCACATTGTTTTCTCTTAACTTCTGGACGGGATAAGATATTTTCTGGCACTGATTGATTAATGTCTAATTTGCAACTTTCCTTCATTTTTTTTCATGAGACTGGAAAGTTTTCTTTCATGCACTTTTCTACCTGTTTCTAAAGCTCATACAAATAAATTATATATTTTGCAACAATGCAAGTATATAAAGGAGAAGAAGCTAATACCAATCTTCTGGACTTTACATAGGTTTCAATGGAAAATTGGAATTTATTTTTATAGAATAAAATAAAACTTTCATATATACATGAAGAAAATCAAAATAGAGATCTGATTTAGTGTTAACAAGCACAGGTATGATTTTAATTACTATATTTAACTTCTGTTTGTATATCATAATCAAATGAATTAATATGCATTGAAGTCTACATGTATGTAGAATCCCCACCAACTATTTTCTTCATATCAAATTTGCTATTATTAAACCATAATCCATTGATTGGTAAATTACATAATGCGATGTCATTAAGGAACCAAGAATATTATGGACATAGGTTTATTGCATAAGTGTTGTGACCAGAAAAATATTAGAGTGAAGGATATATTTTTCTGGAATGAACAATATTTACATGATAATGTTGGCTGTTGCGAGTAATGACTAATGTGCGAATATATTTTCTGAGTCGGATCATACAAAAATGCATTGTGAAAGCTTGAAGTTTCAAATATTCAAACATTGCTAATTTAGTCTGCATTTTGTTCCTTTTTTCTTGTTATTTTATTAGTAAATATATAATAACATGTATTTTAATTATAATCAATGCTATATTAATGTCTTTCAGATGAATGGCTGGATTAATGGTCTAACAGTGTACATGTGATGTTTGAAATAAGTGCAAAGACTATATATATGAAAAAAATAATTGCATAAAAACCTATGAACGTTTTATAAAGATCTGATTAAACAAAGGACATTTTTCAAGAACTATCACTCAGTTGTTGCATACAGACCAGGGGTATGTGAATCAGTTTCAAATGGAATTGCACAAAATAAAAAATGTACTGTAATCCTGATCAACAGTGAGTAGAATTCCAGCAGATAAAACACTAGTTTCAACTGACAAATCATACAACTTTGTTGGAATTTTGCAAAAGAAAAAAATGTTTTAAAAAAAGATGCAAAATGATTGGAGGAAGTGACTGAATACAATTATTCCAAATGGTTAAAACAAATTATATAGATATTTTGTGGTGTCATAAAGAATTCAGAATATAAATAATTATCTATAATTTTAAAGTGACTTGATGCAATAGCAGGAATATGTGATCTTTTCACCTTGAAGAAATCTACTATCTGATATGTTCAAGTAATTGATGTGAATTAATTGAACATTTAATATGAAGAAATTTTATAATAAAATATATGTAGTAATCTTAGAGTTTGATGTTCAAACTGTACTGAGTTATTTAACCATACAAGTGTGTTTAGTAAAGATTGTGGTGTGTGACTGCCCAGAACGTTTCTGATATAAAGGATGTTAATTTCCTCATCTGTTGGAGGGCATGCCCTCTTTGGTTTATTCCCTTTGTCCTGTAGTTTTAGTTGCTTTTGTTTTGTTTTCAAAGCTTCCCTGTCAAGTTATAAATGATTCGGATTTGTTTAAGATTTTTGTTTTGTTTTTTATTGACTTCTAGGATTTTTTTTATCGTAAAATATGTATAAAAAATATGAAATTTTAAAATCATTAATTTCATTTTTTCGGTTTGTAAATTTACAAATAGTGAGAACGAAAACATTTATTAGAAAAAGATGACGTCGATTATTGACATTGGTTACGGTTAATATTGTACCTCCTTCACAGGAGAGCAGAAACATACAAAAAAGTAGTTCCGGAATCTATGGGCGGGGCTTAAAAGTTTATTCATAGGTTTAAAAGTTTATTCGTAGGCTTCAAAAGTTTATTCGTAGGCTACGAATAAAGCAAAAATTTATTCGTATGGTATATTTGCACAGCAAATGTACTGATTGCAGGATAAATATATATATACGTCTGAAAATTATGGTAGAGATCGTATCATACCCCTTTTGAGTTACTGGTGACAGAGTGATCAAGAACAGCAACAAAACCGATCTTCCGTAGCTTGATTTTATTTTCGTTGCAAGTTCCCTTTCTTGTTAAATGTACCGATTTGGTAGTAGACTATAGGTGATTGGAAACCGTTACACTTCAGGTGGGTATCAATGCTCGTAATCACGTCAGTGGTGTTAGGCTTGTGGTTAGACGTCACCTTAAGCCATTTGGCTACCTAGGTCCTTTTCAGTTATGGGAATCTGTCTCTTTTCAGTTGATTGATGTCATGATATCTAATTTGGGTTAGGGTTATGGTGTTTAACGCCACTTTTAACAATATTTAAGTTTTATTGGTGAAGTAAACCGGAGCACCCGGAGGAAACCACTGACAAAATGTATCACATAATGTGGTATCGAGCATAGCTCGCCATGCGCGGGATTCGAACTCTCAACTTTAATGGTGATAGGCACTGATTGCACATGTAGTTGTAAATCCAACTACCATACGATCACGACTTCCCCTCTAATTTAGGAATTTAATAAATTACACATATACTAATAGAAAAATAACATTCTGAAAATAAGTAAAAAATGTTTGAAGAAATGGTCACTGCTGTGTTATTCTTTATAAAATGATATGTTTTTAGAGATAATTTGCATCCAAATTACTATACAAATGTATGTCTTCCTGTTATATATGTTATAGAACTGATACCACATTTATATTTAACATGAAGTGCAAATTGTAGATGTACAGTCTCTGGTCAAAAGTATTCGGACAAAATGATTTTTTACTATATATTCCATGTAAAACCACATTTTTAAAAAACATTATTCCAAAGTCGACTCTTGTTCGATTTTGATGATTTTTTACCAACAAAAACAGAATTAAATGTAGTTTTACACTGTAATTTTAGCATCAATTTATAATCTATATTTTTTATGAGTTCACGATTTAAACACAAAACTAAATTTGAACGTCAAAAATACAATACAATGATAGTACATTTGAAGACAAATAATTTAAGTTTGTGTTTAAATCATGAACATTTAAGATCTGTGTTCCCAAAAATATTTTAAAAGAATCACAGAAAACTACGTACGTGCTCACTTCTGTTGGTAAAAATCTTATCAAAATCGAACAAAAATTGACTTTGGAATAATGTTTTAAAAAATTGTGGTTTTATATGAAATATATAGCAAAAAATCATTTTGTCCGAATACTTTTGACCAGAGACTGTACTTCTCGATAGTGCACATTATAACAGGAAATATACTTTTAGATGTAATCAGGGGCAACATTTGTTACTTTGTGTAGTGGGTTCGCATTGCTTATGCAATCCTTTGTTGTTCTGTGTAGCCTTTTTGTGGACAGCTAACAATAATTGAATACATTTTTAATTGGTTTATAAGATTGGTCTTCATCGCCACTGGGGAATATAACCAATTATTATGATGATAATCAGGGGCGTAGCTTACTATGTCATTCTATCAAGGCAGGGGGTCTGGGGGCTGCCTGAAGCCCCCAGTGGGGTACAGGGGCAAAGCCCCGTTGGGGGGGTTTAGGGGGCTATGCCCCCTATAAGCGATTTTGAGCAATTTAGAGTATATTTGGGACCAGTTTTGCTTCAAAATAGTCATAAAAATATGTCACAGCTATACACAATTGTACATTCATAATGGTCATCTAACATGTACAACTTAGTCCAAGAAACTTTGTTAATTGCCGATTCAAAAATATTATGGATTGCATTAGACAAAATCACACATATAAACTTGAACATACTATGTTCGTGATTGCTATACAGGAACAGCACCTTATAATTGCTGTTCTTCATCTTGAAGTTGCAATGAGGCCTAAACCCTTCAACTAGGTGCCATTTCCGTCAGTAACTGAGTCTTAGTCTGTTAACTTATTTATTGTCCCTTTATTGAGAACATGGAAATAAAATTTAATTGTCTTTATATTTTTTTTTTTGCAAATATTTTTTACCGAGGCAACTTCCTTGGTTGCCTCAACGTAAGCTACGCAATAGGGTACAGTTCAGATCACGTCTGGATAATTTCGGAGAAAAAACGATTGAAATGTGAAAAACTAACAATAGATGTAAGACTTGGCACAAAAAGCCATGTGAGCCTAAGGAGAGTCTTAAAACCAGTCTTTTCAGGGGTCGACTTAAGAAAAAAAATTAACTGAAAATTTTTGATCAACTGGTCCCTTAAAAATTCCACTGGCCCGAGAAATATCGGTCCACGAACCCCCTTTCCCAAGAAACAGGAAACTAAAGATCGAGCAATATTAACCCCATTAAACCTTGGGTGAACTCATTTTCTCCGGAAGGATAAGCAGTTCCTGCTCCACTAGTGGCATCCGCAAATAATTAAATTGACTGTCAGTGATTTAAACATGTACATATAGTTTTTGTATTCTATGAATGAATGTTGTACTTGCTTTAAACAAGGGTAAAGTTCATGACATTTTCCCATACATGCAGTGTTTTTAATGCATTACAATTAACAGGTATGGTTAGAAGATAATCAAACAATCTACATATAGATAGTCAAACTTGTTATCAAATGTATATAGTTTTAACCTTTGATTCATTGTTTATTATACATATGTTAACTTATGTATTAACTAAATTTAATACGGCGCTCGGCCAATAATCTTTAGTAGTGAAGGACGGCTAGAAATGTAAAGAAGTAGAAGTCTCAGCGACCCCCTCTGTATAACGGCTTCCTTTTTTAGCCAATCTTATTTATTACTCCCCAGCGTTTTCCCGTGCATTCGACCTTTATATAACGACCATGTTCTTTGGGTAAAAATCCTTCATATAACGACTATTAGAAGATTATTATCAAACCAGAAGTTAGATAATAAATAAACAAACACAGTCCCGACTTTGGAAAATTTTCCCTTTTGCCCAGCTGATGCAGCGATTGTTGCCAATATCCCTCTTGCTGATATCGGCATGATCTACTGACTGAGTCCATACCTGTTACTAGTTCATAATAATAGATTTTTCATATTAAATGAAGTCACGATTAGCGTTATTGTGTATCCGCCATTTGATTTATTATTGTTGTTTGGTTTATTTGGGTTTATTTCTTATTTATATTAAATATTTAAAATTGCTTACTATAGAAAATACCGTTTTAATCTTTCAGTTTTATAAATAAATAATCGTGATTCTGAAAATTATTGAATTATGAAGTACTGGTTCCCAGCATATATTTCTGTCAATATTCGTTTAACGTGCGGTAACAGATCAAGGTAAACACATGCTGATTGTGTGATTAGGCTATTTATAGCTTTCGGCGAGTGATCGAAGTTGAAATTTAACGTTTTGTCAGGAAATTTCATTAGTCTGTTATCAGTCGATATTGAATGACACGGAAGAAACGAAAGTTGCTGACCCAAGTGGCCCGAGAATATCAACTGGCCCAGCGGGCCGATCTTTGTTCAGTTTGACTGGCCCGACCGTAAATAGACTGGCCACGGGCCAGCGGTTACGTCGACCCCTGCTTTTGTACAGATAAACATTTTATTTAAAGGGATATTGTCTACCAGCTGCGTAATTTTTTCATACCCAAAATTATTGTCGATTTCCGTACTGACCTTCATAAAATGAAGATTAACACCGAGTTATGTTGCAAAAGATACGATTTATTGACAAAAAAGACCCAAAAAAGAATTATTGTCCGGATGACAATATTCAAATCTATTCATATGGCCTTCTATGCGAACACGTTTTGAGCATGCGCACTGTTTAGAAACAATAAACAACATGTGGTTCTTGGGCAAAAGAGAAACTATCAACGCGTGGAAGAAAGCGGACTTTGACAGATTCAGAGATAAAGAGGAACAGAAGTGAGGTATCTTCCAAATGGAACAAATGCAGGATATATGTAGGGGATCAGTTGGACCGTTTTGTTGGATGGAGCGAACTCAAGGAAGTGCTTGATTATTGTTGATAGGTAAGCCGAGCATGTTGCCTTCTTTTCTCAATCGTTTTTCATATTTTATGAATTTATGATGATGCCTATGATCATTTTCGGTAGATATTAATCAATATATGTAATTTTGCACCTGGCAACAGCAAATTATTGTCAATGAGTAGCATAAAACGGCCGTATTTGCCAGGTAAACAAACACAAATTTTAAGAGGCCAGCAAAGGGGAAATGGGAGTGCAAAAATGATATCAATGACAATGCAGTTTATTATTATCAATTTAAAAAGAAATATCGAATCAATTCATTTTTAATGCAAGAATTAAAACTGTACATGGCTTAATGAAAACCCTATAAAGTTCTTTTTATTCAAGCAAATTTATTTCTTTGATATACAACATATAATTAGGCTTTTAATTTTATCAAATTTCAACAACTTGGACAAGAAACTTAGTGTTGGGAACCAAAAGTATATACCTTACTTTCTGCGAATTATCACTATAATGGAAAATCAGTATGTATTTTTCAAATAAAAGCTTTCTATTTAAAGAAGCTTCATTTCAATTGCACTTTTAGTTTGGATCCTGTAAGTATAATATATAATTATAAACAAGGTTTTGAAGAAATGATATGAATATCAATTGAAATTTTCAAGTTTCAGAACTTTTTTTATATATGACTACAAAATTTTACTGAAAATTTCAGAAATGTCCTAAAATGCATATTTTAGACCATGGCTAAATGAAAATCATTTTAATTCCTTTATGCAAACAAGTTCATATCTTGGGTACTGGAAATACATTACATAAATAAGGTTAAAAGTACTTTCAACAAGTTTGAACATAACACTTTGTTATGGGAGCCAAAATTATATCTTCCTGTCTGTGAATTATTACCATAGTGGAAAATCCGTATGTATCTTTTATATAAAAAGCTTTCCATTTAAATAAGTGTCATTTCAGTACCATTTTTAGTTTGGATCCTGTAAGTATGATACATAAACAAGGTTTTTAAAAAATAATATGAAGATCCATAGAAATTTGCAAGTTTCAGAAACTTTTCTATATATGTGACTATAAAATTTTACTGAAATGTCCTGAACTGCATATTTTAGACTATGACTAAATGAAAATCGTTTTCAATTTCCTTATGCAAACCAAGTTTATTTCTTGACTATTCTAAAAACATTACATTAACTAGTTTTTTACTACATTTCAACAATTTTGGACATAATTTTTAGTTCAGGGAGCCAAAATTATACTTTACTATCTTAGAATTATCAACATAGACATGATAGAGGGAAATCAATATGTATTTTTCATATAAAGGCTTTCTATTTAAAGAATTGTCATTTGAACTGCTTTTTATCCCCTCGCCAACGAAGTTGCGAAGGGATATAGTAACGCTACCGTCCGTCCGTCACATCCTTGTGAACACTCTAGAATCAACATCCTTCAATGGATTTTGACCAAACGTGGTACATACTTAGTCCTTAAGAGAATTTGAAACCCTATTGATTTTCAAGGTCAAAGGTCAAGGTCACAGGGTCAAATTTTTACCGCGTAACATCCTTGTGAACACTAGAATCAACATCCTTCAATGGATTTTTGACAAAACTTGGTACATACTTAGTCCTTAAGATAGCCGAAACCCTATTGATTTTCAAGGTCATAGCCTTATAGGTCAAAGGTCAAGATAACCGGGTCAAAATTTTACCACGTAACATCCTTGTGAACACTCTAGAATCAACATCCTTCAATGGATTTTGACCAAGCTTGGTACATACTTAGTCCTTAAGAGAATCTGGAACCCTATTGATTTTCAAAGTCAAAGGTCAAGGTCACCAGGTCAAATTTTTAGGCGAGGGGATATGCCACACTTTGCCCTTGTTTAGTTTGGATCTTGTAAGTATGATTAATAAACAAGATTTTTAAGAAATAATGTGAAGATCCATAGCAATTTGCATGTTTCACAGTGTGTGAATTTAACAGTAGACCGATGGCCCATGTCTGTGTTAAAATCATGCAGGTTTTTGTAAAATTATCTAAATTTTTTAGGCAAATTACTACTAAAACTGGTAATTTCAGACAAATGTGATTTTGTAGTGATTGATATTTGTACTTTTGATTTAGATATTCTGACCAAGGTAATTCTAGAGTAGAAGAAATGAGCAGCCATCACATTTCAACGAAACGGATGAAACTGGAGAAATCAAGTTCATTTGTGAACCCATTTGAGTATGTTCATTTTGTTAAAGATTAGACATACATGTATTCTACATTATGTTTATAGGTAACATTGTCAATATTGTTCAACACAGTCACTTGTATAACAGTTTCCTATTAATTATTGTGGCTTGCATAGTGATACTACTAGTAGCTATATTATATAGGGATCATGTTGGCTTCTGCGTCATCGTTACATTTTCATCAATCCACAAGCTGAAATGGCCAGTCCCCCTTAGCTACTTACGGGAATGAAACCAAACTGGGACAGAATTGACGCACGTCTGGTGCACCAAATTATTTCCTGGAACTTTGATGTAATTTTGTCTCTTTATATTGTGTTGTGTAAATGTGTGCTGCATAGATGTATAAAGATTTAATATTATTTTGAAAAGCTTTTTCGTTATACAGCTGCACATCAGAACCATATAGCAAAATTTGTTTCGATATTATAATACACATACACTGTAATAAACAATTATTTTTTATTCTTACAGTCTCTCAATAGATATTACTGAAGAGGGCAGTGATGATTCTGATGATGGAGATTTTGAACCTAGCCTCAACTTCACTCTAAGGTTTGTCATGTTAATTTCATGTTTCAGTTGTAACTTACATACTTGAAATTTTGTCCTAATAACAGAACCATGAATGATCATATGTCATAGGAGCTTTATTATACCCCTGCTCCACTGGAAAGGGGGAGGTATACTGTTTTACCTCTGTCCGTCCGTTTGTCCCAAGATGTTCATAACATTTTTCTCAGTAATTATTTATGGCAGCAATCTGATATTTGATCATAGGCTTCAGAAGGGTCAATCGAAAGTCGCAAACCTGCTGCGTTGTCCATGGTCAAGTCTGGTAGAAGTCCCATCCGATGAAGGGAAAGACATCAACAACAAATGAAGATCAGGTCTGATTTGGGTAACAGACACCCTGTAACCATTGACCAGCTCGTGATGCCTGCCATAGAACTTCTTGAGGGATGACCACAACCTAAAATCTGTCTACAAATCACTCAAATCCTTCATAAAGTGGACTTGTAATGATATGTTTAGTTGCTCATTCACTATACATTCGAGATATTCATCTTGAATTGAAAGTTAGGGCTCCATAGATCATAATCTCTATTGTTTTATTCTTGTGAATTACATTGTATGTATTTTTCTACTTCAGGTGGCAGAGAAGTTACAACAAAAAGACAGCTAGATGGTCTGTGCAGCCTGTTAAAGCTGACAAGTCATATTCTTATGTTCCAAGACTATTAAGGGTCATCATTTGTATGAGACTGCAAGATAATGAAGGAATGAATTAACGTGTGCAGTTGGAAGTAGATGATCCCAGAAGAATCTCGGTCCATCTTGCACCAATTCCACAACCTCCAACTCGGGATGATATTGTAGCATCTCAGAAATCCAGATTTGAAGACCAAGACAAAACAATTGACTATATTGTCGCATAAAATAAATTTAGATTGTCACTCTTTGTTTTACCTGGTCTGACAGAAGTTCTGCACATTTAGAGCAGAAAATTACCCAAGTCAGGATAATGGGCATTACAAATTGTCCAATGCACAATAATGATAGCACTCAGTGTGTTGGTCTAGTTAGTACAAACCAGGACAACTTTTTAGGACCTCACAAGAAACATTTCTGCCAAGTTTGGTTAAATTCTGTTCGGCTGTTCTCAAGAAGAAGATGAAAATGTTGTTTCCCATAGGGTTTCAATGTAAACTTTGACCTCCGCTGGTGGCTATTTTGAATTTTCAAATGGCGCAAACAGTAACAACACATGTTAAAGACATTCATAGGAACATATATACCAGATTTCAATTCAATCCCTTCAGCGGTTCTTGAGAAGAAGTTTCTTGAAAATCGACCAATCAGAATTTTCAAAGTCACATGGTGGCCATGTTTTTTGACGAATCTGCACAAAAGTAACAACTCTTGTGTAGGACCTCATAGAAAACATCTCTGCCAAGTTTGGTTTTGAATTATATAAAAGACTGTCAGTCCATTTTAGAAGAAGTTGTCAGTGCTGATAGAACAAAAAATAATAATAAGATGGCAAAACTTTCAAATTAAATTTACAATTCCAACTGACCAACTTGTGAAATTAACAACTCATTAGGGTTGATTTATTTTTTATTTTTGGTGTTTTAACGCCACTTTCAGCAATATTTCAGCTATATCATGGCGACCAGTTTTAGTGGTGGAGGAAACCAGAGTACCCAGACAACCACCGACCATAGGGAAGCAAGTGGTAAACTTTATCATTAGGGTATATGGGATAAAATACAAAATATTTCATGAACAAGTTTTAATTAAATCGTCTAGGAATGAAACCCTTGTATTGTCCATATAGATCAGGATATTTGTCCCTAATTTTCCAAGTACAACAGCTTGGGATCACACGTCTGACCCCAGCTCCAAGTCGGCCATGTGCCCAAATGGTATACTGGCGGTAGGCTGCATACCTATTGGATCTGTTGTAATCCTCATCATGGGGCATTACTACAAGTTCCTCTCGAAACATTCTAGCAACCCCCAACACTTCCTCATCAAGGACAATCCGATCAAAGTCCTGTAATAAAGACAAGAGATTTAATAAAAACAGAGTAAAGACAGATGGTTCTACATTCATCTAGAAAAATGAGCTTTATTTAAAAAAGAAATATAATTCATTATAAGTGAAATAGTTTGCACAAATTCAGTTTAGAGAAATAAAAAAGTCTTATTTTGGAAGGAAAGATTTTCTCGTGGGACTTTCTTATGACCACAGTTTTATTTCCTTTTTTTGTTGGTATATGGGAGAACCATTTTGGTCTTGCAAATTTTTTTTTATCAATTTACCCCTCAAGATATTCAATTTTAATTTTATGGTTTTTTTCCTAAAAAATTATTTTGATTCTGAATCTTGAAGAAATAAATTTGGCTGGACAGGAGAAAAAAATATATTCCGACGACATTTTCACAGTATAATCATATACTTGCCATTTTCACAGTATAATCGTATACAAAATTTTGAAGAAAAAAAAATTATTCCAGCACTTCGCCAATCCAATTAAAATTAGATCTACGCACTTGCTCCCTATTTTAGATCTAATTATACCCCCGGTCCCCGAAGGGGGAGGGGGGTATACTGTTTTACCTCTGTCCGTCCGTCCTTCCAAAATATTTTCGTCACATTTTTCTCAGCAACTATTGATGGCAGAAATCTGATATTTGGTCACAAGCTTCACATAGGTATGCCATATCGTGGGGAGCGTTTTTGGAACCATCAGATTCCTACTTCCTGTTTGCCGACTTAGTTGGTTTTTATCCACATTGAACATATATGCACATTTTTCTCAACAACTATTGATGGCAGAAATCTGGTATTTGGTCACAAGCTTCATATAGGTACCCCATATCATGGGAAGTGGCAGGGGTATCATAAGTGAGAATTAGATCACAGTTCACCTTGTTTTAATTAGATTGGCACTTCGCCGGAAAATAAGAAAATATGATTTCTGTGGCGTCTGAAAAAAACATTTCTACGTGACATAGCCCCCTTCAAGGTAAATGGTCAGTCCCATATTATTTTGCAGCAACTGTCTTGTGGAACTAGAAGTAAGGTCTCTTGTTTCTAATCCAGCCCAAATTTCTCTGAAACATTCCAGTCAATTAAGAAATAAAACAACACTGGCTACGTCATTCGTTTTCATCAGACATGTATTTCACTGTGTTCTACATGTATGTCTCTGTTTTCATATTGTCGGTAAACTGGCTAAAATAAATTAATTTAACACGTGTATCAAAATCTCGGGGAACAACTTCATAACTTATAAGAAGAAAAAAACTAATTTAGTTATTTTTAACGCCGGCAAAAATTTCCGATCGAAAATACGTAGTTGAGCTTGTCCCCATAGGGTGCCTCCTGGCATGTTTTCAATGGTTATCGTGGAAATATCGGCTGAATCTGTTAAGGCATGTAGTTTTCATCAAAGAAAATCTATTCCTGATACAAAAATTATTTATTCTACGTCTTTTAGATACAATCGGTTCGCAAATAGCTTTTTTCCTCAACTTTTATATAGAAACTTACCTCAATATCCATGCTGCAGCATCCGGGCTACTGACATAAAAATAGATAAATAAATAGAGTTGGCCTCGCCCAGGTGAGTGCATAATTAATTAGCTTCCGGTAACGATGGTCAGCTTTTTTAGTCGAAAAAACAACGTTTCGGAGCGTATTCGTCAATAATTCGGTGTTTAATCTTCATTTTATGAAGGTCAGTACGGAAATCGACAATTATTATTGTCGATTTCCGTACTGACCTTCATAAAATGAAGATTAACACCGAGTTATGTTGCAAAAGATACGAAAAAGACCCAAAACTATCGTTATCAGAATTATTGTCCGGATGACAATATTCAAATCTGTTCATATGGCCTTCTATGCGAACACGTCTTGAGCATGCGCACTGTTTAGAAACAATAAACAACATGTGGTTCTTGGGCAAAAGAGAAACTGTCAACGCGTGGAAGAAAGCGGACTTTGACGGATTCAGAGATAAAGAGGAATAGAAGTGAAGTATCTTCCAAATGGAACAAATGCAGGATATATGTAGGGGATCAGTTGGACCGTTGCCGTTGGATGGAGCGAACTCAAGGAAGTGCTTGATTATTGTTGATAGGTAAGCCGAGCATGTTGCCTTCTTTTCTCAATCGTTTTTCATATTTTATGAATTTATGATGATGCCTATGATCATTTTCGGTAGATATTAATCAATATATTTAATTTTGCACCTGGCAACAGCAAATTATTGTCAATGAGTAGCATAAAACGGCCGTATTTGCGAGGTAAACAAACACAAATTTTAAGAGGCCAGCAAAGGGGAAATGGGAGTGCAAAAATGATATCAATGACAATGCAGTTTATTATTATCAATTTAAAAAGAAATATCGAATCAATTCATTTTTAATGCAAGAATTAAAACTGTACATGGCTTAATGAAAACCCTATAAAGTTCTTTTTATTCAAGCAAATTTATTTCTTTGATATAATTAGGCTTTTAATTTTATCAAATTTCAACAACTTGGACATGAAACTTAGTTTTGGGAACCAAAAGTATATACCTTACTTTCTGCGAATTATCACTATAATGGAAAATCAGTATGTATTTTTCAAATAAAAGCTTTCTATTTAAAGAAGCTTCATTTCAATTGCACTTTTAGTTTGGATCCTGTAAGTATAATATATAATTATAAACAAGGTTTTGAAGAAATGATCCATTGAAATTTTAAATAAGTGTCATTTCAGTAGCATTTTTAGTTTGGATCCTGTAAGTATGATACATAAACAAGGTTTTAAAAAATAATATGAAGATCCATAGAAATTTGCAAGTTTCAGAAACTTTTCTATATATGTGACTATAAAATTTTACTGAAATGTCCTGAACTGCATATTTTAGACTATGACTAAATGAAAATCGTTTTCAATTTCCTTATGCAAACCAAGTTTATTTCTTGACTATTCTAAAAACATTACATTAACTAGTTTTTTACTACATTTCAACAATTTTGGACATAATTTTTAGTTCAGGGAGCCAAAATTATACTTTACTATCTTAGAATTATCAACATAGACATGATAGAGGGAAATCAATATGTTTTTTTCATATAAAGGCTTTCTATTTAAAGAATTGTCATTTGAACTGCTTTTTATCCCCTCGCCAACGAAGTTGCCAAGGGATATAGTAACGCTACCGTCCGTCCGTCACATCCTTGTGAACACTCTAGAATCAACATCCGTCAATGGATTTTGACCAAACTTGGTACATACTTAGTCCTTAAGAGAATCTGGAACCCTATTGATTTTCAAGGTCGTATGTCAAAGATCAAGGTCACAGCCTAAAATTTTTACCGCATAACATCCTTGTGAACACTAGAATCAACATCCTTCAATGGATTTTTGACAAAACTTGGTACATACTTAGTCCTTAAGATACCGAAACCTTATTGATTTTCAAGGTCATAGCCTTATAGGTCAAAGGTCAAGATAACCGGGTCAAAATTTTACCATGTAACATCCTTGTGAACACTCTAGAATCAACATCCTTCAATGGATTTTGACCAAACTTGGTACATACTTAGTCCTTAAGAGAATCTGGAACCCTATTGATTTTCAAAGTCAAAGGTCAAGGTCACCGGGTCAAATTTTTAGGCAAGGGGATACACCACACTTTGCCCTTGTTTAGTTTGGATCTTGTAAGTATGATTTATAAACAAGATTTTTAAGAAATAATGTGAAGATCCATAGCAATTTGCATGTTTCACAGTGTGAATTTAACAGTAGACCGATGGCCCATGTCTGTGTTAAAATCATGCAGGTTTTTGTAAAATTATCTAAATTTTTTAGGCAAATTACTACAAAAACTGGTAATTTCAGACAAATGTGATTTTGTAGTGATTGATATTTGTACTTTTGATTTAGATATTCTGACCAAGGTAATTCTAGAGTAGAAGAAATGAGCAGCCATCACATTTCAACGAAACGGATGAAACTGGAGAAATCGAATTCATTTGTGAACCCATTTGAGTATGTTCATTTTGTTAAAGATTAGACATATTCTACATTATGTTTATAGGTAACATTGTCAATATTGTTCAACACAGTCACTCGTATAACAGTTTCCTATTAATTATTGTGGCTTGCATAGTGATACTACTAGTAGCTATATTATATAGGGATCATGTTGGCTTCTGCGTCATCGTTACATTTTCATCAATCCACAAGCTGAAATGGCCAGTCCTCTTTAGCTACTTACGGGAATGAAACCAAACTGGGACAGAATTGACGCACGTCTGGCGCACCAAATGTTTTCCTGGAACTTTGATGTAATTTTGTTTCTTTATATTGGGTTGTGTAGATGTGTGCTGGATACATGTATATAGATTTAATATTATTTTGAAAAGCTTTTTCGTTATACAGCTGCACATCAGAACCATATAGCAAAATTTGTTTCGATATTATACACATACACTGTAATAAACAATTATTTCTTATTCTTACAGTCTCTCAATAGATATTACTGAAGAGGGCAGTGATGTTGGTGATGATTCTGAGGATGGAGATTTTGAACCTAGCCTCAACTTCACTCTAAGGTTTGTCATGTTAATTTCATATGTTTCAGTTGTAACTTAGATACTTGAAATTTTGTCCTAATAACAGAACCATGCATGATCATATGTCATAGGAGCTTTATTATACCCCCGCTCTACTGGAAGGGGGAGGGGGTATACTGTTTTACCTCAGTCCATCCGTTCGTCCCAAGATGTTCATAACATTTTTCTCAGTAATTATTTATGGCAGCAATCTGATATTTGATCATAGGCTTCAGAAGGGTCAATCGAAAGTCGCAAACCCGCTGTGTTGTCCATGGTCAAGTCCGGTAGAAGTCCCATCCGATGAAGGGAAAGACATCAACAACAAATGAAGATCAGGTCTGATTTGGGTAACAGACACCCTGTAACCATTGACCAGCTCGTGATGCCTGCCGTAGAACTTCTTGAGGGATGACCACAACCTAAAATCTGTCTACAAATCACTCAAATCCTTCATAAAGTGGACTTGTAATGATATGTTTAGTTTGTCATTCACTATACATTCGAGATATTCATCTTGAATTGAAAGTTAGGGCTCCATAGATCATAATCTCAATTCTATTGTTTTATTCTTGTGAATTACATTGTATGTATTTTTCTACTTCAGGTGGCAGAGAAATTACAACAAAAAGACAGCTAGATGGTCTGTGCAGCCTGTTAAAGCTGACAAGTCATATTCCTATGTTCCAAGACTATTAAGGGTCATCATTTGTATGAGACAGCAAGATAATGAAGGAATGAATTAACATGTGCAGTTGGAAGTAGATGATCCCAGAAGAATCTCGGTCCATCTTGCACCAATTCCACAACCTCCAACTCGGGATGATATTGTAGCATCTCAGAAATCCAGATTTGAAGACCAAGACAAAACAATTGACTATATTGTCGCATAAAATAAATTTAGATTGTCACTCTTTGTTTTTCCTGGTCTAACAGAAGTTCTGTCCAATGCACAATAATGATAGCTGGTGGCCATTTTGAATTTTCAAATGGTGCAAACAGTAACAACACATGTTAAAGACATTCATAGGAACATATATACCAGATTTCAATTCAATCCCTTCAGTGGTTCTTGAGAAGAAGTTTCTTGAATATCGACCAATCAGAATTTTCAAAGTCACATGGTGGCTATGTTTTTTGACGAATCTGCACAAAAGTAACAACTCTTGTGTAGGACCTCATAGAAAACATCTCTGCCAAGTTTGGTTTTGAATTATATAAAAGACTGTCAGTCCATTTTAGAAGAAATTGTCAGTGCTGATAGAACAAAAAATAATAATAAGATGGCAAAACTTTCAAATTAAATTTACAATTCCAACTGACCAACTTGTGAAATTAACAACTCATTAGGGTTGATTTATTTTTTATTTTTGGTGTTTTAACGCCACTTTCAGCAATATTTCAGCTATATCATGGCGACCAGTTTTAGTGGTGGAGGAAGCCAGAGTACCCGGACAACCACCGACCATAGGGAAGCAAGTGGTAAACTTTATCATTATAGGGTATATGGGATAAAATACAAAATATTTCATGAACAAGTTTTAATTAAATCGTCTAGGAATGAAACCCTTGTACTGTCCATATAGATCAGGATACTTGTCCTTAATTTTCCAAGTACAACAGCTTGGGATCACACGTCTGACCCCAGCTCCAAGTCGGCCATGTGCCCAAATGGTATACTGGCGGTAGGCTGCATACCTATTGGATCTGTTGTAATCCTCATCATGGGGCATTACTACAAGTTCCTCTCGAAACATTCTAGCAACCCCCAACACTGCCTCATCAAGGACAATCCGATCAAAGTCCTGTAATAAAGACAAGAGATTTAATAAAAACAGAGTAAAGACAGATGGTTATACATTCATCTAGAAAAATGAGCTCTATTTAAAAAAGAAATATAATTCATTATAAGTGAAATAGTTTGCACAAATTCAGTTTAGAGAAATAAAAAAAAGTCTTATTTTGGAAGGAAAGATTTTCTCGTGGGACTTTCTTATGACCACAGTTTTATTTCGTTTTTTGTTGGAATATGGGAGAACCATTTTGGCCTTGCAATTTTTTTTTATCAATTTACCCCTCAAGTTATTCAATTTTAATTTTATGTTTTTTTTCCTAAAAATTATTTTGATTCTGAATCTTGAAGAAAAAAATTTGGCTGGACAGGAGAAAAAAATATATTCTGACTTGACATTTTCACAGTATAATCATATACAAAATTTTGAAGAAAAAAAATTATTCCAGCACTTCGCCAATCTAATTAAAATTAGATCTACGCGCTTGCTCCCTATTTTAGATCTAATTATACCCCCGGTCCCCGAAGGGGGAGGGGGGTATACTGTTTTACCTCTGTCCGTCCGTCCTTCCAAAATATTTTTCATCACATTTTTCTCAGCAACTATTGATGGCAGAAATCTGATATTTGGTCACAAGCTTCACATAGGTATGCCATATCGTGGGAAGCGTTTTTGGAACCATCAGATTCCTACTTCCTGTTTGCCGACTTAGTTGGTTTTTATCCACATTGAACATATATGCACATTTTTCTCAACAACTATTGATGGCAGAAATCTGGTATTTGGTCACAAGCTTCATATAGGTACCCCATATCATGGGAAGTGACAGGGGTATCATAAGTGAGCATTAGATCACAGTTCACCTTGTTTTAATTAGATTGGCACTTCGCCGTAAAATAAGAAAATATGATTTCTGTGGCGTCTGAAAAAAACATTTCTATGGCGAAAAAACGTGACATAGCCCCCTTCAAGGTAAATGGTCAGTCCCATATTATTTTGCAGCAACTGTCTTGTGGAACTAGAAGTAAGGTCTCTTTTGTTTCTAATCCAGCCCAAATTTCTCTGAAACATTCCAGTCAATTAACAAATAAAACAACACTGGCTACGTCATTCGTTTTCATCAGACATGTATTTCACTGTGTTCTACATGTATGCCTCTGTTTTCATATTGTCGGTAAACTGGCTAAAATAAATTAATTTAACACGTGTATCAAAATCTCGGGAAACAACTTCATAACTTATAAGAAGAAAAAAACTAATTTAGTTATTTTTAACGCCGGCAAAAATTTCCGATCGAAAATACGTAGTTGAGCTTGTCCCCATAGGGTGCCTCCTGGCATGTTTTCAATGGTTATCGTGGAAATATCGGCTGAATCTGTTAAGGCATATAGTTTTCATCAAAGGAAATCTATTCCTGATACAGAAATTATTTATTCTACGTCTTTTAGATACAATCGATTCGCAAATAGCTTTTTTCCTCAACTTTTATAGAAACTTACCTCAATATCCATGCTGCAGCATCCGGGCTACTGACATAAAAATAGATAAATAAATAGAGTTGGCCTCGCCCAGGTCAGTGCATAATTAATTAGCTTCCGGTAACGATGGTCAGCTTTTTTAGTCGAAAAAACAACGTTTCGGAGCGTATTCATCAATAATTCGGTGTTTAATCTTCATTTTATGAAGGTCAGTACGGAAATCGACAATAATTTTGGGTATGAAAAAATTACGCAGCTGGTAGACAATATCCCTTTAAAGTCGGAGTATAAAAACATACAACATAAGCTCTGAAGAGCTTTTAAAACCGACATACATGTAAATAACAAAACAAGCATAAGGACAGACATGCATAAAAAGCAGAGCACATACATATTATAAAACATAAAAGCACAGTAGTTGAACTAAATTAAAAATAAGCATAGTTGATGAACTAAACTAAAAATATCTAGTAAAACATAAAAGCATAGTAGTTGAACTAAATTAAAAATAAGCACAGTTGATGAACTAAACTAAAATATCTAGTAAAACATAAAAGCACAGTAGTTGAACTAAATTAAAAATAAGCACAGTTGATGAACTAAACTAAAAATATCTAGCATACTAAGGGAAGGAAATCAAACTGAAGCCTTGCATGCAAAGCAATGGCATGAGCTGCCTGACCATGTATTAATCAAATTTTTAAACTGGTCTAGTGACATGTCTTTTCTAAAGTGGTCAGGCAGCTCATTCCAGAGTTTTGCACCTGCATAACGAAAAGATTGCAAACCAAAACTTGTAGTTCTTACCTGTGGTAAAGCTGCTTTATTTTGATATCTAGAAGAATACGAAGTATTTTTTATATCTATGAGGTCAAATAAATAAACAGGACAATCCTTATTAACAATTTTGAAAACTTCTAAAGCAAATGTTCTAAGTCTCCTTACTTTTAGGGATGGCAGTTTAGATTTGCATAACAGGTCTTCATAACTAGAGGTGTATTCATTGTATATAAATCTCAGAGCCCTTTCCTGTATTTTTTCTATTTTTTGGGTATTCGTTTCTCCACAAAAGTGCCAAACAAGTGGGCAATAGTTAAAGTTGGACATAATAAAGGAGTAGTAGATTGTAAGTTTTCCTAGTTTTGTTAAATGGGTACCAATTCTTTTTAATACATTTAATTGCCTGGAGGCTTTTTTACAAATATTTGACACATGTTCATTGAAATTTAATTGAAAGTCTATTGTTACCCCTAAAAGTTTAACTTCAGATTCACATTCAATTTTATTTCCGTCAATAGTAAAGGTTAAGTTTTGTTGTTTGGTTTGTTTACCTATGGCAATTGCCTGGAACTTTTCTGGGTTAGCCTTCATTTTGTTAATGGAAAACCAATTAATTAAAGTCACACTGTCATCCTCCAAAGTAGAGATTACTTTATTTATATCATGATCAGAGTAGGAAAGCGTATTGTCATCCGCGTTGTTATAAAGATCACTATTTTTTATAAAATAGAAAATATCGTTTAAAAAGATATTAAAAAGGATAGGGCCAAGTATTTATAAGAAACACTTGATGTCTTGTTACATTATTTCTTCCTTTTCTCATATGTATGGTCCTGTACGTTGTTAATTCGTTTACACCCCCTCCCCCCTAAAACGTTTCGTTTCTACTCATGCTAGTTTCTGTACAGTATAAGATATTAACAATGTGGGCGTGTCATTGATTGATTATCATATAAATTTCACCTAATCGTATATGATTGCGTTGTATGTAAATAAAATAAAAACTGTGTTATTCAAATATGTCTGATAACAGTATAAGCAAATCAATAATGATTATTTGAACTATGTGAAATAAAATGTCCTTACACAAAGACTTAAAGAGGGTTAGGTGGCCGAGTGGCTGAGGTTGTTGACTTCTGACATAATGCCTAACACCATTGACGGGGGTTAGAACCCCGTTGTTAATTTCCAACCTCAATTGCTGAGGCTACAAGACCCTACCCATCTAGTTGGTAGTCAAGATATAGCGAGACATGTGCTGAAAGTGACGCTAAACTCCAATAACCGTAACATACTTAAACAAGGAAACGAGCAATGGAATTAAAAAATATAAGTTGTGAACACCTTTCATTGACCTCCACATTAGGGGTCACGATACACATAAGTGTTTGGTGATCCTAGTGAAAAATATGTCAGTCCTCATTTATTTTCTATTAAAAATACCAATCTTGTATCAGTCCTTAGCAAAATCTGCCCAAATTTTGCTGGTCATGTCTGGCAGGACTGACAAATTTCACGAACTCTGCCATATAGAATATTTAAAAATAAATGTTGGTGTACGCGTTTATTATAATGTGTAACTTTACCTGTTACAAAGAAATGTGTTTGTTTGTGTACTTCTCCTATGTCTATCAAATACTGATCGCTTTCAACAAGTTGAAGATTATGTCAGATGTTGCACATGACAATTTGTAATCGAATTTGTTCTTCTTTGTTTTAAGTATCCACTGTCGTCAAAGAGCTCCGATCGAAAATGTTTGGTCAACATCCGGGATATTTTAAAGCAGACACGGGTTATCATCGTAAGTATTTATAAATATACTGTGTATATAATGTTTTGAATTATGATGCTTTATGATTGTTATTATTATTAATTTCATTTTTTTTCCAAATATCATTTATTTTTGCAGTGTAAAATTAGATTTTTCTATAAGTTATAAGGAATCCGGCTTCAAAATCATTACAATCAACTGAAATATCGCTATATCTTGCATTTACGAATGAATTAAATGTTGCCCAAAAAGAAAACAATATTGATGAATGATTGATTTTACTTAAAAATACTATTTTGTTGATGAAAAGTCAATTAGTAACTAGTTATACCCTAACACATGATGTCAACAGATGTTTTTGAAATCCGGTTTGGTCAAAATGTAAACATGTATACAAACCGGTTGGGTCATTTATAAATAACTGGGTTTGTCAGTATGTAAATACCACTGATCTTATTGTTATTGAGCATCATATTGCAATTTAACAATAGTTATGAATAGAAAATATCTCAAAGGCGATAAATACTGATCCATAGTATGAATATTCGCCATGGCTGCTAATTTCAGCTACTTTGTCACGGCTGGTAATCGGCACAAGCAGAACAGTTGGTTCTGCAAAGAAATTCGTGAGGATAACTTCCGGTTTTGGTGGAGGAGAGTTCACGAAGACGCTTCGCAAGGTATGTACATGTCAAAAATTGAAATTTTCTTTTTTACTGCTCGAATATTGCAAAATCAGAGAATGCTATGCTGTGGCTAATGCTTTCACGATTAGTAACATGCATAGTTTATTCTTGTATATGAAGTGTAACTCTCGCAAAATCAATCGTCCCATGAAAAACATGACGAAAATTGTGACAACTGTTCTGCTTGTGCCGATTACCAGCCGTGTTTGTACAATAAAAAAAAAATCGTTATTTCTATGCCATTAAATTGCTACTGTCGCAAACACTTGATTTTTTTTAATGCTTTTTGTGGCACTGACATCATGGTTGGTGCTCAATACGCTACACCCACTTTAAGTAGCTGTCAATTGAGTATTGGGAGATTCTTTTTATAACGCAATATTTTAATGTTATACTCGTTGATAACGAAGTAAGTCACTTTGTGGACATAACTTCATGGATACGATATTTAAGTTTCTTCACAGTACACTGTAAAAAAAACGGTGTTATGTTACATCATCTACAGCGTAAATAATTTTAAAAAGAGGTGTTTCCGAAGTAAGTGGTGTAAGTTAAGTTGGACTTTACACATATAACATACATTTAATGTTATATGGTGTCAACTGTCCTAAATAAAAAAATCTTTCCGCAAGAATGATACAGATTTTAATCAGTAATGTAAACTAACTCCAAAGTTTATGAACTAAATCATTGTAACAAGATCACTTTGCCTTGTCATTGTAACGATGTCATCTAGACGTACGTGTACACCTTCATACCATATATATAGCTGGTGTATAATTATCAGATCTCTGAGCTGTTCGTTCGGGAAGTTGACCTTTGTCAGTTTGTTCAGACAGAAAAGGAAAAGAAAAACAGAATTCATTACGCAATAAAAGATCGTTGTTACCAGAGACATATATATATGTTTTATATGTCTCTGCTGTTACCTGGGCTTTTTTTTCGTGGTCGTACACGACCTTGATCTTGATCTTCACGAGAAGATAAACAGAAATAAAAGAACTAGGCTGGTAATTATCTTTTTTTCTCATTTACTCTTTTTTTTTTCCGGCAAGCTAAATATGTATATATTCGTCCTTGCTTTGACTAATCCCAGAACCAATTAAATATGTAAATCTAATGAAACATAAAATATTATAAGCATAAAAGTATGAAATAATTGTGTGAGACTTGACAGGTCCAGTGCGAGCCATGGGTTCACATTGCGGCAGAGAAAGGGGAAAAGCGACACCGAAATTGGTGTTAAAATTCTAC
Source organism: Bathymodiolus brooksi (assembly GCA_963680875.1). NCBI lineage: Eukaryota > Metazoa > Mollusca > Bivalvia > Mytilida > Modiolidae > Bathymodiolus > Bathymodiolus brooksi. The sequence goes on along the minus strand of OY804585.1, from coordinate 72,531,429 downwards.
GATTCGTGTTACGGCGGGAAACAGAGTTATCGATCGTTGTTTTTATATCAGAGTTATTGATGCGCTTTATGCTTCATCATTGTTTCCTTTGGAGAAAAGCATACAACAATTTTGACCGCATGTAACACTTCCGAAGCGAACGTACTGCACCTCAAGTTGACACGGCGGTAAGCTACACAGTAGGACAGCCAGCGTGACAGGAGAGCTCCAAAGTCAAGTCCCAGTCACGTGACTTTCGCTTCATTTTTGATGAAAAATGACGTTCAACCCTTCGCTTAAAATACGTCGGTTTACAATAAATATTTATGCTTGAAATCAATTAAAATATACGGAAGATGTCTATGGATAAATAGAAATGTATTGTATCACTTCAGTTTTTATTTATATTGTGTACAAACATCGAATTTTGCTACTTGAAGTGGACTCAATTTCAAAACAAATGTCAATGTGGTTCTATTTAAAAGAGAAAATTTAATTAAAACAATATGATGGCTTTCTGTAACATACATTGCCTGAGGAAATCATCTAGGATCATTGTCATACCGACAACTAGTGTCAATGTCTTGTGGGATGCAATTGTTCCACTTAGCCCTACACCCACAGGGGCTAGGTGCGTCCGAAAAAAAAAATAAAAAAAAATACTATATAATACTACAAGGGGACGAACTCACATGCTTCCATTTTTTTAAGTCGTCGTGTTAAAAGTGGTCATCCCAGCGTTTGTACGACTTCGGATTTTCACGCCGTTTTGTTTTGGTTCGTGTATGATACCTCAGCAGTTCGGAGGCCTACACTAACAATTGGGGTTTCTTTGGAAAGGAAAATTACTTGACTTTCGACTGGTGGAAACATTTTTTGAAAATATTAAGGCGTTCCGAAGTTACGATCAATTTAACACGACGACTTAAAAAAATGGGAGCAAGTGAGTTCGCCCCCTTGTAGTATTATTTAGTATTTATTTATTTTATTTTTTTCGGACGCACCTAGCCCCTGTGCCTACACCCACCTTGATCGGATCGACCATTTGCCAAACATCGAAATTCATTGTCTTTCGGAACACATCGGTGGTGTTTCTTAACATCAACAATAAACGACACCTAAGCGTACATCCGAAAGAGTATATTTCATTTGGGAAAGAGGTGTCGATGTCTTTTTTTAATTTTCTTGTATTAATACCGTATTTTTCAGTTTAATTGAATTATTTGTATTGCAATATTGTTTTAGACATTGTGCATTTTGTAATTTAGACTGGGGAATTACTATTTATTATCACTTTAAATTTAAAAAAAAATCATCTATGATACTAGACTTGCACAGGGAATGTACAACAATTAATAATTCCAATTTAATTTAATTTCAATACAACAGGTACAAGATAAATAGAAATAAATAAATGTGTGGAAAAAATAAAAGCATGTAAACAAAAATTAAGCGAATTGAAAAAATATGAAAATATTATAAAAAAAAAAAAAAACGTAAAAAAATTAATAATTTTTTTTTAATCTAAAAAAAAAGTGAAACCTTGAGACAAAAAGGGGCATAAAAAATTGTATTCAGATATCTTAACCCTTCCTATTATATCAAGGCAAATTAAAAAAAATCAGTGTAAGCAAATATTTTTCTTGAAATTAGGAAATTTTATTATCTGAATGAAAGCTACCAAGTTTCATGTTTATCTCACAATGTAAATATCAATGTATTTGGAATATTCATGTGTTTGACACAACTACAAACTAGCTTTTATAACATATATGGGTGGTCAAGTTGTAACAATTCTTTCCCCTTGACATTCACAAAATGACCAGCATTTACAAATATGAGTCCTTAGGTTGCAATAATTCTTTCTCCAGGACATTCACAAAATGACCAGCATTTACAAATATGGATACTTAGTTTGCAATAATTCTTTCTCCAGGACATTCACAAAATTACCAGCATTTACAAATATGGATACTTAGATTGCAATAATTTTTCCACCATGACATTCACAAACAGAATGACTATAGCATTCACATAAAAGACAGACACAAAATGACTAGCATTCACATAAAAGACACATACAGAATAACTAGCATTCACATAAAAGAGCATATTGAATGACTACCATTCACATAATTTTAAGACACATACAGAATACTTGCATTCACATGAAAGGACAAACCAGAATTCCAAATTTCACTAAGTAAATTAAATGACTAGAATAGAATGAATATGTTTTCTGTTGGCAAAATAACCAAGTATTGGTTAATATTGTTTAAAATTGAAGTTAAAAAATATATTTTATTTGTTCCAATGACTGGAAAAAAGTTAATAAATGGGCACATTTTGAAAAATTCTTTTCTGTAAAAGAACATTTATAAATTTCAGCATTAATATTCATAGATAAAAGATAATTATATTTCTCATAAACAACAGGCAACATAAGTACCTTTTCATCTAAAAAAAAAGGATGAATAACAAATTCAACAACATGTTGGAGTGTATACAGGTCTAAATGTCTGTAGAAACTTGTTCAACAACTTGGTTCTGGTTCAATATATCTATAAGAAATTGAAAAGTTTGAGATCTTGTTTCAGCTCCACTTTCTGACCTAGAAAATGTGTTACAACTGTTATAACAATATGTACCACAATATAATTTATCTTCTGAGCCAAATTCTTTACAGAAATTTAATTCATTCTTGAAATGTTTAAGACAAGTCCTGGTTTTCAATTGTAATTGAAATAAACCTTTTGACTTTCAGATGAAGTTTCACAAATTACACAAATTACACAATCAAAAAGTTCTTTTCTGAATGACTTTATTATAATTTATGACACAAGGTGTCTTGAAAACTCATGGCATTTGTTTGATGATGTACTTTAAAAATAATTGGAATGCTGGTCCATTTTTTTTACTTCATGGATATTTTAGAAGAAAAAAACCATATATATATTGATTTTCAAACCTGTATGAATATATATATATAAGACTTATCATATATTCTTATTTTTATTTATTCAAATATTCAACCAATAAACATCACAGGAAACTTTGCATTTATACTCATAGAATCTGAAACTAACAGAAAATAAACATCCATTTTATTTAATAGAATCTGTAACTTTGCCCCTTTGGTATCTTCAGACTCTTGTTAAAAAAAAATAAACATCCCATGTCCAGTGTGTATATATATATCTACCTACAATGATCTAACACTAACTAAAACTGTAGGTTGTCAATACCATTGGCACTGAAAAGTAGCATGTACACACATCAATAAGTATTTCAGGAAAACAGACTGAAAATGAAAAAAAAGGGGGGGGGGGGTGTAAATGCTTGACATGAACTAATTATGTAGCCTTATGCTATGCCATGTTAATCTAGAGTGAATTTAACATAATCTTTCACCATTCTCTGCATGGCAAGATCATACATTATAATGCAGACCTTTTTATTTCTAAAATGTATTTATTAATTATGTCAATATTTTGACATGTCCATAAATGCCATGGAACGAGTCAACGAAAATGAAAGATTTGTTGTTAAAAATGGAATAAAATGACTCTAAATATGTGTGACTATGATTGGTCAAGTGGTTCTTTCGTCTTTAAACAGAAACAGTCACATTTTCATCCTAATAGATCGATCAATCTATGAAAAAACCCAGAAATATTTGGTTAGAATCTCGAAATATAGTGCTTCTTGTTTACATCCAAATATGGAATTCTAGTGACGAATGATGAGGAAATATGCAAATAATCCATACTCTAATACGTGATTCTAGCTATTTTTACCAAATTTATTAATAAACAGCCAATGGGATGCAATTGTTCCACTTAGTTAAAGAGTCTATTTTTAGCGCCATTTTTTTTTTACAACATTTCATCAGCAGCGGTATCCCGAGTTCCAACGTTGATTTCAAGCAAACGATATCATAAATACACGTATTCACGCGTCAGTCACGTTACAATTGTATTTAAAAAATGGATTCAATAAAAATGAATACTTCTTTCAGTTTTATTTATGAAGATATTCAGTAAAAACACATGGGGTGTCGACGTAAACAATGCATTGCCGCTCACTTGTAAAACGTCATGTCTAAAAAAAATAGAGTTACGTCCCTTGATTTCGGGATTTGACTTTGCATTGTTGGAGGTACGGAATCTGTGCGTGGCTTCCCGACTGACAGTTGTCCCAAAGTGCATTTCACAATGATATGTAGAATTTGTAGTAAAGATTTTAACAGTGTCAATTCTTACATCAAGAATATACAATGCATACATGCCAACTCTACCGATTTACGCGGTAGTCTACCGATTTTTTAAGTCTTCTACCGCCTACCGATTTTAGATGTTTTCCTACCGATTTTAAAAAATAAGGAAACAATTTTTTATCGTGAATTGTTCACATGTTGATTATTCTTGTAGATTTCTAAGACGTATAAATGTGTACAAATCCAAATTATTTAGGCCCTTTCCCTCTTAAATTTGTACCGGAAACTTCCATTGGTCAATTCTTTATCATTAAGCCAATCAGAAACTGTATTTAAAATAAAGTTTTGAAGCACTACATTTTGAACTTATGACCCCTAAACATATATATACAGTAGAACTTCGCTTGCTCGAACTCGAAGGTACTGTCAAAATATGTTCGACCTATCGGAAGTTCGAGCCACCGAGGTCCCGTAATTTTAGACAGAAAACAATCTTGTTCTGACCCGGGACAGTTTCATTATCTATATATGATAACTGATGCACAGTAAAACTGGCCTTTCTCGTAAAAAATATTTAATCATTTAAGTTCAAGTTCTTTATTCACTCGGACACATATATACAAGTGTAACAAGAGGAATATTATACAAAATATTTTACATAATGACGGATATAACTAACCTAAAATAATACAGCCTCAGAATATAATTACAAAACATTTTGCAATTTAGATATTAATAAGACAGTTTTTTCAGAACCTTAGCATTACACAAAGATAACAGGCCTTTCATTTTGTACATGTTTGCATATCTAGTATAATAAATTGGAATAAATTTACATCTAAGCCTTTGTACATCAGCAGAGGTACATTCAAATAAAAAATGAAATTCAGTACCTAAACCAACATTACACAGATGACAAATACGTTCTTCTCTGGGAGTATTCGGCCATCTTCCAGTTTCTATTGGAAGCTTAATGTTATTGCATCTAACCTTTGTTATCATGTTTCTCTCATGTGGTAATAATTTTAATAAGTATTTCTCTAAATTAAATTCATTTTTAAATATGCCATAAAATTCTCCCCTAGAAGAGTTCTCAATTTGGTTAAACCAGTTTTGAATATATTTATCAGTCAGATTTTGCATAACAATAAATTTTATTTGCACTGAATGAACTGGCTGTTGTTGGTTCCATAGATAATTAAGCCCAGTTTTCTCAAAAAATGATTTGATAAAATTTAGCCACTTAAATTGAACATTATCAATAATACTCAAATTAAACATAATCTTATATAAAATACAACTAAGTTTCTTCTTGTTTGAAATAAGTCTATTCCAAAAATTTACAATCCTTAATTTTATACATAATATATCTATAGGTGTTCTACCAAGTTCTCCGTATGTCATAAAATTTGGAGTAGTGGTTCTAACACCTAAAATATTTCTACAGAACTGAAGATGAAGTTTTTCTAGTTGCTTAGTGTTCTCATAACCCCATATTTCAGAGACATAAGTAAGCATTGGAAGTATAAGTGTATCAAACAATTTAAATTGTAAATCTATTGGAATCGACAAACAATATAAAGCTTTGCGAGCTTGATCCATCAATTTAGCTCTTGCCTTCACAAAAGAGCCGTTATAATTAAATATAACACCTAGATATGAATAAGAGTCTTTAATTTGTAAATTCTCTCCACATAGCTTAAAAATAGGTTGGTTTTTTTATTCTCTTTTACAAAATATTATTACTTTAGTCTTTTGCAAGTTAACCTTCAATTTCCAATGATGACAATACTTTTCAAATATAGCCAAAGCAGACTTACACATTTCTAAAAGTTTTCGTCCAAAATTATTTGGTCTGCATTCACACTGAGTATATCTTTTTAAGGAAATATTATTATCAAGTAAAACTTGGTAGTCATAGCAATATGATATCTAAATAGGTCATCTTCTACATTTACATCCATAACATTCAAAAAAGTTTCATCTGGTTCTGAAAAAAATCTTCAAAAAAACCCAGTGTTAGCATTAAAATCTCCAACAAGTGCACATTTCATGTCTTTTTCTATAAAATTTACTAAATCATTTTCACTATCTAAAAATGCATTTATTGACGAATATAGAGAGTTTTCAGGTAGGGTGTATACACATCCCAATAAAAAGTCATTATTAAATACTTAAATTTAATATGATTTTTAAGATTATTTTTATATACAACAACAATACCTCCAGATTTATGCATAAAAATATTTTTCTATTTTTTGCAACATAGCTAAAACCATCTGGGATATTTAAAATGTCACATTTGTCAGTTTTTGTCTCTATAAAAATACATACTGTATATCATGTGTTGTAATTAACTGTATAAATTTAAGTAATAAAAGTTTTGACTTGATACCATAAACATTTTATTTCTGAAAAATTAAGTTTCTGTTTTTTAGACCTTGGGGCATTTTCATCAGTCGCTTCTCTTGCTTGCCTGTCCTATTGATAGTGGTTGTCCGGGTTTCTAGGAGGGGGAAAGCGCATATGAGGTTCCCCGTTTCCAGATTGAAGCACATCTTTACAATTTCATATGTGAATATTAGCATGTTTTTTTATCAACTTAGCTGTGAATGTGAAATTTTTTTGAAAAATAAGTGATTTAAGTCTCAAATATATTAGTAAATCTTTCTTGTTTTCAACAATAAACCAGGAAATGTTTTTTCTGCTTTAATAGTAAAACATACTCGACAATAGGCACTCATAATTGATGATATCTTATTGTAACACACACAAGAGATGACGTGGATTAAATGATTTTAAGTAACATAACCCTGCTATTTTATATTGAAGTGTATTTATCAAGCCAGTAGATTGATTAATCATATATATATGTACATTTGTATGTAAGCACATTCAACGTACATCTGTCAATTAAATTGCGATGTTCGAGTTTGATATGGTAAAACTCGTGATTTTATTATTGATGGGACCATTTATTAAGTTCGACTGTTCGAGGTATCAGTGTTCGAGCGAAAGATTTTTTTTAGCTTAAAAATATATGGAAAATTGGCGGGACTTTCAAATAAGTTCGAGCCATCCATGGTATTCGACCCATCCGAGTTCAAGGGACCTTGTATATATGTAAAATGCTAATTTCCATTTTTTCATGTTTTTTTCATACTATATTTAAAGATTTGACTGAACAGATTTTATATCCAAAATGCAACAGAATGCACCATTTTGCGTCCTTCTGAAAAAAAAATTCTGGGGGGGGGGGTTCGTGGCAAACCCTAGACCCTCTACCGCTTTTAGTCTCTCGAGGGTTGGCATGTATGTACAATGTATCTTTAATCCACAGAGGGGATCAAAATTTTAATATAGCATGTGGAATAGAAGGATGCTATTGCACCTTCAGGAGGTTTTCCTCTTTCACAAGCCACATTTCAAGAAAACACGTGTTCAACAAAATACAGAATGTCAGCATACACAATTTGTTTTGTACACACTGTCAAAAATCACAACCCTGCAAAACTGAGTGATTTGGTTGGACATTTAGGAACACACATACGAAATGATGAATCTTTAATGTGTCCACATGAAAACTGCAATAGGACATACCAATGTGTATTCATCTTACGGTTGGTTGATTCTTGTCAGAGTTATGGTCCTTTATGTGCCTAATGGATATGGTTCATTTTTGTGTCTTGTGTATTCAACTAGTCATTTATTATTTGGCGGATTTTGTTCATATTTGGTATAACGGTTGGGTATGATCTGAGCATGTGCATATTATACCGATTTTTACTGTCCTTTTACTGAAGAAAAATATGGGAAAATGGTGATTTTATCATTTAATGTTAAATATGTTTTATTTTCAGCAATATAAGTTGGTTTACACTCCCAAAACAGCCAGTTGGCTGGTGTGGGGAACCACTGCCCAAATTTTTGAAAAATTAAGGCTCCAAAGGGTGTATTTATTGATTTTTTAGGATAAAAAGGGATAAAAACATTATAGATAATCATATTGAAGTTGTGTATACATTTTTAGTATTTATTTCGCAATAGTAAATATTAGTATTAGACTAATGCCCTCAGACCAGCCTGGTTAGGTTTGGAACCCCTTCCAATTTTTTTTTAAATTGGGGTTCCAGAAGGGGCTTTTTATTGATTTTGCACTGAGACAAGGGTTAAAGCAACCCCTACCCAATTTTTTTTTATGATAGGGATCCAGACATGGTTTGAAATATCTATAAATTATTTTGAAGATTTTTGGGTCGATTGGAAAAAAGGGGTTTCTTATTTTTTTCAGGGGTTTAAATATGAATCCATAAGTACACCAAAAATCACTGACAAAGTGGGAGCGAGTGGGGTATTATATTTAGCATGACAACGTGTGCAGTTTCATTTAATATAGGGATCCAAAATTATAACAAAGGCTTTATTCGGGAAAAAGCTTTTAAAATCTTCTTTAGAACCAGCAATGGTCAGATTTTGAATGAAGCACAAGAAGATCATGAATGTTCAAGTTTATGCATCTACAAATGAAGGTCTAGGGATCCTGGCAGTGGGAGTCTAAATTTTGATATGGGTTTCAATAGAGTAAACTAAATATTTTTGAGAACTATCGATGGAAGTGCAATAATTGACAGGAATCATTAATGGTACATGATTATTCAAGTTGGTACAAAACATGTTCCAGGGGTCTATGGATAGCTTATTTAGGTCAGGTCATCTTCGCTAGCCAAGGGTTACGATCCGCTCTACTCATCTAGCGGATCGTAACCCTTGGCTAGCGAAGATGAGGTCAGGTGAGCGATACAGGATCCCTTGAGCCTCGAGTTGTATAAAAAAAACTTTAAGAATTTTTCAGTGGTTACTTTTCGGATTAATCCTAGTCAATGGCATTTCTGGGCAATTTTTATTTTTATTTTAGATAATGTTTTGACATGATGAAGTATCTGGTGAAATATGGAATTCATGCAAAAGGCATAAGTGTAGAGGAGACTGAACTGACAAAAGTGAAAGATATAATAAAGGAATCATTTAATATTGAGGATGACATAATCATACAAAGATTTGATAAAACTTGGGAAGAATTTATTGATATCAATTGTAATGAGGAGTTACAGGATTGTGATAAATTAAAGATACAAATTTTGCCTGGAACCCACTGAAAATCCAACATTGCATAAAAGCTTGTCTGCACCTAAAGAATCTGACATTACCATTGCATCAGCTAACTTGCAGATTGATGAAGTAAGTGATTCAGTCATCGTTCAGTCTACCTGGCCAAAAATATTTACAATATGTTCTGAAAATTTTTCATAACGGTTGATTGAAATGCTTACAAAGGAAACTTATGCTGGATTGGAATTGTAAACATGAATTTCTAAACCACATTACAGAGCAGATTACAACTTATACATATTATCCGTCATGTCATCAAGTATACGACGTTGCAAAGGCTATTATTCAAAAGTTTCCCTATCTTTGTGAAAAAATAGGCAGTGGGTATGATGGGTGGTACATTTGTATAAAGGACAAGCTTAAAAATGTGCATAGGAAGTCTGACGAACCATCAGCGACTTGTAGAAAGAAACTCAAAATGTCAGACAAGATTCTAACAAGTGTTGCTAGAAAAAGATCCTTTCCAAAAGCAAGCTCAAATATTACAAAACATCTGAAGGAAATGGAAGATGCAATAAATGACCTTGAAGAACAAACACCAAGGGCGGTTGCATATGAAAGATGTGTAACAGCTATCATGTTAATCCCAGAGATGCTAGGAGAGAAAAGTGATGGTATGATCAGAGTATATGATGTAAGTTTCAAAACAATTTAAATCTTATCATATTATACCCATGCTCCAAGGAGTTGATAAGGTATACTGGTTTTCTTCAATATGCATTTGCTTATATCACTTATTGCAATTGGAGGATCTCAGAACACATTTTAAGGAAGTAATTCACTTCATTATTCAACTTTATAATTACCAGTGTATGGAAAGTGCAAACTGGTAAATAGTTGATTGATGTTTGCAAACCGATAAAACTGTTGATTAGTGTTCTTACCTGGAGCACCAGTCAACCATTTTATCGGTTCACAAATAACACCATTCAATAGTTTTATCGGTTTGCATACACCAATCAACCATGTATTGGTTCACACTTTCCATACATTGATTACACATATAGGTAATTTGTAACATTGTCTTAATTTTAGTTACTGTAAATCCAAAATTTATTGCATGCATTTATTATTGCAAATCTTTTGACAGATGATGGTTATTTGATTTCTCTTATCATGATTGTTGTGATTGTTGCTCATTTTAAAACAGAATACAAATGTAACACTAGAAAATGTAGACACATGCAAGTTTTGATGATTGCAATGGTCATCTAGTATCATTTTTCACATTAATAAAACATCATAATAATTTCTGAATTTACAGCAATTTTACATTTTATTTTAAACATTCACTGTTTGTAAAAGAACCTAAAAAAATAAAAGAAAGTTCAGTGATAGAAAGGTTAAAGTCTTCACTCTGCAAATTATTATTTGCTTAACTTCTTTGGCAAATCCCTTAGATAGATTACAGTCAGGATAATGTGTCAAAGTTTAGTAATTAACAAACAGATGATAGTGCATAGCTTAATGAAAGAAAATATCAATCATGTGGACATGATAGAGATGAAAACATCAGCTGAAAAGTTGCCTTCTCATAAGCTTTTAACTTTCTATATTTGTTCTCTTATAATTTTAATGATGAGCTAATACCCTGCCACACACAGTGGTTGGTTGTTATGTGATGTCCTTCCATCTGTCTATATGTACATCTTTTCCCCAATTGTACATGTATTTAGCTTCTTGTCACAAAACTGAGATCAAGTACTATTTTTTGTGTGTTTATGGTTGTGAAGATTAGGCCATGAAATTATATAGCGTGAAATTGTGTGATTGTTATTGTTTTTAGCTGATCTGGCCCTGGGACAAAAGGTCATGTAAGCTTTTGTCTTCACTGGATGTCTGTCATCTTCCGTCCGTTGTTGTTTGCTTTTCACATTTTAATCATTTCCTCTGAAACCACTGGGCCGATTTGAACCAAGATTTGCATGGATGGTGCATCAATGGTCTCCTTTCAGAATTGTATCGGACTACTCTAAAACTAGAAGGCAGAACACTGAATAGGTCACAAAAAATACAAGAGTATTGTTAAATAGAAAATGTTTTATAAAATAAAACTGCAGTGTAGGCTATTTGGAATTGGTGATTTATATTGGTTAAGTTAGCATTTAATCCCAGAAAAACAAGAAGAATTTTGTAGTTCTTAAGCAACAAAATTAATCTGAAGAGTTTTGAAAAATTTCCAGATGGTACATAAACATTTAAAAATCATTTAAATACAGCACCTTCTAGTACATGTAATTACTAAAGCTGCAGTGGGCCAGTTTACATTCAGGTGAGCAATATAGGCTCACATGAGCATCTAGTTCGAATATGATTATAAAATATGACAGGGTATCTTTTAGCATCTGTTTTAAGAACTGCAGTTTTTTTTTCAGGAAAGTATCACAAAAGAAGACATACTGAAAGGAGATATACCAAGTACACCATTTCTTGCTTTCATTGTGCCTTTTGGTAAAACCATACATGATGCAGAAACCTTTTATGTTGTTGTTGAAGGTCAGGTGGTAATAAATGGAGTGGAAATTATAGAGGCATTATTTCTGACTTACACTTACAGCCAGTTTTACATTTTTAACATAGAATACTACCAGGACAATATAGCTTCTTGGCAATTTATACAGCATGTCATTGCAGAAAATAAAGGTGGCAAGGTGCTGAAAAAAGTTATCACTCTTACTCAAATTTATGTATGCATTGTATGTTTCTTTTTTTGAGGGGATGTCAGTCACTTGATATTCAAAATGATCCAACTATAAAAATTGCATTGTGTCCAAATGTACTTCTATTGTCCATATATTTTCCACATGCATGTATTCATTTTTGCAAGATAATTATAATACTTTAGAGCTTTGGTATTTTATTAGAAGTAAAGATGAGTGAATTGCTGAATTTGCCAGATTTAGCATTGGAACGAGTATTGTTATATGTTGGAGTTGAATCTTTATTGAGGAATGTTGTTCGAGTAAATAAATATATGTATAACTTCATACATAGTCATCCACATGTATTGCAACATTATTTTTTTCTAGGAGTAAATGAAGTACCAATTTTCCAGGATCCTGCTCAAATAGAAAAGATATTGAAACATGCTAGGATTTTTCATTGTTTTGAATTACCGTACATGACATGTACATTTGACAAAAGCACTGAATTTATGGACCATTGTATGAACAAATATTTTGTTCAGTCTGCTATATATAATAATAATCTAGAATGGTTAGATCTTTCAGGTACACAGATTTCAAAGTTATCATTTTTGAAACATTTATATAATTTGGATACTTTGGTTCTTGATTCTTGTCAAAAAATTGATGTCAAAGAATTTGAAAATCTAAAATTCTGTAACTTAAATGCTGGATTTACAAACTTGGATGGAGAAACATTGGTCAAGGTAATTAAACCTCCAATTGTTCACATTGATATTTCTGGTATCATGCTAGATTTAGATCATGTAAAAGGCTTGTTGAAAGTCTGTCATTCAACTTTGTCAACTGTTCATTGTGGAATAAACAATTCTGTAAGCAAAGAACAATTTGAAGATGTAAATAGACAATATAGAGATGTCTGTTTTAGTTTTTCCCCACCTCGTTATGATTTTTATTGGTAAAACTGTAGTTGGTCAGACTTTGACAAAGAAGTTGGATAAAGTTGTATGTGTATTTCATTTATAATGTACTTCACTAGAAAGACTGTTTGATTCATTTTCTCATCCAACACCATATTTAACTTAGAAAAAAATCCTAATTTTGCAGCCACTTAAGGCAGGTCAAGTTGAAAATTCCACTTTTGTAACCTCTGGTTAATGACCCTTTATAAAGTACAAAAGGTTAAAATTTGAGGCTTCCTTTTGATTACTTGTATTTGGATCAACCATTTGATTGAAATTTGGATATGATGTAAGGAACCAGGTCAAGTTCTAGTTTGACAAATTTCACTTTTGTTGTTCCCCAATTATGGCTTACACTAAAAATTATGGTTTCCATTCAATAATTTGTGTCTGACTCAATCATTTTGTTTGTTATAATGAATCATGTGTTCAATTTCAAAGCACAACTTACATGTAGTAGCAGACAAACTTTCAAATTCTGCCATTTTAACTCATCACTGTAATACAAATGGAAGGTTTGGTGCACGGTAAAACCAGGTTTAACCCACCATTTTCTTCAGGAAATACATGTGCAAAGTCAGGAATATGACAATTGTTTTCAAATTGTTCCGCTGGTTGATATGGTTAAGCTTCTCTTCCGTTTTTGTAGACTTTCCCTCTTGAATACACCTTGGAGTATGGTACATTTGTTATAACCTTTATTAACTTATTTATAGCAGATGTTCAAGTGCCTCGGGGAGGTTTTGAAGGTAGGGTTATTAATATTTACATAAACATACAGTAAAAAGTAATTAAATTTTGAAGAAAAAGGGGGGAAAATATGGTTTTGGTCAGATTTTAATATGGTGTTTATGGCTATAAAATCAAGGTCAAGGTTGATTTTGATAATTTTATCTTTTGTGGTTCAAGAGTTATGGTTCTTCATTATTTGAAAAACATAATTTTTTCCTTTTCTCTTCCATAAAGTAACCTTTAACCAAATCTTTTCAGATTTTAATATGGTGTTAATGGTTTTAAAATCAAGGTCAAGTTGATGTGATGATTTTACCCTTTGCGTAAAAGAGTTGTGGTTCTTTTTTATTCGAAAAAATGTCATTGTTTTTCATTTTTAGTTCAATAACTTGAGTATCCTTTAACCAGGTCTTTTCAAATTTCAATATGGTGTTTATAGCTATAAAATCAAGAATTATGGTTCTTTAATATTTCCACAAAATATGGAAAACCCAGTTTGCTGTCTATAAGACAGCTTTTCCATTTGTTTGAATTTTAATTAGGTGTTGGATAAGGAAATTAGTTCAATGGTCTTAACAGTGATAAACACTATGTCATAAAGAATTATGACTACATATGAATGGTGCAAGTTATATTTTTTTCTGTTGTTAGCATATTTTTCTGAATATGAAACTTTCAAAAGAGTAATTATAGTTGATAGATATGTGTGTTTTAGCTAAACAATATTTTAAAGATATTAATTTGGAAAAACATTGTAAAACAATGAGTAAATGAATGGTGATTGTAAAACTGTCAGAAAATGGTGATAAACTTGGAAAAATAAAATATTTGTGAAGCAATGAAGAAATGATTGATGACATTAACTTAGACATAGGTTGTTTGTAAAACAAGGAGTAAATGAATGGTGACAAATATAGAAATACTTATAAAGTATGTGAGTCAATGAGTAAACGAATGGTGATTGTAAAACTATGAGTAAATAGTGACAAACATAGAAAAATAGAATGTTTGTGAAGCAATGAAGAAATGATTGATGATATTAACTTAGACATAGGTTGTTGGTAAAACAAAGAGTAAATGAATGGTGACAAATATTGAAAAACTTATAAAGTATGCGAGTCAATGAGTAAACGAATGGTGATTGTAAAACTATGAGTAAATGAATGGAGACAAGGAGACAAACATAGAAAAAATTAAACAGGCTGGGCACAATGACTGAAAGGGCATATAATGGGTCATTTGGCAGATAATAGGTGAACAAACGACTTATAATCTTACAGTGCAAAATTTTCAATTTTTGGATTTCAAAGTTTCTTATTCAAAAGTGCATTTATTTACTAGTATGTGAAAATCAGCAACTTTTGTTTAGTAACTTTTTGTTTAACTTAACTGTTAAGGAGATCATAGCCTCAAAAATCGTTACAGAAAAAGTTTCAAAACAAAAGTTGCTGCTTTTTACCTAGATAAATGCGCTTTTCAATAAAAACTTTGAAATCCAAAATTGAAAAAAATGACTGTAAATATATAGACTATTTGTCCAATAATATGCAAAATTACCTATTATATGCCGTTTCAGCCATTGTACCCAACCTGTTAAAATGATTGTGAAGCAATGAGTAAATGAATGTTGATTGTAAAACAATGAATACATGATAGATGGCATAAACCTTTGATGAAATGTTACACATACATGTATTCAGATACAACATTTTTGTATTGCTTCTGTACATAGAATATAAGATGCAACATGATGCTATAATATTGATTTATGCTAATCTGGCCCAAAGACTATTGGAGCCTTGATTTGTTTTTCTTTTTTATACAACCTTAAAAAATTGTGGTAGCTTATTGGTTAATGGGCTATTGTGGCTTTGGCATCGATTTTGTCTGTAGACACTCATTTCCATACAAAAACTTTAGTTGTAGTTGGCAGATCCTTGTGAAATTTTATACAAGATAGGTTCCTTGGCACTAAAGGCAGATTGGTATTGATTTTGGGAGGTTGTGGGCCCTTCTGGTAATTAAAAGTGCATGGATATATTGTAGATGTGCACCATACATTTATATTTTCTTATTTTTCTTTTGTCATTTTTAACGGTTTTTTTTATCTTGCCATTTAGTAGGTCAGTAGATGTTATATTGTTAATCTGCAATTCATCATAGACTACTTTACAGAAACAAACCAAGTTTGCAGAGATGCTTCTGTGGGGAGTGAAGTTGTGCACCTATTACAATTTTTGGTCACTTCTATTTTTGAGGTTTCTCAGAAGCAAAAACATAGGCGACGACATGTCTTTTATGGAAGACTGACGTCAAAGTTTTTCTCCTTACAGAATGTAATAATTGATTTGTCCAATCAGAATTGAGGTAGCTGTCGGGGTTTTCTAACTATAAGGGGCCGAAGGGGCCAAACATCACACTTTTATATGGTACCTGAATTTTTTTCATCCAGTTTGAATGGGATTTTTTATTTGGTTCTTCTTAATGAGGGCTTTCAGTTGTATGTTTAACAGACTTTAAGTATCTCTTACAGTTTCAGAGTTTTCACACTATTACATACTACTTAGAATTTTTATTTTCCATCCAAGTTGGTGGGATTTTTTAAATTTGGTTCCTCTTGACGACAGCTTTCAACATATACAGTTTTTGAACACATTAGGAAACAAATCAGAATGTAAGCCAAATGCTCAAACACTGCAACTAATGAATAAGTTCACAAAAGCATGAAGATTGCTACTTTTTGGTAAAGTTTTTAAACATTAAGCATGTATCTTTGATTTACATAGGGAATTACAGCTTTGGAGATAAGGGGGTCTAAAAGGAGCCATATTTATAACTGGAGATCCACCTTAAAATAAAAAATTGGGATGGGTTTAGGACCGCTAATGCCATTTCACCACTCTTCAGATCAAATCCGTTTTTATACCTTCTATTTTATTTTGCTGTAAGTCTTGAAGTTTCACTGTTCTTACAAGATACTATTGTAATAGAGTATGACCACATGACTTCTATGAAGGGACTTGATCATAACTTGATGTAATATTTATGTGATTGTACATGTATGCTACCGTATTTGTCCGATTAAGCACCCAGGGCGTTAAAAAAATTGAAAACGGGGGCACTTATTGAGATCAGCAAAATCCAGACTTTTTACCTGTCCGAAACTGTTTCCAATACAGAATTACCTTTAAAGTTGTGTTTCCGGTTTGAAAATCATGGCGAAGATAGCAAATATTGATGTCTTTCTGCAAAAAAAAGTGGTAATTTATGATGATCTTAGAGGGCGCTTATTCATGTTTTGTTGGTAAATTAGGTAGGGGCGCTTATAGGAGCAGGGGTGCTTAATAGGATGAATACGGTATTTAAAGTATGTTTTTTTTAAGTTAATTTGTACTTGCAGTCGGGGAAAATGCAGACTTGTTATATTAAATATTGATACACATAACCTGTTATTTTAATGTTTCAAGCCTCTTTGCTAGTTGGCTCCTTACTCAGAAAATTTGGGAACTGGTTTAGAGCCATTGTCTAGAACATGTGTCTCTTTTTCGACAATGCTAAAGTAGATGAAAGGGGCCGAACAAATCATAATATCAACAACCTATAAAGGAACGAAAAGTTCTCTTATGAGCAAAATCAATATTCAGAACACAAGAAAAACATTAACTTGAATTTAGAAATCTTGAGAAAGTCCATCAAGAGTTTCATTATATGATCATCATTTTAATCATATTGATTTTTATAGATTTGACACACTTTCCTCTTTTTGACATTTTACTCATTTACTTACTGTAGTGTTTATTTTTTGTAACCTGTGAAAGAAAATTGATACACTGCAAACAAAAAATGCATGTTGGTTTGAAGTTACACTATATTTGGTGGCATCTCTGCTGCCACTCATATACTTGTGTAAGGTTACTGTTTGGTGTAAGGTTACTCCAAAAGGGGTGGTGTAAGGTAACTCCAGGAAGGGTGGTGTAAGGTTACTCTATGAGTTTTGGTGAAAGGTTACCCTAGATATGGTGATAAGTAATGTGACTAACACATAATTTGGTGTTAGTTGTCTTATGTAAGGGTGTAAAGTTTCCTGTCATACAGATGATATTTTACACCACATAGGAGTTAAATTACATTACTTAGGAGTTATGTTACACCACTTAAGAGTAATGTTACACTAGTGCAGAGTTATGTCACACCTCATATAGAGGGTAAACGTTACACCAATATTGGTGGCAGCTGAGCTGCCACCATTTTTAGTGTAAAGTTCCACTTTTTTTTTTACAGTGTATAATGTTTACATTAACATTACAGATAAGCAAATTAACAAAGGCTGTAGTATTGAATTCCTTTCTGCACGGACGATTTTGGCAGTTTGTATACAAAGAAAATGTTAGGTGTACTCGATTAATGCAACGTTCGTTGCAAGTTGTGATACGCCAAATGTTCGTGCTTTGCTCACTGAAAATGTCGTTCACCTTGCATTCTGCTTTGAGGAAACTTAATACAGACAGAACCTTCTATAGGTGCTTCCCACCAAAGTTCGGCTCATTTGGCTAAGCAGTTTCAGAGAAGAAGATTGTTAGAAATCGGCCAATCAGAAACAAGAATTGTCTGTGGCGACCATGTTTGTCAACGGATCGGGATGAAATGTGCAATCTTTATAGAAGACCTTCCATAGTTGCTTCCTACCAAGTTTCGGTTCATTTGGCTAAGCAGATTGAGAGGAGAAGATTTTATAAAATCGGCCAATTAGAAACAAGAATTGTCTGTGGAGACCATGTTTGCTAACGGATCGGGATGCAATGAGCAATCTTTATAGAAGACCTTCCATAGTTGCTTCATACCAAGTTTCGGTTCATTTGGCTAAGAAGTTTTAGAGGAGAAGATTTTTTTTTTAAAATCTGCCAATCAGAAACAAGAATCACTTGTGGCGACCATGTTTGTTAACGGATCGGCACGAAATGAGTAATTGTTACAGAGGACCTTCCATAGATGCTTCCTACTAAGTTTCACTTCATTTGGTTGAGGCGTTTCAGAGGAGAAGATTAAAACTGATGTGAATAGTAAATGGACGATAGACGACGAACGAAAGACGTCGGACGACGCGCGCCAAGTGATGGTAAGAGCTCACATTGCCTTTGGCAAGGTGAGCTAACAACAGTCATTGGGTAGATATGTCGCTCCACTCGGACACATTATTCTGATTCCGAGCCAAGTTCCAACCAGTCTTGTTCTTTCTCCTTAATGCTGCGTTCTTAGCGGAGAAGCAACAAATACCAATTTTATATTCTTTTGTTCAAGACAAGACCGCAGTTCGTACCCACAATCTATCGCACTCGAGGCGAGCACGCTAACCATTACGCTACCGATGCGGTTCCCTATTTTTATTTTATTTTTATTATTTTTTTAATCAAAATTTCTTACTGTCCTTCAATATATATTATTATTTGAAAACAAAAAAATTATCCAAAACAATAAGAGTTACTTGATATCTATATAAACAGTGAGAGTTCCTACTTTTGATCAAACACTCTTTGAATATTGCAATAATCCAACTGCATAGCAAATAAAGAAAAAGAATTATAAGTTCTATACAAAATCATGACCATTCTGTCGAAGGTGACTTGGCGAATGCCAATTCTGCACAAACCGTTTTGTATTTCTTTCTTTTAATGTTATACAAAACATCCACAAGTAAAATATTTTGATGTGCTGTTGGTTTTTTTTCACAACTTTTATTCATTGAAGACAATTTTTTGTTTTTTGTTTTTTCTTTTTATCAATTTGCAAGTCGAACATACCTTGACAAGTGTTATAATGAACCTTAAATAAATTACAAAAAGGAAACATAATTGTGATATTGAGCTGTTTTCGCTATTCTTTAAATTTTTTACATAGACAAAACCGGTTCTACTAAAAAACAATTTTTGGGACCCAACCGGAAAGTAGTGGCTGACAGAGCCGGAACGAATGTACATAAATAAGCATTGCGTTTTTTACTGTAGTAAGTCTAAAACTATTCATGGTGGCACGCCAGTGCAAACTATCATGTATATAAGCATTACAAAGGGTTTGTATACTTTAATTACACATATAGACTACTTTTTATAGCTTTATTTGACGATTTCAATCTCATTATTAGCATTTTTCATTGTTTATGTCCATCATTTTATCTATATCTGAGTAATCTATTAAGATAATCACAGAAACATATAGGTAAAAACAAACACAAATAATCGACCGATAACGACATCTTCTGGATTCAAGATATAATAATACTATATGATCATAATACTTACTTTTTGTCGTCGCCTGTATGTCAAACATGCATAATTGACTTGTACCGGAAGATGACAGAGCAATTCCGACCGGAGCTCTTTGACGACAGTGGTATCTACATGTAGCTCTCAAAATTCCCACATAGAAGCGAGTTCTATTTTGAAAATTGAAATAACAATTACCTTATAAATTCTAATCTATTCGTACATATTAAGTTTTAAGTCGGATACAGATTGAGAAACACAAACATCTTGGGAACCCCCTACCCACTCCCTTGACCATCCCGAAAATAATGTGATTTTGCAGTATATTGTTTGATGACAATTATAAGACTCTACCTTAAAGATGGTTGTCCGAATAACAGTGAAACGTCGGTATGTGATCGATAAATTACTGATAATTCGGAATGATATAAAAGTATGGAATGCCGTAAATGTCTTGTGTCGTGGTTTATATGCAGTAACCAGGGGCGGTTCCAGGATTTGTGGTTAGGGGGGCGCGAGTAGGCGAGGGGTCTGGGGACCGCATAAGGTCCCCATCGGGTTCAGGACAGCCCTGTTAGGGGGTCCAGGGGGGGGGGGGCGAAGCCCCCCGGAAGCTCTTGGGGTTTGAAGAATTACAGACATTTATTTGAGCGACAAATTTGAACCAACCACACCATTTTTATCAGACCAAAAAAACTTGATTTGAGTCTTAATTTTGTCGGATAATTGTTAACAGTATGTTTTTGTCAGATTATAAGAACCTAAAGTAAAACTTTTTTTGAACAACCGTGATGCGAATTGTTCAACTCTTGACTGGTCGATCACGATATTTTAACCCTTCAAAGAACTATTGGTTTAGTTTTAACGCATTCCTCATTTCACTAATTGGTCTGTACTTTCGGTGCTTGTCCTTTCGGGTGGTTCTAGTTAATACTGCCCGTCCGGATGGAGCTTTTCTTTTCGTCGTTTGATTCATTCATTGAAAACGTATGATTTGACCGTTCTTGTTTATAGACAAACAAAAGCGGAAATTGTCAATACATGAACTTGTTGATTCCTGATTAGCTAACGTAGCTAAATTAAATGATCAGAATCGTTTCATGCAGCATTAATGTTAACATATTCGCCTTTGTTTGTCTATAAACAAGAACGAATCATACGTTTTCAATGAATGAACCAACGGCGAAACGAAAAGCTTCATCCGGACGGACAGCATACTGATCATTTATCAATGGGTAGAGCTTTTTAGAATGATATCCCAAATTTACTCCTAATATCATTACTATTCATTTTGACTTACAGGTCACGAGTTAACCATTCATGAAAAAATTGTTTGTTGAACTGCTTAACTAACGTTGTATAACATATGCTTTGCGAATTTTAGGGGTGGCGCACGCCTCGCACGCCCCCCTCTAAATCCGCCTCTGGTAACATATCTGATAAAATCGCCTTCTACGTGCAAGTCAGAGTGACATTCTCCATACACGGAGCACTAATGACATCCCGTCCTGGGGGAGCTCGAGTTTTGTATATGATTCGATCCTCACAAACCAACTTCGGAAGGTTGTTCCCTGCAGATGAGAAAATTAAAGGTCATTTTTCTATATGTCGGGGTCCCTACGGATATGTATACGCGTAAACGTTTGTCAATTACGTACCTATCAATGATTAACCAATTAAGCTTGCCATACAAAGCGTTATTATTATGAATGTGGGGACTCCGAAGAAAAAAAAATGAATTTGAAATGTATTATAATCAATTCGAAAGCGATCTAATTGAAAAATTGTATTTTTGCTATTTGTTTTATTAGCAGTTGATACCGCAACACATACAATGTTTACTACAAAATATTATAAGTCTAGACTGAGATAACACGATATCAAGTCATAATCAAACGCAAATATACATGTATGATTAGTGATAACTTTAAAAAAAACCTCTTTATATTTTGTGTGTTCGATTTTTTTTTTCTATGTACTTTATGTTATTTACAAATGTGGACGGTTACAAGAAGCTACTATATTTAAAAAAAAAAGAATGCTACAGAGAGGTGACATGCAATATCCATTTCTCAAAATTCTTATCTTTCGATTAAAAAAATACTAGTCTCCACAATAAAAGATATTTTGAAATTGCTGTTTATCTCACTTCATCATGACTTATCATCGGGTTTATAACAATAGTAACAAGACGGGTGCCACTAGTGGAGCAGAAGCTGCTTACCTCTCCATTTCGAGCACCTGCGTCCTCCCCGTTTTAGTGGGTTCGTGTTGTTCAGTCTTTAGTTTCCTCTGTAGTGTTATGTCGACTATATTGTTTGTCTTTTTGTCCTTGTTCATTTAGCCATTGTGTTTATACCTGCCCTTCGAATTACGTTTGTTATCTTCAAACTTTTGTTCTACCGTTTTTTAATGTAAAAAGATATGAATGTGCTAGTTACACGACCAGATCCATTTATCAAAATCCATATTTTTCTGATGCAAAAACCAAGCTGTTTCCCCAAAATACTGTTTTGAAAATGGCTGTTATTCGTACACGATCTTAGTGATGGAAAGAAAAAGCTTCCATTTTTTTTGTTTTTTGTTTTTTTAGAAAAAGCTAAACAAAGTTAAAACAATCAAAGAGAGACAACTCTAAAACTATGTTTCTAATTTACTGCCATAGTTTGTTCTGCCTATGGGTGGTTTCCCCCCTGCAGTGTCGATCATCTATACTTGTTTTTATTCTTTTTATATATGTCATATATGTTACTAATCATCAAAATCATTGTAAGAGTAAAATGCAAATGTCTGTAATTCCGTGCTCTCACGGGCTTCTTGATTGATTTAATAAAACTATTCTATTCTATTCTATTCTATAACATTGCTAATCTAGGTCTGTTGCTGGAAAAAAGGACCACACCAGTATGCCTTTTTTTTTCTAATTTACAGATTGTTCATCAGTTAATCTGTTAAAATTATAACCAATTGGTACAGGTCGTGGGTTCGATCCCCAGTAAACCCAAAGAATATAAATTTGTGTTTTTGCTAATTCTCTGCTGAACATGCAGCATGGAGGAATAAGAGCAGAGACTGGTTGACGCAGAGTCGAAATGCGGACTGATGTTTTACTGTTAGCTAGCAATATCAAAATCTAGTTCAGCTTGTTGGTCGGTACTACGAAAGCTTCATTGTCATCGCGGCAACAAGTAACATGTTTTAGTCATGATTTTGCCGAAATTTGCTTGTTCGTCGTTAAATAACGTACACTCATTCACTCAATCAGCGCATCCAGTCATTAACTTCAGGTTTCCTCTCATATCAAACGTTCTAGCTCTAATTTACTGTATATAAAAACTGAAAAAAAATGTATCCAAACTTTTTCTTTATATACATCATTAAATGTTAAATATTCGACTCTGTGGTTAAATATATCATCCGGAATTATTATAAAAAGCTTTTTGGAAAACCAAGAATTGTAAGAAATAAAATATCTAGTATCGTGTTTATTCACAACATTTTTTTACATGACTGAAATGACAAACACACCTTTAATTATATATATATATCTTCTACCTTATAATAAATCAATAAACCATCTCATATTTCCTGTTACTTCCTCAATTATCTTCTACAAATATTTTTTTGATGCCTTTGGATTCTCCAATTAACCGAATAATAAAGGGACCGATCATTTAGCTTTTAGGAGGGAGTATGTTCCTTCCTCCTATAGACTACTAGAGCCAGAACTTTTTTTCAAACGAAACAAAATCAGATTGTTTATACAGTCAAACCTGCCTTAAAGGGCACCTCTATATAACAAATCACTGTCTATAAAGGGCAGCCTCATATTTCCCATTGATGAATAGTGTCTATCATTTTAACCTGTATATAAAGGGCACCTGCTTATAAATGACACATTTTCAGGTTCCCTTGAATGCCCTTTATACACAGGTTTGACTGTATTTTTGACATTAAAGATCAACATTTTTGATCTTCTAATTCTACCAAATATTTTCCCTTGAAATATGTAGGGTCAGGTTATTTATTTTTGTTGTTGCATTTTTCAAGTGTGACGTAATAACAATTTTCTTTAACAACACTAGTATGATGGAACATTAAATATCACAGATACATTGGTTCCCCGTTACTGTTCCATCTACAATCTTTGTTGATAAAGCTGTAATAAATAGATACAGCTTAACTTCCTTGGTTGAGAGAATACAATGTATTTAAATCAAGAATTTTCAAAAGAAGTAACAGGCTAAAGGGTTAGGGGGATATGGTATTTAACGCCACTTTCAACAATATTTCAGTTATATCAAGGCGGTTAGTTTTATTGGTGCAGGAAACCGGAGTACCCGGAGAAAACCACCGACCTGTCGCAAGTCACTGACAAATTTTATCACATATGTTGTAGTGTGATTCGAACTCACAACGTTAATTTGATAGGCACTGATTGCAAAGGTAGTAGTAAATCCAACTACCATACAATCACGACCACGACGGCCCCGTCTTGGCTTAGAAAATATTCAACCAAGAATGTTCAACAGAAGTAACAGATCTGGCAATATATTTCATATACCACACAAATTATTTGAATATTGATAGACGTGTATTTAATATTACATGTGCTTAGTCTTAAAGCAGTCACGATAATTCAATAAAGATATAATATAACATTGAGAAATCACTTAACGAATATCAATTATTGAACACTTACGGTACTGACTGCTGTTTCACACCATAGGAAGTTATTATCTTTTCATGTTTTTATGAATTAACATGAATTGCTTGCAGTGAAATGATTCCTATTTTACCTTATTTTACGCTTACCACCATTTTGTATTCAATACACAATTGATTACAATAGTTTCTGCGAGAAATGAATAATCAATGCATTTAATAATTGTTATTTGACAATCTGGTCTGATATGCGTTAATATTCATAAGCTTTGGTCAATCTGATAGTGCTATAATATTATATGCAATTGTACATTATATATTTGGTCTTTTAATTAAATCATAGAGATGCTATTGAAATCGATATTCCCATTGGCTATTTATTTTAAACTTGTGAATATTTTATGCTCAATATTTATTGGTAATCTTCAATCACATGCATATACAATGTAATACCAACAATATACATGTGTCTGGTAGTATGTACTCTGTTATAATACCCCATCCATGACCATATATGGTGCTTTCTGGTAATATTTACACTTATTGTGATGTTTTTACTTTTATATGGTACATTTAATTTAATAGGTGGTGCTTTAAATTTATACGTTATATGTGCATGGTACGTTTAGCATTATATGTGGCACTTTTAACATTACATGAGTTAGGGTTATGGTGCTTAACGCCACTTTCAACAATATTTCAGTTATATCGTGGCGGTCAGTTTTTATTGATGGAGGAAATCGGAGTACCTTGAGAAAACCACCGGCCTCTCGCAAGTCACTGACAAACTTTATCACATAATGTTGTATCGAGTACACCTGACCTGAATAGGATTCGATTTCACAACGTTAGTGGTGATCGGAGCTGATTGCCTAGATAGTTGTAAATCCAACAAACATACGTTCACAACCACGACGGTCCCAACAATACATGTGATACTTTTAGCATTACATGTGGCACTTTTAGCATTACATTTGGTACTTTTAGCATTACCTGTGGTACATTTAGCATTACCTGTGGTACTTTTAGCATTACCTGTGGTACTTTTAGCATTACATGCGATGATTTTAGTATTATATGTAGTACTTTCAGCCATGTGGTATTTTTAGTCATGTGGTACTTTTAGCATTACCTGTGGTACTTTTAGCATTACATGTGGTACTTTTAACATTACATGTGGCACTTTTAACATTACATGTGGCACTTTTAGCATTACATGTGGCACTTTTAGCATTACATTTGGTACTTTTAGCATTACCTGTGGTACATTTAGCATTACCTGTGGTACTTTTAGCATTACCTGTGGTACTTTTAGCATTACATGCGATGATTTTAGTATTATATGTAGTACTTTCAGCCATGTGGTATTTTTAGTCATGTGGTACTTTTAGCATTACCTGTGGTACTTTTAGCATTACATGTGGTACTTTTAACATTACATGTGGCACTTTTAACATTACATGTGGCACTTTTAGCATTACATGTGGCACTTTTAACATTATATGTGGCACTTTTAACATTACATGTGGCACTTTTAACATTACATGTAGCACTTTTAACATTACATGTGGTACTTTTAACATTACATGTGGTACTTTTAACATTACATGTGGTACTTTTAACATTACATGTGGCACTTTTAACATTACATGTGGTACTTTTAACATTACATGTGGTACTTTTAGCATTACCTGTGGTACTTTTAGCATTACCTGTGGTATTTTTAATTTATATTTGGTACTTTTAGCATTATATGTGATGTGTTTAACATTATACGTCGTACTTTTAGCACTACATGTGGTACTTTTAACATTATATGTGGTACTTTTAATATTACATGTGATGATTTTAGTATTATATGTAGTACTTTCAGCCATGTGGTACTTTTAGTCATGTGGTGCTTTTAACATTACATGTGGTACTTTTAACATTATATGTAGTACTTTTCACATTATACGTGGTACTTTTTGCACTACATTTGGTACTTTTAGTATTACATGTGGTACTTTTAGCATTACATGTGGTACTTTTAACATTACATGTGGTACTTTTAACATTACATGTGGTACTTTTAATATTACATGTGATGATTTTAGTATTATATGTAGTACTTTCAGCCATGTGGTACTTTTAGTCATGTGGTACTTTTAACATTATATGTGGTACTTTTAACATTATATGTAGTACTTTTCACATTATACGTGGTACTTTTAGCACTACATTTGGTACTTTTAGTATTACATGTGGTACTTTTAGCATTACATGTGGTACTTTTAACATTACATGTGGTACTTTTAACATTACATGTGGTACTTTTAGCATTACCTGTGGTACTTCTAACATTACATGTGGTACTTTTAGCACTACATGTGGTACTTTTAACATTACATGTGGTACTTTTAACATTACCTGTGGTACTTTTAGCATTACCTGTGGCACTTTTAACATTACATGTGGCACTTTTAACATTACATGTGGTACTTTTAGCATTACATGTGGTACTTTTAACATTACATGTGGTACTTTTAGCATTACATGTGGTACTTTTAACATTACATGTGGCACTTTTAACATTACATGATTGTGGCACTTTTAACATTACATGTGGCGCTTTTAACATTATATTTGGTACTTTTAACATTATATGTGGTACTTTTAACATTACATGTGGCACTTTTAACATTACATGTGGTACTTTTAACATTATATGTGGTACTTTTAGCATTACATGTGGTACTTTTAGCATTACATGTGGTACTTTTAACATTACATGTGGTACTTTTAACATTACATGTGGTACTTTTAGCATTACCTGTGGTACTTCTAACATTACATGTGGTACTTTTAGCACTACATGTGGTACTTTTAACATTACATGTGGTACTTTTAACATTACCTGTGGTACTTTTAGCATTACCTGTGGCACTTTTAACATTACATGTGGTACTTTTAACATTACATGTGGCACTTTTAACATTACATGATTGTGGCACTTTTAACATTACATGTGGCACGCTTAACATTACATGTGGCACTTTTAACATTATATTTGGTACTTTTAACATTATATGTGGTACTTTTAACATTACATGTGGCACTTTTAACATTACATGTGGTACTTTTAACATTATATGTGGTACTTTTAGCATTACCTGTGGTATTTTTAATTTATATTTGGTACTTTTAGCATTATATGTGATGTGTTTAACATTATACGTCGTACTTTTAGCACTACATGTGGTACTTTTAACATTATATGTGGTACTTTTAATATTACATGTGATGATTTTAGTATCATATGTAGTACTTTCAGCCATGTGGTACTTTTAGTCATGTGGTGCTTTTAACATTATATGTGGTACTTTTAACATTATATGTAGTACTTTTCACATTATACGTGGTACTTTTAGCACTACATGTGGTACTTTTAGCATTACATGTGGTACTTTTAACATTACATGTGGTACTTTTAACATTACATGTGGCACTTTTAACATTGCATGTGGTACTTTTAGCATTACCTGTGGTACTTTTAACATTACATGTGGCACTTTTAACATTGCATGTGGTACTTTTAGGATTACCTGTGGTACTTTTAACATTACATGTGGTACTTTTAACATTACATGTGGCACTTTTAACATTGCATGTGGTACTTTTAGCATTACCTGTGGTACTTTTAACATTGCATGTGGTACTTTTAACATTGCATGTGGTACTTTTAACATTACATGTGGTACTTTTAGCATTACATGTGGTACTTTTAGCACTACATGTGGTACTTTTAACATTACATGTGGTACTTTTAACATTACATGTGGTACTTTTAACATTGCATGTGGTACTTTTAGCATTACCTGTGGTACATTTAACATTAGATGTGGGGCTTTTAATATTACATGTGATGATTTTAGTATAATATGTAGTACTTTCAGCCATGTGGTACTTTTAGTCATGTGGTACTTTTAGCATTACCTGTGGTACTTTTAGCATTACATGTGGTACTTTTAACATTACATGTGGCACTTTTAACATTACATGTGGCACTTTTAGCATTACATGTGGCACTTTTAACATTATATGTGGCACTTTTAACATTACATGTGGCACTTTTAACATTACATGTAGCACTTTTAACATTACATGTGGTACTTTTAACATTACATGTGGTACTTTTAACATTACATGTGGTACTTTTAACATTACATGTGGCACTTTTAACATTACATGTGGCACTTTTAACATTACATGTGGTACTTTTAACATTACATGTGGTACTTTTAGCATTACCTGTGGTACTTTTAGCATTACCTGTGGTATTTTTAATTTATATTTGGTACTTTTAGCATTATATGTGATGTGTTTAACATTATACGTCGTACTTTTAGCACTACATGTGGTACTTTTAACATTATATGTGGTACTTTTAATATTACATGTGATGATTTTAGTATTATATGTAGTACTTTCAGCCATGTGGTACTTTTAGTCATGTGGTGCTTTTAACATTATATGTGGTACTTTTAACATTATATGTAGTACTTTTCACATTATACGTGGTACTTTTAGCACTACATTTGGTACTTTTAGTATTACATGTGGTACTTTTAGCATTACATGTGGTACTTTTAACATTACATGTGGTACTTTTAACATTACATGTGGTACTTTTAGCATAACCTGTGGTACTTCTAACATTACATGTGGTACTTTTAGCACTACATGTGGTACTTTTAACATTACATGTGGTACTTTTAACATTACCTGTGGTACTTTTAACATTACCTGTGGCACTTTTAACATTACATGTGGCACTTTTAACATTACATGTGGTACTTTTAGCATTACATGTGGTACTTTTAACATTACATGTGGTACTTTTAACATTACATGTGGCACTTTTAACATTACATGATTGTGGCACTTTTAACATTGCATGTGGCACTTTTAACATTATATTTGGTACTTTTAACATTACATGTGGTACTTTTAACATTACATGTGGTACTTTTAACATTACATGTGGCACTTTTAACATTACATGTGGTACTTTTAACATTACATGTGGTACTTTTAGCATTACCTGTGGTACTTTTAGCATTACCTGTGATATTTTTAATTTATATTTGGTACTTTTAGCATTATATGTGATGTGTTTAACATTATACGTCGTACTTTTAGCACTACATGTGGTACTTTTAACATTATATGTGGTACTTTTAATATTACATGTGATGATTTTAGTATTATATGTAGTACTTTCAGCCATGTGGTACTTTTAGTCATGTGGTACTTTTAACATTATATGTGGTACTTTTAACATTATATGTAGTACTTTTCACATTATACGTGGTACTTTTAGCACTACATTTGGTACTTTTAGTATTACATGTGGTACTTTTAGCATTACATGTGGTACTTTTAACATTACATGTGGTACTTTTAACATTACATGTGGTACTTTTAGCATTACCTGTGGTACTTCTAACATTACATGTGGTACTTTTAGCACTACATGTGGTACTTTTAACATTACATGTGGTACTTTTAACATTACCTGTGGTACTTTTAGCATTACCTGTGGCACTTTTAACATTACATGTGGCACTTTTAACATTACATGTGGTACTTTTAGCATTACATGTGGTACTTTTAACATTACATGTGGTACTTTTAGCATTACATGTGGTACTTTTAACATTACATGTGGCACTTTTAACATTATATTTGGTACTTTTAACATTATATGTGGTACTTTTAACATTACATGTGGCACTTTTAACATTGCATGTGGTACTTTTAACATTATATGTGGTACTCTTAGCATTACATGTGGTACTTTTAGCATTACATGTGGTACTTTTAACATTACATGTGGTACTTTTAACATTACATGTGGCACTTTTAACATTGCATGTGGTACTTTTAGCATTACCTGTGGTACTTTTAACATTGCATGTGGTACTTTTAACATTGCATGTGGTACTTTTAACATTACATGTGGTACTTTTAACATTGCATGTGATACTTTTAGCATTACATGTGGTACTTTTAGCACTACATGTGGTACTTTTAACATTACATGTGGTACTTCTAACATTACACGTGGTACTTTTAACATTGCATGTGGTACTTTTAGCATTACCTGTGGTACTTTTAACATTACATTTGGTACTTTTAACATTACATGTGGTACGTTTAACATTGCATGTGGTACTTTTAGCATTACCTGTGGTACATTTAACATTAGATGTGGGGCTTTTAACATTGCATGTGGTACTTTTAATATTACATGTGATGATTTTAGTATAATATGTAGTACTTTCAGCCATGTAGTACTTTCAGCCATGTGGTACTTTTAGTCATGTGGTACTTTTAATATTATATGTGGTACTTTTAACATTACATGTGGTACTTTTAACATTACATGTGGTACTTTTAACATTACACGTGGTAATTTTAACATTACACTGATACTTTTAACATTACACTGGTACTTTTAGCATTATATTTGGTACTTTTATCTTTATATGTGGTGCCTTTAACCTAATATGTGGTACTTTTAGCATTACATGTGGTGATTTTAGTATTATATATGGCGCTTTTATCCATATTTGTGGAGTTTTTAACCTTATATGTGACGCTCTTAATTTTATATATATACCAGTGGTATCAAGAGAAACTTATTATGTTATACATGCAGGGTCGGAATTATGTATGGAACAATGTGATCCGTGGCCCAGTCCCTCCAAGTTTTTAACAAAGAAAAGCCTAAAGCTTTGAGTTATTTCAATTGCAGCAGCCAAATTTGTTATTTAGTTTTAACATGCTCAGTGATATGATTGACTTTAGTAGAAAATTACATACTCAAAATCGTAGGGGTCCCTGAAACCTATTGGCCCAGGGATCTCACTAGGTCTAAATCCTACCCCGAGGTCATGTACTTTTATAAACTTTATATGTCTCGACATTCCATACATGAGTACGGAATTCCCTCTAGACATGATACAAAATTAAACCATTTTCATTAATAGGTAATATACATCATTGTGGTATATATAAGGATCACAAGTAGAACTGACAGGTAACATCATCGCACTGATATAGTATATAGGATGGGATGTCTCTGAGACGAATAAAGAACAATGATTTTGATTTGATTTGATTTTTGGTGTTTTAACGCTACTTTCAGCAATATTTCAGCTATATCACGGCGACCAGTTTTAGTGGTGGAAGAAACCGGAGTACCCGGAGAGAACCAACCGACCATGGGCAAGCAACTGGTAAACTTTATCACTTGCGGCTGCAAGTCGAGTGCACCCTTTTTGTAATTTACAAAGCCGGGCGCGAACCCACGCCGTATTGGTGAGAGGCTTGTATGAGTTGTTAGGTAATCCAACTACCTAACTCACCGAGCCACCCGGGCCCTAAGAACAATGATGTACTAATATATGCAACATAAAACAAATAATACAACATCAAATCAATACAAATTTGAAAAAAAATCGCTAAGATGACCGTAACTGAAAACTGAGATTACAGTCATCTTTCAAAACAATTATGATCAGTTACGGTCATCTTGGCGATTTTTTAAAATCGGATTTTCTCTTTCATGTACATTTTTCAGTCGTAATTTGTGATTTCCTTGTGGAAAGTTCATAGATTACTATCGTACTAATGCATGTGTCAGATTCTTACCCGATTCCACGTCCACCATCTTGGGATGACCGTAATTGCAGTTACGGTCATCAGCTTTACCCCAGTGAAATAGGGGATTCTAAGTCACGGTAAATAAGTTATAATATAGGGTCGAAAAATGGAAGTTGATGGTAACATAAGATTGTATGAATATGGACACAAACAAGCTAAAATAAGGAAAAAGAGATGAAACAATTTTATTTAAAATAATTATGTAAACAGAAAGTTGAAAAAAAGGGGGGGGGGGGGGGGGTAATTCCGTGTAAAGAGCGTCAGTGGGACAGTCAGGATGTAACCGTTTCCAACATGGGACAGGTTTCATCAGGAGTTCAAAGGTCAAAATTGTCTTAACTTGTTACTCAGTGTGGGGAAGTGTGTACTTTTGAAATTTGGGGTACGGAGGTCGAGTTGACTAAGATACACACATTTAGCATGAAAAACCTACCCATTCATATATTTGCAGTACAGAAAACATGCATGCCCTTTCACATTATAGGTCCTAACTTGGTAATTTTAGCTCTATTTTTTGTGATTCGTAAAACCAGGTTATTCGAGCTACAGTTAGTGTCAAGTTTTAAGTGTTTTTTAACGTAACTTTTATTTTTTTACCAAATATTTACCGAAAAACGTTACACATGATACCATTTCCCATCCATAAAGGTGATGTCATTAGTTTGTCTCCGCAATACGATAAACGTGTGGATTAATTCAAAGCTGATGGTTCAATCTGTATTAGCCTGGCTAGTAGATATCTGTGGCGGAAATTCAACTGCTTAAAAATCTCAATCCGAATGATATCTTGCATTTGTATTGTAAAATTGAAGACACACTTATATATTGTCGACCCACACAAGCGACATACGTTTGTTTAAACCTGTGTACACGTGCCCCCTCTCCCTCCCCCCAGACACAACACAAAACGTTAATTTTGTTTACAGGAATACTATAGTATAGTCTAGATTATTTTAGTCCAGGTACACAATGAAAATGAAGATCAGTGCCGGATTTAGGACAAATGAGGCCCTGTGCTGGTTAAGTTATATGAGGCCCCCTTACTTGGGCCCTGAAGGAGGTAGGCCCGGTAGGCCTACACAGGCAGTCAACTCTATCATTATGTCTGGAATCGCTCCGAAACAGAACTCCTTCAATTTTAAAATTGCACCACATAAGCAAAAATCCATCGTAAAAAAATATATTTGGTAGGAAGATGGGTCCCCGGGCCAATGGGGCCCTGTGCGTAAGCACACCTAAGCACAATGGTAAATCCGGCACTGATGAAGATGTTGTTGAGTTGTAACAATTAATATGCTATACGCACTTATTAAATCTCTCGATGAATTTTATACAAAATCGGGATAAAAAAAAAAAAAACGATAAAGAAAGGACTCGTATAAATAATTGAATAATTTTGAAAAAAGAAGACTTAGAATCAGCGACCACAACCTTCTAATTGAAAAGAGGAGGCATTTAAAAATACACAGGGAAAAAAGACTTTGTCAAGTATGCAATCAAATTGAAGATGAACACCATTTTCTTTTGTATACTGTTGTAGAAGAAGAGCCCATCGTAATAATCGCTGATTTTTGTCCTTCATTTTTGTTAACCAAGTTAGCGGATTGTGATCAGTTTCAATTGTAAACTTTTGCTCTGGCAGATAGTAATTCAAGGATTCAGTACTCCAAACGATTGCAAGACACTCATTTTGAACAACTGAATAATTTCTTTCTCTTGGAAGTAATTTGCGGCTAAGAAATGCGATCGGGTGTTCCCCATTTTCAAATTTTTGACTAAGTACGGCTCCTATTGCAAAATCAGATGCGTCAGTTTGTAAAATAAATGGTCTATGAAAATCTGGGTTTCTAAGCACTGGCGCATGAATCATAGCATTCTTCAATGCTTTAAATGATGTTACTTCGTTGTCTGTCCAAACAATTTGATTTGGTTTACTCTTTTGTAGAAGATCAGTCAAAGGCTGAGAGTAGTATATGGGCACAACTCAAACCGCATTTGAGGGGGAGCAGTGACGTCACCGGAAGTCACCGGATATGACGTAACCGGAAGTTACATCACCGGAAGTCGTGAACCGGAAATGAAAGGGAGATAATTTCCCGCGTTTTCCCCGGAACTCCTCTACATTCTAGGTACGAACAATGGAATTGTGAATCCAACCTGTATCGAGTCACTATAGCGCTATTGACCCCTATGTTAAACCATTTTTCACTCCTCAATTGTACAGTCAGCCGTGACTAATTACACCTTTTAATCGTGTTTCACGTTTGTACGAGTTTTTGTCGTATTGTTTACGCGTGTTTCACGTTTTACGTTCATTTAACGTTTTAATGGCTATTTGTTCGTTTTGTAAACGTTTTTTTTGTTTACGTTTTTCGTATTTTGGCGGCGGCGGCTGCTGCGTGAGAGAGAGGAAATTGGTAGTATTGTGACGTGAAGTAGAAATTAGAAACAGAAGGAAAACATAAAACAAACGGAGAGATAAACGAAAAGACAAAACACAAGAGACAAAGAGAATTAAACAGACCGTGTCGAATGTCACTACACTTCCATGATTCATCGATCTATTTTTAGTAACATGCCGTCACCTATAAAAGCCGACTCGACGCGAAACATTCTCATTCTGCGCCCAGACGTGTTTAGAGCTCAGAGCAAACGCCAATTAGACAGAGCAGATGTAAGTCATACATGTAGTTTTAACAAATAATTAACATGTAGTTGAACTGTTTGATTCATGTTGTAAATATACATTTGTCTTTTACAGATGCATTCCTGTGGATATTGTCAATAAACCTTTGTCAAGAAGAGTCAATTAATGGAGCACCACCGTCTAAACAAACACCACAATACCTTTACCTGCGGAGTATGTCAGAAAATGTTTACTAGAAAGGAAAATCTCGATAGACACGAGAGAAAACACAACAACGACAGCTTCTTTCCATGTAGCGAATGCGGATTGTTGTACAGACGAAAGGATAACCTGTATCGCCATCGTATTTATTCAATGTCTTAATCACTATTTTGTTGACCGTGTTTTAATTACCAATAATTACACACTGAATATATTACCACACCATAAAAAATCAATTATGAACTTAAAAACTCATACTGTCTTTCTAAGGTTATAAAAGTCCCTCCCCCCAATAATGGGTTGAAGGTCAGTACACCTATGAAAAAAACATCTGTTCAATCTTCGTGTAAAACGACAAATTGTATGATTTTATAAGATGTATTTTTTATTACGGTCTATTAGGCAACCCTTAAATTTTTTATTGGTTTTTCTAAAGAGGCCCCGCGTTTAATTATTTATACGCGTGCCGGTGAAGTGGGTATTCGATACGTGAAGTAATCAAAAAAGAGATTACCCCCCCCCCCCCCAATGATCAGACAAGTTGAAACATGAATGTATTTACGACACATGCCCTCCGGTGACCTTTAGGTGCTTTAAATATAGACATAATACACAAACAAATCGATACCAGGTATTGCTAAATTGATTTCAACCGTACCAGACTCCAATGTTATCTCCGACCTTTTACAACAATGCACACAACACAGTCATCACTATATTGTAAGTTTAAATGGCAGTCAAGATTAACAGAGAAAATATAACTAAAAATATGTATTAACCCATCATAAAAAAGCCATAAGTACGGCATTTAAATTTACGCTCCAATGATCAGACAAGTTGAAACATGAATGTATTTACTACGTATGCCTTTAGGTGAACTTTAGGTGATTTAAATATAAACATAATACACAAATATCGATACCAAGTATTGCTAAATTGATTTCAACCGTACCCGACTCCAATGTTAAATAATGCAGATTATGTGGGGAAAACAACAGATATTTTTGTACCTGTTTGCTGTAACTATATTCTTTCGAAATATTTGATGGGACTTAATAATAGAAAATTTCTGTTTAGAACTTTATGTTGAAGTAGCTACGAGGATGAGGTATTGTACCAACATTTTACTTGTTAAAAACTCCGTACGGTCGTCCGTCGTGTACTCTGTTTCGGTTTCGTGTTGTAATAATGACAACTCTGGACCATGCGGTGGAGGAGGAGTGTAGACGTATCCTTCTTGAGGAGGGGGGAGGGAGGGAGGAGGGATAAATCTCATGTTTTCATGTCTGCTGTTAAAATGGCTCGTCTGGTAAATCTCATTTCACACTATGTCGTAGACATCTCGTATTTGGATAAGAATGACTAGAGATTGTAATGCACACTTAATATATTCGACGTGGGCGTATGTAAAAACAAACAAATCATATATTTCTAACTTTTATTTATAAATCTGTTCCGTACAGCGGAACCAGTTGTCCGAGTTCTGTTTTTTTTTGCTCGATCGCTGGGATAATCTGTTTCCATATGTCGGCCATTACAGGAGAGACGACCCTCTTAAAATCCGTACGGTCTCGTGCTGTAGTCCTGCATGACGACTCTTTTGTCGAAGACTATCCTGTAGTCTTTGTCTTGATGTACGGTAAGCAGTCTCTTGTGGTCTCTCGTGATCTTGAAGTCGTCCCTCACGGTCTTGACGTCATCTCTGTTATTAATGACCATGTCCTTGATCGTATCAAAGTTGATGGTCAATGAGTTCTTGTAGTTGAGAGTGATGCCTCTCACTTTACATATGGTCGTATTTCCATCCTTGTCGGGTCTGGCAATCTTGTAGGCATAGTTCTTCGGTCCACCGGTGACAAACTCTATTATTCTGTTGTCGGGCACTTCATCGGTGAGATCTCCTAGGTAGTCACCGAGTTCTGGTTTCCACTCGCCTGGTCTAGAGGTATACACGACTGAGTCTGTATCGGCGTATAAGGCACGGGGTCCTAATTGTTCCAAATAACTGTACAACTTCAAACGGGCTTGAGCTGTGGTATAGGCTGCGGATTCTTCGACGAACTCTTCTTTGTATTGATATCTCATTTCCACCATCTCGTCGCTGACAAAATTTATACCCATCACAAGAATCTGGTCGCTGGTCAACATGTCGAAATATTCGGCAGGTTCGGATATGTATTTTATCTGAGGCATGTTGGATCTCTGTCCGAATTTTCCCCAAAATCTATTCAGCATCAGTTTGGCTAATGCTCTCAATCCAGGATTCTTCTTTATGTTGTTGTAGTCCATGAGTATTCCCTCCTTTTCGTGGTAGTCTCTGATATACCTCCATTTATCGTTTTCGCTCTGACACCACCCTGGCCAACCGCTGGCTTCCTGCTTCATTTTGAGGAAGGTATTCACGTAATCGGTAAAGAGTCCTCCAGTTTTCGTTTTCGGATCGTACTGTTCCGTTTCATCGAAATGCCACACTTCGTAGATGCGCTGAACTACATATCCTTTCTCCAATGCTTTCTTCAATTCGTCCATAACCCATGTTCCCGTCAATGATCTTTCTTCGTCGTTATGTTGACACGGTTTCTGTTGCTGGTTTTCACTACATGTTCTGCACAGAGGAAACAACAATTTGTTGTTCATTTTTACTGGTAATACGGGTATGTACAGTCCTCTTGGTGGAAGGATTTTGCATTTGATGAGTCCTTCGTATTGTTGTATATCTGTAAAACCCTCGGTGACGATCTCAGGGTGTCCGATGGGTGTCTTTCCGGTCTTATTGATATGTGGATACAGGGGGGTTACATCGACGTATGATATATCCTGGTCTTTTTGAAACAATGTAAATGCTTCGGTGCGCCCTCCATAGAAAGCATCTCGGGGTTCTAAAGGGTTGATCATCTCGGAATGTTGGACACAGTTTCGTAAAGTGTCGTTTTCTCGAACTTCTCTGTCGAACTCGCATTCCCACTTTCCAACGTAGACATACCCTTGACCTTCCAGGTATCGTTTCTTCTCTATGGTTCGTTGGTATAGATCACCCATGGTCATACCATTGACCGGGTTGACCGTGCTGGCATTGTAACAGTGTAAACATCCGTGCCAGAACTTTCCGTTAAATTCCAAGACGTATTTCTGTCCGTTCTCGTTTTCGTAATATCCATCCACTTTATAAGGTCCAATTTCCTTTTCCCCACCGTTTCTAGCATGTTGTATGTGGACTCCTTCCGTTGTTGATAAGTATTTGATCCATTGCATTGCTTTGATGGAATGTTTTTCTTCTTGGCGGTATCCTTGAGCTGGAATGATACCGATGGTATCGGGTCGTAGAAATTTCGTTCTAAAGACCAAATTGCAAGCCGAGGCTATCGTGATGCATTGCTGAAAAGGATCGATGCCTCCGTGTCCGTCGCCAGACGTCATCTCCAAAAACAGTTGTCTAAACGTTAGGCAGGCTCTTCTTAATATGTCCACGTCGGAGCGACAGTAACTCAATAGTTCTCTTTGAAAATCGAATCGTTGTCTGTAGTTGATCTCATGGCACATGAAGAAAGCTGTTCTGTCTTTCAGTTTCATGGCATCCGGGTTGTAGTAGTGTACGTCTGGTAGATGATTGAGTACGACTGATTGGTTCTCTTTCCTATTGAACAAATGTGGGAAATATCCTTTCTTGAGCTCCTCCAATCCAAACATCTTAGGTAGTTCCGATAATGCGCTAGGTAAAAAGTTGATGGTGTCTATCATTCTAACACGACATCCGGGTACTTCGATATACATGTTCTTGGCACCATTGGCTATAATAGTTGATTTCACACCGTTTTTGTACAGATACTCTAGTATGGGCAATGAATCGTAGCCTTTGAAATTGTGTGCAATAACCGTGGCCCCTTCGTTTTCTCCGGAAAACAACCATTGACAAGTGTTCAGTTGTGTTCGGCCCGGCAAACACCAATTCGTTCTTCCCACATGCTTGGCAGATACTGTCTTTATCGACGCCTTGATCCATGCATTTTAAACACACTCTATGTACTACACATAGATTAGGTTTATGTTCGAAAGCTCCACACCTCGGTGATTTGCAATGAATACATTTTTCGTTGTCATCCGATTGGTATCCTTGTTGACACTGGATCCTGTCATCTTGGGTACATTCAAAATCGAAAAAGATGTAAGTCTGTTTCTTCTGTCTATCGTTGTAATCCACAAGTAGCATGTAACACTGGTGTCCAGATGAATAATAATCTTTACAAGTCTTGCAATAGACGTTTCCACAGGTATGATCTCCCACTCGTTTGTTCACGGTTTGTCCGCAGTTCTTACATTTGTAATAAGAGGTGCAGGTTGAATTTCCCGATGGCGTCTTCTTCTTGTGGAGATTAAAGCATGTTGGTCCTTTGAAGTATCGTCCACAATCTTGACAATGTATCCAATCATCTTCAGCTTGATCGTGAATCTTTCGACAATTATGGCATACGTTGTTGCAAGCGTGTTCTTCTTTGGTGTTATAACCTTTGTAACAGTTTGTACAGAAGTAGTTACGACTCAGGAACGCAGTCATGCTGGTAATCACATCGTAGTGGTTGTCGTGATAGTACAAGTAGATCTTCTTATCGGCTGTGGGTCCATGGTAAACGATTCCGTTGAAATGGTCTCTCGATATCACATGTATCTGATATCCTACCAGGAATCGTTGAAACGTTTTTACATCTTCGATTCCGTATTGATATAGGGGTACTCCCGCCTTGGTGTGTAATTCCAGCGCCAACTCTTCTTGTATACGACGACCTCTTTGAATAGAATTCCATTGTTCGTGTCCGTCGATCTTAGCTTTGATCGTTACGATGGCCCTGGCACAACACATGTCATCTTTGTTTTGTATCTGTATGATGCAACGTTTATCTTTCAGGAACCTCTCCGTGTCCACGTAATCACATCTCTTTCCAGTTCCACCCTTAGGAAGGCTGACGTGTTATATTCAGCTGTACACAATGGTCCAGGACGAACTGTTCGTTGGACTGTAGCACTCTTTCTATTTCGGTTAGTAGTAATTCACTGGTCAGTTGATTCATCTGTATGAAAGGTAATCTGATGGGAAAATCCAAATCGGGACATTCAAGGGTAACTTGGACTAAA
The DNA here is from genome assembly GCA_963680875.1 of Bathymodiolus brooksi. NCBI lineage: Eukaryota > Metazoa > Mollusca > Bivalvia > Mytilida > Modiolidae > Bathymodiolus > Bathymodiolus brooksi. The sequence continues at coordinate 72,491,116 of OY804585.1, read as the reverse complement.
TCCTCTTCCTGCATTCCTTTGGTGACATCTGTTAAAACGGAGTCAAATAGGTTATGTAGGGTTTTCAATACGTCTGGTACACTCTGGACGTTTAATTCATTGAACGTAACTCTGTACTCGGTGTTAAATCGAGGCATCTTCTTTCCCTTCTCCTTAGTAATGGTGTAATACTGATCGGGGTGGTTGATATCCACGGGTCGATTTTGTAAATCGGTTCCACTCTGATGTTTCTCCTTCAGATGGCGATACAGGTTATCCTTTCGTCTGTACAACAATCCGCATTCGCTACATGGAAAGAAGCTGTCGTTGTTGTGTTTTCTCTCGTGTCTATCGAGATTTTCCTTTCTAGTAAAAATTTTCTGGCAGACTCCGCAGGTAAAGGTATTGTGGTGTTTGCTTAGACGGTGGTGCTCCATTAATTGACTCTTCTTGACAAAGGTTTGTTGACAATATCCACAGGAATGCATCTGTAAAAGACAAATATTTACAACATGAATCAAACAGTTCAACTACATGTTAATTATTTGTTAAAACTATATGTATGACTTACATCTGCTCTGTCTAATTGGCGTTTGCTCTGAGCTTTAAACACGTCTGGGCGCAGAATGAGAATGTTTCGCGTCGAGTCGGCTTTTATAGGTGACGTCATGCTACTAAAAATAGATCGTTGAATCATGGAAGTGTAGTGACATTCGACACGGTCTGTTTAATTCTCTTTGTCTCTTGTGTTTTGTCTTTTCGTTTATCTCTCCGTTTGTTTTATGTTTTCCTTCTGTTTCCAATTTCTACTTCACGTCACAATACCACCAATTTCCTCTCTCTCACGCAGCAGCCGCCGCCGCCACAGCCGCCGCCGCCGCCCAAAACACGAAATACGTAAACAAAAAAAACGTTAACAAAACGAACAAATAGCCATTAAAACGTTAAATAAAACGTGAAACACGCGTAAACAATACGACAAAAACTCGTACAAACGTGAAACACGATGAAAAGGTGTAATTAGTCACGGCTGACTGCACAATTGAGGAGTGAAAAATGGTTTAACATAGGGGTCAGTAGCGCTATACGGGCCCGATACACTAATGCTGAGCAATAGCCGAAAAGTCTCTAATGTAGTTTCTGTAGTATCCTACAAGTCCTAGAAATGAGCGTAAACCCTTTTTGTTGATAGGTAATGGAAAATCAACCTTTGGATCTGGTTTAACAATGCCATTTCCAACCATATGACCCAAACAATGCACTTCTTCAAATGCAAGGTCACACTTTGATGGACGAACAGTTAAATTGGCCTCCCGTAAACGATCAAATACATTTCTCAAATGATTCAAGTGTTCATCAAATGTATCGCTGAATATTATAAGATCATCAAAATACGTAACTACATTCTGTAAATCTCCAACTACTTTATCTATCAATTTAGCAAATGTTGAAGGTGATGTCTTCATGTCAAATGGCATCACGGTAAATTCGTACTGTCCAAATGGTGTTATAACTGCAGATTTTGCACGAGACTGTTCATGGAGTTCGCACTGCCAAAATCCCTTAGAAAGATCGACACGGCTCAGATAA